>LR738713.1:815780697-815830197 GCA_902687465.1 Secale cereale | reverse complement strand
CCCCCCCCCCCCCCCCATGTAACATTCCACCATGTAAATTGTACAATACCCTTATATTAATATACATGCAGTAGGAGCCTCCCCTACTGTCTTAACAGTAAAAAACGGTTCGAACCGTGATTGGTGCGAGTCAACTGCACTGACCATTACGCCATCTTCGCGCTTATGTATACCAATTTCTTTGATATCATTTCAACGTATGGGAATGTCTGCCTATGTTTTTTTTCTCTTTTATGTTTCCTGTTTCTTTTTCTTTTCTTAAGTCTGTGACCTGTTTAAAAATTGATCGATTTTTTTCAAAATTGATGAACATTTTTTTAAAAATCAACGAATATTTTCATTTCTTGTGTGCATTTTCTGAAAAACGATGACTTTTTTCAAATCTGATGAATTTTTTTCAAATTCGATGAACTTTTTCCAAATTCTATCGAAAAAATCAAAGTGGGTGTACTTTTTCCATATTTATTGATTTTCTTCACATTGGTGAACTTTTTCCCACGGTCAAAAGGTCAATGGTCAACTGGCCTTGTTCAATGGTCAACCCATTGGTCCACAAGTTAAACCTTCTAAAAAATGCAGATGGGCCAACCCATATACTCGTGTGCGTGAGCGCCCGTTTTGTTTAGGTGGCGCCAAATAGGATCTCCTCGTGAAGCGAGACATATCAGCGCTACGAGAGGCAACGAGGAAGAAAGAGTATTAAGAGTTGGGACGGGGAGGGACCCAGCCAAGCTTTATATTTAACTAAATAGCCCAACAAAATGTCCCACCGAGATGAGAGGGTGCCACGTCCCGCATCATTGCACATAGCCAGCTAAGGCGATATATATTAGGCGATTGCATGGCGATTGGGCTCATGTGCTAGGGTTATGGTTTTTGCTGCGGGGGTGCGTGTGGCTGCGGTAGAGGCTAAGGAGGCGACGGCGCAGCCCTGGACTCTTGACCGGCGGTGTTTCTCCTCCGCTTGAGGCGGTGCTAATGGCGGAACCAGGAACAGGAAAGACGGTGAAGGGTGCGGAGAAGATAGCATCTCCAATGGCGGCGGCGGCTACACCAAACTCGTAAATTCCTCCCCCCATGAGGCGGGAAGGGCAGGCGAGCGAGAAGAAGTCTGCGGCCACAACACATCGTACATCGGTGACGCCGGGATCTGCTAGCCAGAGGAAGCTGGCGTCTTCGGATTTGGAGGCGGGGTCGAAGATATACAAGGGAAAGCAGTCACTTGAGGCACCGGGAGCGGGGGCGTCGACGCCGATGCGCAAGGATGGTGAAACAGCGAGCAGGGGGTCGTCCAAATCTCCTCTTGCGAGCAAGACTCCAGACCCAACGTCGAGTCTTTCGGCAAGGATGCGCAGCATGGTGTTGATGGACAAGGAAGCAGAGGGCTTAGTTTTCGATGATCCAGAAGAGGTAACCCTAAAAGACTCAAGATGGTCAGCGGTGGGCAAGGTGTGTTCGTCACGACCGATGATCAGGAGCGCCCAGGAAAGAACAATGCAATGAGCTTGGGGATTGCACAGAGAAGCCCGCTTCAGAGATCTGGGTTCGAACGTTTTTGAGGTGCACTTTGGTAGTGAGGGGGACTGGAAACATGCAATGAACAATGGGCAATGGCAGTATGATTTTAGTGTGCTCGTTCTCAAGGAGTATGAGGGAAACAACCGGCCGTCTGAGATGGTTTTTGACACCGTGGATGTCTGGGTCCGTGTGGATGATCTACCCCCTGATAAGAGGACAAAATAAATCGGCATAGCTCTGGGTAACTGGCCGGTTAAATTGTAAAAGTCGATGTTGATGGTGATGGAATTGCTAGAGCGACAAATCTAAGAGTTAGGGCAAAAATCTCGGTGTATGAACCTCTGGTGAGAGGTTACTATCTTAAGTCCTTGAAGGATGATAAGTCAAGAACATGGTTTGATTTTCATTATGAGAAGATACCCCACTTTCGCTTCGAGTGTGGCCGGCTTGTGCATGTGGGGGGGGGGGGTCTGTGAACCACCAGTGGACTCCACATATCAGTGGGGTGGCTGGCTTAGAGCATCCCCTGGAAGAAAAGGTAATGCAAAGGACAGCTCCTTTGGCCCGTATTTGAGCAGTAATAACAGTTGGGGGAGCAGGCGGACCGGTGACAGCGACCGGAATCGACCCATGTATAAGGATAAAGATGTACCGGCAAAACGTAATCCGCAAACAGAATTCTCAAAATCGGCTGATCCGCGCACTGGCGCCGGATCAAGGCATGACAAGGGAGAGGTGAATAGCCCCCTGAAGGAGAGAGTTCGAGCTGATGGACCACGGGAGTATGATCTTAGAGAGGGGCTGGAGCGGAGGAGGGAAAATGACCTGAGAAATAAATTGCATGATCGTTATCAACAGAACCATGGGCCTAGCTCAAGGGATCGCGGCCGGGAAATAAAAAACCAGTGGAACATGCAATACCCGGGGGGTCATTGAAGTGGTGAAGCCTCTAACTTTGGAGCAAGAGATGAAGTAAGGGATAGCAGAAGGAGATGCATGTATGTTAGAAAACCAAGGCAAGAGTACAGGGAAGTCTACTATGAAAAACCTCAGCCGTGGTATGAACATGGGGGGCGCAAAAGAGGGTCGAGGCAATTTGGGTGGCAAAGGATGATCCGGACAAGCAGACCACTAGTGATGCTTTCATTCGCGACATGAGACGAAAGGCGTCTAGAGTGTTTGATCGCATTACTGATAACATTGACTCATCGGCGGACCCCGGACAGAGGGGCCGTCGGTCACCATGAATCTTCTTGCCTAGAACTATCGAGGGTTGGGGTTGACCTCGATAGTGGGCAAATTGAGGGACCAGATATGGTCTTACAACCCATCGGTGGTTTTTCTTTGTGAAACAAAAAAGAAGGCGAGAGCGATGGAGAGGACTAGAAGGAGTTTGGGGGTTTAAGAATGGTGTTGCAGTGGATAGCGAGGGACTAAGTGGAGGTCTGGCGCTGTGGTGGAGAGAAGATGTGCAAGTGACTGTGCGACCTTGGTGCCAATATTTCATTGATGCAGAGGTGGCCTGGGAGGGAAAACCTATAGATTCACTTGTTTCTACGGGGAACCTAAAACTGAACTTCGGAAGAAATCCTGGGACGCGATTAGATACTTAAGGGCACAAGCTAATCTGCCTTGGATTTGTGTAGGAGATTTTAATGAGGCGTTGTGCCAAACTGATCAGATAGGCGGCAACCCAAGAGCGTTTGTGAAGATGGAAAACTTCAAGGACTGCTTGGCTGATTGCGGCCTCGCGGACTTAGGCTTCTCGGGCTACCCTTATACGTGTGGGATAACAAAAGGGATGGTGCTGAAAATTGTTGGGGAACGTAGTATTTCAAAAAAAATCCTACGATCACACAAGATCTATCTAGGAGAAGCATAGCAACGAGCGGGGAGAGTGTGTCCACGTACTCTCGCAGACCAAAAGCGGAAGCGTTTAGTAACGCGGTTGATGTAGTCGAACGTCTTCGCGATCCAACCGATCCAAGCACCGAACGTATGGTACCTCCGCGTTTCGCACACGTTCAGCTCGATGACGTCCCACGAACTCTTGATCCAGTTGAGTGTCGCGGGAGAGTTTCGTCAGCACGGCAGCGTGGTGACGATGATGATGAAGTTGCCAGCGCGGGGTTTCGCCTAAGCACTGCAACGATATGACCGAGGTGTGTAACAGTGGAGGGGGGCAACGCACACGGCTTGCAAATCAACTTGTGTGTCCTAGGTTGCCCTGCTGCCCCGTATATAAAGGTGCAAGGGGAGGTCGGCCGGCCCCTATGGTGCGCCCGAAGAGAGGGGTTCCTACTTGGAATAGGAATCATATTCCTAGTAGGAATCCACCAAGAGGGAGAGGGGGAAGGAAGGAGAGGGAGAGGGAGAAGGAAAGGGGGGCGCCCCCCCCGCTTCCTAGTTCAATTCGGACTCAAGGGGGAGGGGGCACGTGGCCTGCCCCAGCCGCCCCTCTCTCTCCACTAAGGCCCATGTGGCCCATTAGTTCCCCCGGGGGGTTCCAATAACCCTCTGGCACTCTGATTTTATCTGAAACTTCTCCTGAACACTTCCGGTGTCCGAATATAGTCGTCCTATATATCAATTGTTATGTCTCGACCATTTCGAGACTCCTCGTCATGTCCATGATCTCATCCGGGACTCCGAACAACCTTCGGTACATCAAAACACATAAACTCATAATACCGATCGTCATCGAACGTTAAGCATGCGGACCCTACGGGTTCGAGAACTATGTAGACATGACCGAGACTCGTCTCCGGTCAATAACCAATAGTGGAACCTGGATGCTCATATTGGTTCCTACATATTCTACGAAGATCTTTATGGGTCAACCCGCATAACAACATACGTTGTTCCCTTTGTCATCGGTATGTTACTTGCCTGAGATTCGATCATCGATATCATCAAACCTAGTTCAATCTCGTCACCAGCAAGTCTCTTTACTCGTTCCGTAATACAACATCTCGTGACTAACTCATTAGTCGTTTGCTTGCAAGGCTTATTACGATGTGTACTACCGACAGGGCCCAGAGATACCTCTCCGACACTCTGAGTGACAAACCATATTCTCAATCTATGCCAACACCACAAACACCTTCGGAGACACCTGTAGAGCATCTTTATAATCACCCAGTTACGTTGTGACATTTGATAGCACACAAGTTGTTCCTCTGGTATTTGGGAGTTGCATAATCTCATAGTCATAGGAACATGTATAAGTCATGAAGAAAGCAATAGCAGAAAAACTAAACGATCATATTGCTAAGCTAACGGATGGTTCTTGTCCATCACATCATTCTCCTAATGATGTGATCCCGTTGATCAAACGACAACTCATGTCTATGGTTAGGAAACATAACCATCTTTGATTAACGATCTAGTCTGGTAGAGGCATACTAGGGACACTTTGTTTCGTCTATGTATTCACACATGTATCAAGTTTCCGCTTAATACAATTCTAGCATGAATAAAAGACATTTATCATGATGTATAAGGAAATATAAATAACAACTTTATTATTGCCTCTAGGGCATATTTACTTCAGTCTCCCACTTGCACTAGAGTCAATAATCTAGATTACATAGCAACGATTCTAACACCCAAGGTGTCTTGGTGCTGATCATGTTTTGCTCGTGGAAGAGGCTTAGTCAATAGGTCTGCGATATCCAGAATCTATGTATCTTGCAAATTTCTATGTCTCCCTCCTTGACTTGATCGCGGATGGACTTGAAGTGTCTCTTGATGTGATTGGTTCTCTTGTGAAACCTGGATTCCTTTGCCAAGGCTATTGCTCCAGTGTTGTCACAAAAGATTTTCATTGGACACGATGCACTAGGTATTACACCTAGATCGGATATGAACTCCTTCATCCAGACTCCTTCATTTGCTGCTTCTGAAGCAGCTATCTACTCCGTTTCACACCTAGATCCCGCCACGACGCTCTGCTTGGAACTGCACCAACTGACAGCTCCACCGTTCAATAAAAATACATATCCGGTTTGTGACTTAGAGTCATTCGGATCGGTGTCAAAGCTTGAATTGACGTAACCTTTGATGACGAGCTCTTTGTCACCTTCATAAACGATAAACATATCCTTTGTCCTTTTCAGGTACTTCAGGATGTTCTTGACCGCTGTCCTGTGATCCATTCCTGGGTTACTTTGGTACCTCCCTTCTAAACTTATAGCAAGGCACACATCAGGTTTGGTACACAGCATTGCATACATGATAGATCCTATGGCTGAGGCATAGGGAATGACTTTCATTTTCTCTCTATCTTCTGCAGTGGTCGGGCATTGAATCTTACTCAACTTCACACCTTGTAACACATGTAAGAACCCTTTCTTTGACTGATCCATTTTGAACTTCTTCAAAACATTATCAAGGTATGTGCTTTGTGAAAGTCCAATTAAGCGTCTTGATCTATTTCTATAGCTCTTGATGCCCAATATATAAGCAGCTTCACCGAGGTCTTTCATTGAAAAATTCTTATTCAAGTATCCTTTTATGCCATCCAGAAATTCTATATCATTTCCAATCAACAATATGTCATCCACATATAATATTAGAAATGCTACAGAGCTCCCACTCACTTTGTTGTAAATACAGGCTTCTCCAAAAGTCTGTATAAAACCATATGCTTTGATCACCTCATCAAAGTGTATATTCCAACTCTGAGATGCTTGCACCAGTCCATAGATGGATCGCATGCGCTTGCACACTTTGTTAGCACCTTTAGGATCGACAAAACCTTCTGGTTGCATCATATACAACTCCTCTTTTGAGGTATCCATTAAGGAATGCAGTTTTGACATCCATTTTCCAGATTTCATAATCATAAAATGCGGCCATTGCTAACATGATTCGAACAGACTTAAGCATCGCTACGGGTGAGAAAGTCTCATTGTAGTCAACTCCTTAAACTTGTCTAAAACCTTTCGCAACAAGTCGAGCTTTGTAGACAGTAACATTACCATCGGCGTCAGTCTTCCTCTTAAAGATCCATTTATTTTCAATGGCTTGCCGATCATCGGGCAAGTCAACCAAAGTCCATACTTTGTTCTCATACATGGATCCCATCTTAGATTTCATGGCCTCAAGCCATTTTGCAGAATCTGGGCTCATCATTGCTTCCTCGTAGTTCGTATCTAGGTTCATCATGGTCTAGTAACATGACTTCCAGAACCGGGTTACCGTACCAGTCTGACGCGGAACACACTCTGGTTGACCTACGAGGTTCAGTAGTAACTTCATCTGAAGTTTCATGATCATCATCATTTGCTTCCTCGCTGATTGGTGTAGGAATCACTGGAACTAGTTTCTGTGATGTACTACTTTCCAGTTTGGGAGAAGGTACAATTACCTCATCAAGTTCCACTTTCCTCCCACTCACTTCTTTCGAGAGAAACTCCTTCTCTAGAAAGGATCCATTCTTAGCAACGAATATCTTGCCTTCGGATTTGTGATAGAAGGTGTACCAAACAGTTTCATTTGGATATCCTATGAAGACACATTTCTCCGACTTGGGTTCGAGCTTATCTGGTTGAAGCTTTTTCACATAAGCATCGCAGCCCCAAACTTTAAGAAACGACAATTTGGGTTTCTTGCCAAACCACAGTTCATAAGGTGTCGTCTTAATGGATTTAGATGGTGCCCTATTTAACGTGAATGCAGGTGTCTCTAAAGCATAACCCCAAAACGATAGTGGTAAATTGGTAAGAGACATCATAAATCGCACTGATACGTCTCCAACGTATCTATAATTTTTTATTGTTCCATGCTATAATATTATCTGTTTTGAATGTTTAATGGGATTTATTATGCACTTTTATATTCTTTTTTGGGACTAACCTACTAACCAAAGGCCCAGTGCAAATTGCTATTTTTTCCTATTTCAGTGTTTCACAGAAAAGGAATATCAAACGGAGTCCAAACGGAATGAAACCTTTGCGAGGATCGTTTTTTGGAACAAACGCAATCCAGAAGACTTGCAGTACACGTACGGGAAGCCACGAGGTGGCCACGAGGCAGGATGGTGCGCCCAGGGGGGTAGGCACGCCCCCACCCTCGTGGGCCCCTCGTAGCTCCACCGATGTACTTCTTCCTCCTATATATACTAATATACCCTAAAATATCCGAGAGCACCACGAAACCCTATTTCCACCGTCGCAACCTTCTGTACCCGTGAGATCCCATCTTGGGGCCTTTTCCGGAGCTCCACCGGAGGGGGAATCGATCACGGAGGGCTTCGACATCAACACCATAGCCTCTCCGATGAGTTGTGAGTAGTTTACCACAAACCTTTGGGCCCATAGTTATTAGCTAGATGGCTTCTTCTCTCTCTTTGGATCTCAATACAAAGTTCTCCTCGATCTTCTTGGAGATCTATTTGATGTAATACTTTTTGCGGTGTGTTTGTCGATATCCGATGAATTGCGGGTTTATGATCAAGATTATCTATGAACAATATTTGATTCTTCTATGAATTCTTGTATGCATGATTTAATTATCTTTGCAAGTCTCTTCGAATTATCAGTTTGGTTTGGCCTACTAGATTGGTCTTTCTTGCAATGGGAGAAGTGCTTAGCTTTGGGTTCAATCTTGCAGTGTCCTTTTCCAGTGACAGCAGGGGCAGCAAGGCACATATTGTATTGTTGCCATCGAGGATAAAAATATGGGGTTTATATCATATTGCATGAGTTTATCACTCTACATCATGTCATCTTGCTTAAGGCGTTACTTTGTTCTTATGAACTTAATACTCTAGATGCATGCTGGATAGTGGTCGATGTGTGGAGTAATAGTAGTAGATGCAGAATCGTTTCGGTCTACTTTTCACGGACGTGATGCCTATATACATGATCAGGCCTAGATATTCTCATAACTATGCGCTTTTCTATCAATTGCTCGACAGTAATTTGTTCACCCGCCGTAGAATATGCTATCTTGAGAGAAGTCGCTAGTGAAACCTATGGCCCTCGGGTCTATCTTCCATCATATTAGTTTTCCATCAACTAGTTATCTTTAATGTTCTTTTATTTTGCAAACTTTACTTTTCATTCGATACAACAAAAATACCAAAAATATTTATCTTATTATCTCTATCAGATCTCACTTTTGCAAGTGGCCGAGAAGGGATTGACAACCCCTTTATCGCGTTGGTTGCAAGGTTCTTATTTGTTTGTGCAGGTACGAGGGATTTGCGTGTAGTCTCCTACTGGATTGATACCTTGGTTCTCAAAAACTAAAGGAAATACTTACGCTACTTTGCTGCATCACCCTTTCCTCTTCAAGGGAAAAACAACGCAAGCTCAAGAGGTAGCAAGAAGAATTTCCGGCGTCGTTGCCGGGGAGATCTACGCACAAGTCACATACCAAGTACCCATCACAAACCCTTACCCTTGCATTACATTATTTGCCATTTGCCTCTATTTTTCCTCTCCCCCACTTCACCTTTGCCGTTTCATTCGCCCTTCTTTTACGTTCGCTTGCCTCTTGTGTGTTCGTCCTTAGTGCGGTTTGTTGCTATCATGTCTGAAACGGGGGAGGTTATCGTTGAAAAGGGTAGTAGTAACGATGGGGGAAACTTTGATGCTTTTAATTATCCTCATGAGGAACCTACTACTTTACACACTAGAAAGTTCCGGATTGGTAGTGGTAATATTATTGGAAAATGAGTTATTCAAGATTTCTTTACTTGTGCTGGTGCTTTGCCCACTATGGGTGGATCTATTCTTCATAGAACCAGTAGTCTTGCGGATGCTATATCTATGCTTGTAGTTGAACTTGAAAGACAATTTATCCACATGCATCCTTGCATTCAGAGAATTTTTCTAGAATTTTCCAATATTGAGCATTCTTCTGTTAAGCGAGCAGCCACTATCTTTTTGGCACATGAGTTCAGATTTATAATGAAAGAGGCCAAAGAAATTTTTACGCATTATAGGGTGGACGCTGGTCGTCCTCCCATAGAGGCTATCCTTTTTAATCAAGAAGCTTAATGTGTTTACAATCTTTAGATCATGTTGCTTATAATGAAAACCTTAGAAAAAAGGTTCCTACCGATATTCTGGTTGACAGGATCTCTGAACTCAATGATGATTTTGCTATTCAAAACAATGGGTTAGGTTTTTCTCTTGAGCAAAGGCTCATAACCTTTTCCCAAAACAATACTTATAATGATGAATTGGTTGTGCAGTATGAGGGGCCAAAGGAGGAACCCATACCTCCCGAGCTTGATCTTGGGGACTTTTATCCTATTAAATTTAGCCCTTTCGATTACTTTTGCCTACCACAACGAAAACTTGCTGCTGAACGTAGGGAATATGAGATGAGTTTTTGCGATTTACCTTATCATTACGGCAATACCTAGATCTATTCTTGCCTTATGCCTAGCTAGGGGTGTTAAACGATAGCGCTTGTTGGGAGGCAACCCAAATTTTTTTCTTTGCTTTTACTTCTGTTTAGTAATAAATAATGCATCTAGCTTCTGTTTAGATGTGGTTTTGTGTTTTAATTAGTGTTTGTGCCAAGTAGAACCTTTGGGAAGACTTGGGGGGAGTCTTTGCGATCATGCTGTAAAAAACATAAACTTTTGCGCTTACGAGATTAGCTGCCATTTTTTACTGGAGAGTGCTTTTAGGTTGATTCTTTTTGCAGATGATTAATAGAGAAATTCCTCACATCCACCAATTTATTTCAGAATCTTTAGAATTACAGAAGTATTCTAAAGTTACATATTGCTACAGACTGTTCTGTTTTTTGACGGATTCTGTTTTTCGTGTGTTGTTTGCTTATTTTGATGAATCTATGAGTAGTATCGGGGGGTATGAACCATAGAGAAGTTGGAATACAGTAGGTTTAACACCAATATAAATAAATAATGAGTTCAACACAATACCTCAAAGTGGTGGTTTGTTTTCTTATACTAACGGAGCTCACGAGATTTTCTGTTAAGTTTTGTGTTGTGAAGTTTTCAAGTTTTTGGGTAAGGATTTGATGGACTATGGAACAAAGAGTGGCAAGAGCCTAAGCTTGGGGATGCCCAAGGCACCCCAAGGTAAAATTCAAGGACAACCAAAAGCCTAAGCTTGGGGATGCCCCGGGAAGGCATCCCCTCTTTCGTCTTCGTCTATCGGTAACTTTACTAGAGACTATATTTTTATTCACCACATGATATGTGTTTTGCTTGGAGCGTCATGTATAATTTGAGTCTTTGCTTTTTAGTTTACCACAATCATCCTTGCTGTACACACCTTTTGGGAGAGACACACATGAATCGGAATTTATTATAGTACTCTATGTGCTTCACTTATATCTTTTGAGTTAGATAATTTTGCTCTAGTGCTTCACTTATATCTTTTTAGAGCACAGTGGTGGTTTTATTTTATATAAATTATTGATCTCTCATGCTTCACTTTTATCATTTTGAGAGTCCTTTAGAACAGCATGGTAATTTGCTTTGGCTATGAAATTAGTCCTAATATGATAGGCATCCAAGATGGGTATAATGAATACTTTCATATAAAGTGCATTGAATACTATGAGAAGTTTGATACTTGATGATTGTTTTGAGATATGAGGATGGTGATATTAGAGTCATGCTAGTTGAGTAATTGTGAATTTGAGGAATACTTGTGTTAAAGTTTGTGATTCCCGTAGCATGCACGTATGGTGAACCGTTATGTGATGAAGCTAGAGCATGATTTATTTATAGATTGTATTCCTTTGTGTGGAGGTCGGGATCGCGCGATGGTTAACTCCTACCAACCCTTCCCCTGGGAGCATGTGTGTAGTACTTTGTTTTGATAACTTGTAGATTTTTGCAATAAGTATATGAGTTCTTTATGACTAATGTTGAGTCCATGGATTATACGCACTCTCACCCTTCCACCATTGCTAGCCTCTCTAGTACCACGCAACTTTTGCCGATACCATACACGCAACATATACCTTCCTCAAAACAGCCACCATACCTAACTATTATGGCATTTCCATAGTCATTCCGAGATATATTGCCATGCAACTTTCCACCGTTCTATTCATTATGACATGCTTCATCATTGTCATATTGCTTTGCATGATCATGTAGTTGACATCGTATTTGTGGCAAAGCCACCATGCATAATTTTTCATACATGTCACTCTTGATTCATTACACATCCCGGTACACCGCCACAGGCTTTCACATAGAGTCATATTTTTTTCTAGCATCGTTGCAAGTAAATAAAAGTGTGATGATCTTCATTACTAGAGCATTGTCCCGGTGAGGAAAGGATGATGGAGACTATGATTCCCCCACAAGTCGGGATGAGACTACGGACGGAAAAGAAAAGAAAAGAAAAAAAAGAGGCCATAAAAAAGAAAAGGCCCAAAATAAAAAAATAAAAAGAGAGAGAAAAATAGAGAAGGGACAATGCTACTATCCTTTTTCCACACTTGTGCTTCAAAGTAGCACCATGATCTTCATGATAGAGAGTCTCTTGTTTTGTCATCTTCATATACTAGTTGGAATTTTCATTATAGAACTTGGCTTGTATATTCAAATGATGGGCTTCCTCAAAATGCCCTAGGTCTTCATGAGAAAGCGAGTTGGATGCACACCCACTTAGTTTCTTTAGTTGAGCTTTCATACACTTATAGCTCTAGTGCAGCCATTGCATGGCAATCCCTACTCACTAACATTGATATCTATTGATGGGCATCTCCATATCCCATTGATACGCCTAGTTGATGTGAGACTATCTTCCTCAGTTTTTTCTTCTCCACAACCACCACTCTATTCCACCTATAGTGCTATATCCATGGCTCACGCTCATGTGAAAGTTAAAAAAGTTTGAAAAAATTAAAGTATGAAATAATTGCTTGGCTAAAACCGGGGTTGTGCATTAAATATTTTGTGTGGTGAAGATAGAGCATAGCCAGACTATATGATTTTGTAGGGATGAACTTTCATTGGCCATGTTATTTTGAGAAGACATAATTGCTTTGTTAGTATGCTTAAAGTATTATTATTCTTATGTCAATATTAAACTTTTTTCTTGAATCTTTCGGATCTGAACATTCATGCCACAATAAATAAAATTACATTGAAAATTATGTTGGGTAGCATTCCACATCCAAATTTCTGTTTTTTATCATTTACCTAGGATGAGCAGGAATTAAGCTTGGGGATGCTTGATACGTCTCCAACGTATCTATAATTTTTTATAGTTCCATGCAATTATATTATCTGTTTTGGATGTTTAATGGGCTTTATTATGCACTTTTATATTATTTTTGGGACTAACCTACTAACCAAAGGCCCAGTGCAAATTGTTGTTCTTTTTCCTATTTCAGTGTTTCGCAGAAAGGAATATCAAAAGGAGTCCAAATGGAATGAAACCTTCGAGAGGATCGTTTTTGGAACAAACGCAATCCAGAAGACTTGGAGTACACGTCTGGGAAGCCATGAGGTGGCCATGAGGCAGGAGGGCGTGCCCAGGGGGTAGGCACGTTCCCCACCCTCGTGGGCCCTTCGTAGCTCCACCGACGTACTTCTTCCTCCTATATACTCATATACCCTAAAAAAATCCGAGAGCACCACGAAACCCTATTTCCACCGCCGCAACCTTCTGTACCCGTGAGATCCCATCTTGGGGCCTTTTCCGGAGCTCCACCGGAGGGGGAATCGATCACGGAGGGCTTCTACAACAACACCATAGCCTCTCTGATGAGTTGTGAGTAGTTTACCATAGACCTTTGGGTCCATAGTTATTAGCTAGATGGCTTCTTCTCTCTCTTTGGATCTCAATACAAAGTTCTCCTCGATCTTCTTGGAGATCTATTTGATGTAATACTTTTTGCGGTGTATTTGTCGAGATCCGATGAATTGTGGGTTTATGATCAAGATTATCTATGAACAATATTTGATTCTTCTCTGAATTCTTATATGCATGATTTAATTATCTTTGCAAGTCTCTTCGAATTATCAGTTTGGTTTGGCCTACTAGATTCATCTTTCTTGCAATGGGAGAAGTGCTTAGCTTTGGGTTCAATCTTGTGGTGTCCTTTCCCAGTGACCGCAGGGGCAGCAAGGCACGTATTGTATTGTTTCCATCGAGGATAAAAAGATGGGGTTTATATCATATTGCATGAGTTTATCCCTCTACATCATGTAATCTTGCTTAAGGCGTTACTCTGTTCTTATGAACTTAATACTCTAGATGCATGCTGGATAGCGGTCGATGTGTGGAGTAATAGTAGTAGATGCAGAATCGTTTCAGTCTACTTTTCACGGATGTGATGCCTATATACATGATCATGCCTAGATATTCTCATAACTATGCGCTTTTCTATCAATTGCTTGACTGTAATTTGTTCACCCACCGTAGAATATGCTATCTTGAGAGAAGCCACTAGAGAAACTTATGGCCCCCGGGTCTATCTTCCATCATATTAGTTTTCCATCAACTAGGTATCTTTAGTGTTCTTTTATTTTTTAAACTTTACTTTTCATTCTATACAACAAAAATACCAAAAATATTTATCTTATTATCTCTATCAGATCTCACTATTGCAAGTGGCCGAGAAGGGATTGACAACCCCTTTATCGCGTTGGTTGCAAGGTTCTTATTTGTTTGTGCAGGTACGAGGGATTTGCGTGTAGTATCCTACTGGATTGATACCTTGGTTCTCAAAAACTGAGGGTAATACTTACGCTACTTTGCTGCATCACCCTTTCCTCTTCAAGGGAAAAATAACGCAAGCTCAAGAGGTAGCATACACCATATCTAATAAAGTACAGTTACGACGTTCGGACACACCATTGCGTTGTATGGAACTTCACCAGAAACGGGATTTTTACTGTCAAGTTTACATACCACTTGCGCAAGTATTTGAACAAGGCGAAGACTGAACGGTCGGAGTCTTCAAATTCAGTGAACACGCACAAAGGTTTTATGGCTTTGTGGGAGACGAATGCACCAGCGAAGGCCAAGATCCACATGTGGAGGATGGTTCAGAATGGGCTAGCAGTGGGGGCGGAACTGTTTCGTCAACGAATCAAACCGAGCATTTTTTGTGTTGTGTGTGGCCGCGAGGAAACGATTATTCATCTATTTTGGACATGCCAACATTCCGTACAGTTCTGGCAGCTGATGCGATCGGAATTGGGGAGTTCGGTGGCGATCCCACCGTGTCACATTCACTCCCAGAGCACCTTAGCTTCCTGGTTACTGTGCTGGTTCGCTGGAGCATCTGACGACGAACAAGAGGTGATGGTGCAGGCGGCATACGGTCTATGGCTTGCTCGCAATGAGGCAAGGGATGGGAAAAGAATAGCACCCCCACATGAAATCATGACTACTGTGAGGATGCATATGGCTGAGTGGAAGTCTGTACATAAGAAGAGGGCGCCGACCCCAATGACCAAAATCACCCAAAAGTGGGAACCACCTGATGAGGGATGGATCAAGGTCAACCGTGATGGGGCGGTCTCAAAGTATGGAGAGAAGGGAGGAGGTGGAGCAGTGCTTCGTGATCACAATGGCGCTTTCATGGCCGGAGTTTGCCATTATTTCCCTAATATTGTTGATCCTGAAGCGGTGGAAGTGCTTGCATGGAGACGGGCAGTTCAGGTAGCCATCGAGCATGATGTTTAGCATCTCCATATTGAGCTGGATAGTAGTTCGGTGGTGCAAATGATCAAGCAAGATACTAGGAACCTTTCCCCTGTTGGACCTTGGGTTAGCGAAATCAAGGAGATGCTCAACACAAGGCTGGAGTTCAAGGTGTCTTGGGTACATCGTTCAGGGAATGCCACCGCGCACAAGATGGCGAAGGTAGGATTAGGCGAGGAACGCTGCGAGACCTGGGTGGGTTCACCACCAGAGTTTATTTTGGATGTAATTTCAGATGAGATTCCAGGACTTGTTTAGTTAAATAAAGCGGCATTTTCCCCTCAAAAAAATCATTGCACATAGCCACGCGTGACTCAAAAAATACCGCCGTCTGCCGCCGCTACAACATGCCTTGAGGCAGAACTGGTCTCCGGCCCGCCAATTGTGACATCTTGGATTTTGCCTTCTCTCTTTTTCCGGACTTCATTTTGCCTTACCTTGGATTTGAGTTTTTGGAATCAATTCAAATGGACTTATCACTTGGGCATGCCCTTTACCTTCACCCAAGTGACCCATCTACCTCTCATTCAATCTCATTTCTCTGAAAAATCCCAAAATGGTCAAATGAATATTTTTCATAAAGGAAAACTATTCATTTTCTCTTCTGAAACTCATTTCAGATATTAGTGCTCCAAAGCAACCCTCATTTTTATTGCTCCTAAAATCTTGAAATAATTCCTGAATATTCTTTGAACCTTGGTTCACCTTCCTAAGCAAAAATATTGCATAACTTTTTGTAATATTTTTGCTACAGAAAATCATTTCTCTTCTCGCCCAAAAATGCACTTTGTACAACAAGTGTATTTTTCCTTGATCATTTGGTCTTGGTTTTTCTTGAGACTTATTACCCTCCTATGTAAACCCTAACCCCAGGAGATTAGCCCTAATGGTCTTCTAGAAGCCCTCCAAACGTAGTGGCCAAGTTTCTGGGCAGAAACTTGCCAAGAAGCTTGAGTCACGTCTGGTTGGCCTGGCAGTGAGTTCTCAGCATCCCTATACCTAACACTGCATGGACTATAGCCTAGACAAGCTTTGGCCGAGCATGGGCGTCGTTTTGACCATGCCAGGGCGGTGACCGCGTGTGGACACGGGGCCTGACATGTGTTCGACGCGCTCTACGTCGTGCCAATGCCTCTGTTCGGCGTGTGCTCGAGCTAGAGCTCGCCAACGACTACGCGCTGCGCCACCAGCTTCGACTCATCACCCTTGACATCTCCTTGGCGCTCGCTGACACCGGAGACGCCGCAGCGAGCACGAGCACGTCACGGCCAAAAGCCATAGTCCGCTCGTGCCCTTGTCTTCTTCTCCCTGCTTCCTGTGCTCGTCCACGATCGTGGACAGCTTACCGTCTGAGCGCTGAGCCCATGCCCCCTCTCACTGGCACCCTTCGTCGTAGCTCGCCGCCTCCCAGAGAACTCCAGCGGCGCCACGTACCCCCCTCCTACTCCGTCTATATATAGAGTCCCTCCCTCCGCTTCGAAGCCTCACACCGCACCTCTCAACCACCACGACCACGTAAGATAGCCCTAGCCCGGTTGGGCAGGCCTCTGGCCGTCGACCATGACCAGAGATCGCCGGCAATCCTCGCAGCCCAGCCACCCTGCTCCAGAGCCCCTCGAGCTCAACCTACCTCTCAGGCACATCATTGGGGGTCCACTGGTGTCGCCTGGAAGCAGCAGAGCCCTTGGAGTCGCCCCTCGCTGTCGCCTTCTTCCTCTCCGGCAAGACCCGCCCGCCACCGCCGCTTGCGAGCTTGGTTGCGAGCAGCTCTGGCCATCCCCGACAAGCTACAGGTACAGGCAGGTGCGCCGTGACCCGCTTTCCACTCCTATCCCTCTGGCTTTGCCCAAGAACCCCTCCTCGCTGGCGTGAGCTCCGGCGGAGCACCGCCAAGCTCTGTTTCCTCTCTCTCCTGACCGGTGGGGCCCGTTGTCAGCCTCTCCACTCGCACCCGAAGCGGTACGAGTGGAGGCATATTCCGCCTTTACGCCATCGACGTCACCCCCCCCCCCCAGATTTTCTGTTTAATCCAAATTAATTCAAAAAGTTGACCACAACTTTGACCAGTGATAATTTCTAGCCTATAAGTCCAAATGAGTTGATTCTTTTTGCATTGTGTTTGTTTCAGAAAGCTCTAGCAGCACACCAAAATGTGGAATTTTCCTTGCTGTATAGAATTTCTGGTGATTTTCAGATTGGTTTTTGACATTTTGTTTTGAAGTTTTTAAATACTTTCAGCAGGAGAGACTTGCCATGAAGATAACCAGGAGGAGTGTGTCCCTCCTCTGCACTAAGGCACGCCACACCAGCATTTGGATGGTGTCATTTCAATATCTATGATTTTTATTACTTAAATATGAGTTCTTTTACGCATTTAAAATTTGATAAATAAATTTGGATGAATGCTAGTTACTTTGTCATGCTTGAAATGTTTGTTTGTTTAAGTTACTGGTTGAATGCATGGATTTGTTTGGGCTAGTAGAATAGAGTTTGACTTAGTTATATTGATATGATAAATAATGACAGTTCTTTTGCTTGATGGGAATTTCACATAAATTATGAGTTAATCAAAATATTGCATGATAATTACTAGTGAGGTAGAACCAGTAAAGTTTCATGATGAGTTAGTGCAAGAAAGTTATATTGATAAGGATGATCCGTTCTTGTGAGTTGCATGTTTTGCATATCGATTAGTTGCATTCCTCATGGCATCGATGACTTAGAATAGTTTTTATTTTCAAGTTAAACCTGATAATAATTCAACTTGAATATAACGTTGATCAAGTCATGGTGCCACTGAATCGGGTTTTCCTCAGTGCGACCACATTTACCTTTATGGGGGATCTTGATTCGGTCCTTTGTCGTGCCTCTCGCTGGTGCCTCCAATGAGGGAAAGTTATGGGCGTGCGGTACCCTGGCCCGATAAGCAGACATAACCTTGTGTGTCCGCTTGTTTTTATGGTACCTTGTCCCCGTGTGGGACGGTTGTTGCCATGACGGTGGCCGTTGATGCCTTTGGTAGGCACGGGGCCACCCAGGACTTAGCCCTGAGAGGGAGTTGGTCGGAGTGGTCGGGAGAGTGTCATGGCAAGGGGAGGGTTTCGTCGGTGCGCCGTTGGTCCACCCGAATGGGAATGCGAGGCCATGGGTTCTGTGGTGTGGGTAAAGTGCGCTACCTTTGTAGAGTGTATTCAATCTATCGATAGCCACATCCTCGGTTATGGACACAACTCCGGAGTAGGTCACACCATGGATCAACTTTTATAATTAATCTTGCACACTAAATATTTATTGTTGGCTCTGGCTTTGTGATGATTTGTGAGATCATGAGCTGATCATGAGGGACTGGATTCGGTTGTTATCCGGGTATGATCACCGTTTGGTTAGGAGGTAACCCGTCTGGTAAGCGAGTCCGAGGGACTCTATGCACATGTTGGTTTCACTGCATTAGTAGCATTACTTGCATTGCATTAACCTGAATAATTGTCATGATATTGTTTGTCATCATTCTTATGTTTGTTGTGAGCTTCCACGTACATTCAATGTACTAACCTGGCGTGTCATGCCAGATTTCAGGCAAGTCGTATCGCATCGGAGAGCTTCCCGCGTCTAGGCTGTGTCCGCATCGGTGTCCCTGTGCTATGGAGTTCCACTTCGTTGTCATTCCGCTGCCGCGTAGTTTATGTGCTTGAGGCCCCTTCATGTCTAATAAATAATGTACATACTATTCAGCCGCACTGTGTGTGCCGCTTGGCCTCTTATCTCGATGTAATATCATACTTATGTATCCGCTAGTATCCATAAAGCGGTTGTTTCTATACCATGTTGTGTGTTGCCAGAAGACTTGATCTCTGGGCTGACAATGCAAGGTAAACCGGTTGCTCTGAGCTGGGGTGCCACAACGCTTGGTATCAGAGCCGCGCTGATTGTAGGACACGCTAGACCGTGAGTGCATTAGTGGAACGGTAGATAGTTTCGTCTGCGTACCGATAGTAATAGAAATTGGTTGCTGCATTGCATGCATGTTTATCTGTTGTTATTACTAACTGTATGAAGGTTGTGAGTGTAGATGGCTCTAGTTCCGATCTTGTACCATCCTGAGCCAGCTTCGTACACATCGTCGCACCTGCTTCAGAACGTGTGGCGACGACTCTACCCAGAGGGTGCTGATCCAGTGTATCAGGTGTATCGGGAGCATC
Source organism: Secale cereale (assembly GCA_902687465.1). Taxonomy (NCBI): domain Eukaryota; kingdom Viridiplantae; phylum Streptophyta; class Magnoliopsida; order Poales; family Poaceae; genus Secale; species Secale cereale. The sequence goes on along the minus strand of LR738713.1, from coordinate 815,810,813 downwards.
TGGCCGGTTCATTGTATGAGTATTATGCTGAGGTCACTGCTACCTCTTGAGCTTGCGTTGTATTCCCTCGAAGAGGAAAGGGAGATGCATCACAGTAGCGTAAGTATTTCCCTCAGTTTTTGAGAACCAAGGTATCAATCCAGTAGGAGACCACGCGCCAGTCCCTCGCATCTGCACAAACAAATAAGAACTTCGCAGCCAACGCGATAAGGGGTTGTCAATCCCTTTACGGTCACCTACGATAGTGAGATCTGATAGAGATGATAATTATATTTTTGGTATTTTTGGTTTAATAAAACAGCAAATAAACAACGGCAAAAGAAATTAACGGGAAAGTAATATGATAGAGATAGACCCGGGGGCCATAGTTTTCTCTAGTGGCTTCTCTCATGATAGCGATATTCTACGGCGGGTAAACAAATTACTGTCGAGCAATTGATAGAAAAGCGAATAATTATGAGACTATCTAGGCATGATCATTGTATATAGGCATCACATTCGAGACAAGTAGACCGACTCCTGCCTCCATCTACTACTATTACTCCACAGATCGACCGCTATCCAGCATGCATCTAGTGTTTTGAGTTCATACGAACAGAGTAACGCCTTAAGCAAGATGACATGATGTAGAGGGATAAACTCATGCAATATGATGAAAACCCCATCTTTTTATCCTCGATGGCAACAATACAATACGTGCCTTGCTGCCCCTACTGTCACTCGGAAAGGACACCGCAAGATTGAACCCAAAGACAAGCACTTCTCCCATTGCAAGAACTATAGATCTAGTAGGCCAAACCAAACCAATAATTCAAAGAGACATTCAAAGATATTATGAGCACACATAAAAAGTTCAGAGAAGAACCAAATATCTTTCATAGATAACCTTGATCATAAACTCACAATTCATCGGATCTCGACAAACACACCGCAAAAAGAGATTACATCGAATAAATCTCCTCAAAGACCGAGGAGAACTTTGTATTGAGATCCAAAGAGAGAGAAGAAGCCATCTAGATACTAGCTATGGACCCGAAGGTCTGTGGTAAACTACTCACAACTCATGGTGAGGGCGATGATGATGATAATGATGAAGGCCTCCATGATGGATCCCCCTCCCGGAACAGGCTCGAAGATGGGATCTCCACGGGAACAACAACTATGGCGGTGGAATTAGGGTTTTCTCTCTGCATATGGAGTTTCTGGGGTACGTAGGCATATATAGGAGGAAGAGGGGCACCAGGGGCCACCGGGCCTGCCCTCGAGGTAGGGGGTGCGCCCTGGGAAGGGGGCCGCGCCCCCACCCTCGAGGGTGGGCCCCTGTCCTCTGGCTTGGCCCCAAAGTTGATCTCGCGTGATTTTCTCCAAAAATATCTCCTGCGAAGGTTTCATTCCGTTTGGATTCCGTTTGATATTCCTTTTCTGCAAAACCCGGAAATAGGCAAAAAACAGCAATATGGACTGGGCCTTTGGGTTAGTAGGTTAGTCCCAAAAATGATATAAAAGTGAATGATAAAGTGTCACACCCTGCATTTTGTAACATGTTATTTGTACCTTTGAAGCATGAAAATTTGGACCAGCAAATTTTTTTAGCATCATTTGGCTTTTATTGGAATTGAGTTTTCTTCATGTGCTTTTTCTTGTGCTCATTAAAGTCAACTATGACCTCTTGTAGAATTCATCTCCATACCCAAAACTTCTGCCCAATGATCATGCCAAGTGTTATATAACAGTATAGTATTTTCTTACAAAATTAATTTGGCCAAAGGGTATTTTATAAATTTAGTTTTCCAAAAAGCCCTGAATTGAGATTTGCACTTCAAGTACTTGATTTAGGGTGAGAAAATTATTTCAAAAAGTTTATTTGAGACCTAGTAGTCATAGGACTCCCAGAAACCACAAAGGTATAATTTTAAAAGTTATTTTCCTATTTTATTTAAAAGCTTTTTCTTAAGGCCAGAAATGTTCTTTAATAGGGAAAAAATTATTTAACCGTTTCAAAAATAATTGCCAAAATTCAGAGAGACTCAGAGGACATATATTGTCCATATATAAGAGTTTCAACACTTGGTCATGTTCAAAATAATGGGCTAAACCCTCTAAAACCCTTTCTGGATATTTCAAGCTTTTGAAATATTTACAAAGGATTTATTCTCCAAAAATTCCAGGGAAATTCTATCATGTCATATATGACATATTTGATGATCTTGCCAAGTCCCATGCCTTGGGAAGCAAGAAAACATCCTCAAACCCCTTCATAACCATTCTGTCCATATTTGAAGTTTGAGCAACTTTACATTGCCAAACTTATCCAACTGCTCTCAAATTTGGTGCACATGCTAGAATGGCCTAATAAGGCATCTAGACCAAATGGCACAAGAATTGGAATAGAGCAACTTGATCAGATCACCCCAAAACCCTTTCTGATCAAATGCAAATTTGAACAACTTTACATTACCAACTTTTTATCTGGAGCTTCAAACTTTGTGGGCATGATCAATACCCCAAATGATGATGCTACACCAAGTGGTGCATCAAGGGGAGATGATTAGCTTGACTCAAACAAGATGAAGCTGTTTTTGTTGATTTCTAGGGTTCACCAAAGTTACATTGGCTAGTTTCTTCAAATGAGCCCAAATTTGGTGAAGCACCCTATTTTCTCATATCTTTCAATCCTGTTAAGTGCCATTCCAAGTGGAAGTCATTTGATTGACCTAACACTGATCAAACACCTTCTGCAGAATTACTAAAACCCTCATCCTGATCACTTTTACTCTTCTCCATGGCCTCAACTTTTTACCACATGATCATTGAGTTACTAGCTACCTCCAGTAACTTCCCCAGCACCCAAGCTCCATGATTGAGGGGTAAGAACTCTGTTTTACCTTGCTGGACAGCAAGTTTTCACCAAGTCACCAGCATCCTCACTCTCTCTCAGCATCTCCAAAGCATCCAAGGCCTCAGGCCATTTCTTTACTCCTCCCTCAACCTTATAGACACTCCTGGGCACGTTGGTTTTGACCAGAGCGGCGAGGGCACGATGATGCCAGCAATACGCACGCTCTGGAGCACGCTACAGTGCACCTCCGCACGGTGGCTCCGGCCAATCGCTGACCCCGACAGCCTCGGGCCTCCCCTTCGCGCCAGTCGAGGCCTCTCGACGTCCGCAACCTCCCCGGCGCTGTCCCCCCTCCTCCTGCGCCCTCCAGTGAACGTCGTCGCACGCGCACCGGCCGCCCGCAACGGCCACTCCTCTGCCTCGCACGCGCGCGCTCCAGAAGCTCCCCCGCTCCTCCTCTCACCTCTACTGGACGTGGAGCTCTTCCAGGAACTCCGTGGACTCATCCCCTTGGCCTCCCGTGCGCTATAGCATCGAGCGGGAGCTCGCCGGCGCACTGGACCACGGGCCTCCGTCGACCTCCTATAAATAGCCCCTCCCGAGCCTCTCCAGCAGCACCAACAGCCTCACCTTACTCCACTGAGTCCCCCAGCACCATCCACTCCTCCCCAGGAAGTCCCAGTACTCGGGATCGATCGGAGCGCCGCCGCGTCGGGCCGCCGGTGATCCCGCAGTACGAGCCTCCTCTGCCCTTCCTTTCGCCCGATCTAGAACCGTCGTGCTCCACTGACCATTTCCCCCTGTTTCCCCCTCCGTTTGCAGTCGGAAACGACCGGAGCAACAACCTCCCGACGAGCTTCCGCCGTCCCACCTCGCCGCTGGCGAACCTGACCTTCTCGGCGTGCCGCACCACCACCACTGCAACCGCCACTCGACGCTGAGTCCATTCCTGGCCTCCGTTGCCGTCGCCGTGGCCGGAAGCCTCGCCGGTGAGCTCACCGTCGCCGTGGCCGCAAGGTTGGAGATGACAGGCGGGCCCAGCCTGTCATCCCCACACCTCTTCCCCCCTCCTCTCTGCCACTGACCCAAGGGCCCCGCCCGTCAGGTTCAAAAACCTGACGTGCGCGCGCAGGCTCCCGTGCGGCTGGGCTGGACCGCCCTGGGCCGTGCACTGTGGCCTCTCTGGCCTAGTTGCACAGGTCTTTTTCTCCTTTTTCTTTTCTGTATTAATTCAAACATTTCTACAGAAAAGAATAATGGTCCAAATAAAATAATTCCAACTCCTAAAATCTTGTAATATTCCAACCTATTTAATGGTACTACTTTCACTCACATCTATGAAACTTTTCTGTTCTGTTCAAATTTAAATTCAAATTTGAGCAGTAAAACCCCTGTTCTAAAATCAATATATTCCATTCTGTTACTCCAAAACTCCCACTAAGATTTTTCCCCATCTTAGAAATTCCTCTAGTATTTTACAAAAATAAGTTGACATTTTTCTGAGCACTTTTATTTTTCTGTTTTATTTGTGGTCTTATTTTTCCGTTATTATTATGCGACGTATAGATCCCGTATTTGACGAAGTTGCTGTGGAAGAAGAAGGAGAAGGATTGGAAGACTTTGAAGACCAAGCCAATCCAGGCAAGCAGCCCTTTGACCATGATACACTTGTTCTTCGGAACCCGTTTGTTTCCGATGCATGATGTTAGGGTTACGATAGTGACCTAGTTGATTCCACCATATGATGCATGCCATGATCTTGATCTTGCTATGTGCTAGTTGACATGCATATGGTTAGTGGTTATGATTAGTGATGCATGTGTGACATGAACCTTCGTGGTTGAAGTCTTTACATAAAACCCCGTCGGGTGCCATTCATGCCCGAGGGAGATGATGATGAGTTGGGTGACCACTTGATGACGAAGTGGTGTACCAAGGCAAGTGTGTGTGTTTTTCAAACGGATTGGTTTAAGTTGCGACCGTTATTCCAACCATACATGTGCAACCACACTACCCCTTATGGGACGGGGCTTTATTGATTACTTAGGTCGATACTAGCATGGTGCCCGCATTACTAGTGACGGGAAGACTTGAGGTCTTTCCTGGGATGGGGTCGTGCTTGGATAGACGACCATGACTGTTTTCACAGGGCACAGGACACACCGTTGGTCCCTTCGGGTACGCGTGACATTGAAATTAGGGCAAGTCCCGTGATCTATTGTTTGTACCCGAGGGCCGTGTACCAACGAGTGGACTCTATGTTAGTGTCGTCTAAGGAAAGATAATGACCGGGTGCTTACCCCGGGTACTTGAGGTACCGCGGGTCGTGGATGACACGGAAGTTCCCCGGATCTTGTGGGTAAAGTGTACAACCTCTGCAGAGTGTCAAACTATTCGAATAGCCGTGTCCACGGTCATGGACAGTTGGGTAACCGCTCTTGGGCTACGTCCAATGTTTGTGAAACCATGCGTGTGTATGTGAGTCAAGGTGGTGACTTGACTCGATGAGTTGAATCTTATTCATGTTGATATCGGTAACCTGTCTTCGAGGTTACGCGAGGTTATTGATGCATAAACTTGATAGTAGAGTGTTTATTCTAGCCCTTGCTAGATTGTTCATTGTCGTTCAACTGCATTTTTACTTGAACCACATCATGGGTTGCTTGCGAGTACATTCAAAGTACTCATTGGCTTGCCACTGGTTATTTAATTGGCCAGGAATGGAAGAACAGGAATATGAGGAAGAGTTCTTTGGAGACGAACATGCGAACTAGGACGCTATCCCAGTCAGAATGCCTGTAGGGTTAAGGCAGATGGCATGGGTTCTACCCGTTACCGAAGACTTCCGCTATTTGAGTTATTTGCTATTCAGCCCGTGAGGCTCTATCTATGAAAGACTTGGTCATAATGGCCTTAATTCGTGTAAGACTATTTGTATGGATGTAAGACTCTTGTTATTTCAGCTTCTGTGTGTTCAGTGAGCATTGATCTCTGGGATCACTGTACACGTGCATTCGGTGATCTCGACTTCTAAGTCGGGGTCCCCACAGAGCTGGTATCAGAGCCATCCTGACTGTAGGAAGCCTTAGTTAGCATGGGCGTTAGTTAGATGAGACCCCTTTTCAAAAACCTTCTGAACCTCTCTTCTTTTCTAAACCTGAGATTTTATCAGCTTATTAACCCCTCCTATTCCACCTTTGTAGATGGCCGCTGTACCCGAAGAGCACCTGACCACTGGGTTTCCCTTACTTCTCGAGGATAGCCTCCAGGAGTGTCAGTTCCACCGAGCACCCATCCTCACCTACCTTGAGCACTGGGTGAGCGACACTGAGGTGGAGTACCATGTGGAAGTGATCGTGAAGGCAAACGATCCTCCCACAAGTTGGTTCTTCGAGGGACCCCAGATGGCAACACTACCCCTCGCTGTCGAGGCTGCTGCACTCAAGGCATTAACCCGTCTCAGCGAGCTTCTTCCGGAGATGGCAGCCAAGATGACAACTCGCTTCTTACCTTACCGGAAGGAAGGTGAAGAAGAAAGCAGCGCACTAGCCCCTCCACTGAAGGAAGGACTCTCGCTTCGGTTCCAGAGCTACTTCAGTCTATGTGCCGACAGCTTGGCACAAGACTTGGCCTCGGAATCAATGAAGCTTTGAGAAGAACTTCACAAGACCAAGGCACTTCTTCGTCGAGCTCAAGAGAAGGCAAATAGGATCAAGAAGGAAGGAGCACCTTCTGGGCAGTCCGCTATCGCATATCGAGGCGGAAGGCCCTCCGAGGATGTGTCTTCCAAGAATGAAGAACCACCTCGGCGACGCCGGATGACAGCAAGGGAATATCGCAAGCTTTTCCCTGCACCACCGATGAAGCACCGTCGTATCCAACTCCTCCACTCCCCCACACCCTCAAGTGACAAGGGGGCCCAGACAGATGAAGACAAGGAGGAAGACCCAGAAGAGCCGGAATACGCGACCGAGCATTCCGCCGCTTAGGCATTATTCGCTACTCGGATATGCCAGTTGTAACCTCTACGGTAGGATAGGTCGTGTAACCCCTATGCGCAGTCGAGTCCTTGTATGGTTCATATGAAACCATCTAGCGTTTGCTTTTGTTGTGTCTGGATGTATGTCGTATTTTTCCTTCGGGAATGTGTAAACGACTACATCACCCATTTGTATTTTAATGAATGTGTTTTGGCCTTTCGGCCCTTGCATGATTTGATTTAGTGTCACACCCACCCCCTTACTAGGCACCCATCTATCTTGCTTTCCCTCTTCCGAGTCATGAGACCTTTTACCGCTCCAACAGGATGCCTGTTGTAACTCGTACTGGTACCTCTACCCAGCAGCCCGAAGCCGGAGCATCCTCTCAGCCAGAGGCAGGCCACGACCAAACCAACGACCAAGCTCCACCACCACCTCCTCCAAGCATGGACATGGCTCAGCTTCTCCAAGCTTTCCGAGAGGAACGCCAAGCCAACACTGCAGCTCTCCAGCTGATTGCTCAGGCTGTCACCAACAACCGCCAGCCGCCGGGGAATGGCAATGGACGTTCCACGTTGGCAGAGTTCAAGAAGCATGCACCGCCAACTTTCATCGAGACTGCTGAACCCCTGGATGCAGATGACTGTGTCCGTTCCATTGAGGAAATACTGGAACTAGTCGGATGCACCGAAGATCGCGAGAAGGTGGCTTATGCAGCACTGCCTCGGGGGAACTGCTAGAGCTTGGTGGGATGGATTCAAGGTTATGCATGCTGAACAAGACATCACTTGGGTTAACTTCAAGTCAGAATTCCGCAAGGCCCACATTCCTTCCGGAATCATGGCTATCAAAAAGCGCGAGTTCCGATCCCTGAAGCAAGGAAGTGGCACTGTCAAGGAGTACATGCAGAAGCTCAGTGTTCTGTCAATATATGCCCCTGAAGACGTCAGCACTGATGCTGCCAAAAGGGAGCGCTTCATGGAAGGCCTCAATCAGACTCTGCAATACTCGCTTGTCGTGTGCGACTGCCCATCCTTCCCTGACCTGGTGAACAAGGCACTTATGCTTGAAGACAAGCGGCGTGCTTTGGAAGACACTCGCAAGCGCAAGTTGGTCAGTAAGGGAAGTTCCAGCAACCAGAAACCTCGTCCGTGGCAGTCAGCCCCGGCCAAGCCAACCTATCAGCAACCAAGAGCTCCTGCACCTCGTGCCAACCCTCAGCCTCAGCAGTATGCCAACCCCAGGCCAGCTTTCAACCCCAATACCAGTGGTGGCAACAAGATCAATCCAAACCAAGTCACTTGCTTTGGATGTGGTCAGTCAGGACACATCTCAAGGGTGTGCCCCAACAAGAAGCCTGATGATCCGCGCCCCAATGCGCAGAACCAGGGACAAGGCCGTGGAATGCCACCAAGGAACCCAGCTCCTCGCAATCCACCGAACCATGGGAAGGGGCGTGTGAATCACGTCACTGCTGAAGAAGCCCAGGAAGACCCGGACGTCGTGCTGGGTACGTTCCTTGTCAACTCGGCACCTGCAACTGTCTTGTTTGATTCTGGAGCAACGCATTCTTTTGTCACTCAAAGATTTGCATTAAAAAGTGGCATGACCCCTACACCCCTGAATAACCCTATGGTGGTACAAACCCCCGGAGCCGAGATGAGAGCCAAGATAGGCTGTAAAGGAGTCGGTATTACCATTAACGGTGTAGACTTCCTAGCAGACCTCATCATCCTGAGATCGCAAGGCTTGGATGTGATCTTAGGGATGGATTGGCTCAGTAAGCACCAAGGCTTGTTAGACTGTGCCAATCGGACAGTCACTGTGACAAATGACCAAGGAGTCGAAGTCAAGTTTGCTTCCAACTCCTCTTCCGCTCAAGCCGCTAAAGTCAACTGTCTGTCTGAAGTTGGGCTAGATCAAGTACCGGTGGTATGTGAGTATCCTGATGTCTTTCCCGATGAACTGCCGGGAATGCCCCCTGACCGTGACATTGAGTTCATCATCGAGCTCGTGCCCGGAGCAGGACCCATCTATAAGAAGCCTTATAGAATGGGGACGGAAGAATTAGCTGAGTTGAAGAAGCAGCTGGAAGAGCAGCTAAGGAAGGGATTTATTCGCCCAAGTGCCTCCCCTTGGGGATCTCTTGTTCTGTTTGTGGTAAAGAGGGACGGTACCATCCGCTTATGCATTGACTATCGTTCCCTCAATGAAGTTACAATCAAGAACAAGTACCCACTTCCCAAGATCGAAGATCTGTTTGATCAGCTCAGCGGAGCCAAGGTATTCTCCAAGATCGACCTCAGATCTGGGTACTACCAGCTGAAGATCAGACCCCAAGATATTCCGAAGACGGCATTCGTAACCAGATATGGCCTGTACGAGTGCACGGTCATGTCCTTTGGGTTAACCAATGCCCCAGCTTACTTCATGTATCTCATGAATAAAGTCTTCATGGAATATTTGACAAGTTTGTTGTTGTCTTCATTGATGACATTCTTGTGTTCTCGAAGTCGGAGGAAGAGCACGAGCAGCACCTGAGGATGGTCCTAGACAAGCTTCGTGAGCACCAACTCTATGCCAAATTCAGCAAGTGTGAGTTCTGGCTGCATAAAGTTGGATTCTTAGGTCATGTCTTGACCGAGGAAGGATTATCTGTTGATCCTGCAAAGATCGAAGCTGTGACCCAATGGCAATCTCCAACGACCGTCAAGGAAGTCAGAAGCTTCCTCGGACTATTGGGCTATTACCGCAAGTTCGTGGAAGGATTCTCTAGCATTGCACGACCAATGACTCAGCTCCTCAAGAAGGACAAGAAGTTCGAGTGGACGCCAAAATGCGAAGAGAGCTTCCAAGAGCTCAAGAAGAGATTGACCACCGCCCCAGTTCTGGCAACACCTGATATTCACAAGGAGTTCATGATATATTGTGATGCCTCTCGGACCGGATTGGGAAGCGTTTTGATGCAAGAAGGCCGCGTCATAGCATACCTCTCCAGGCAGCTACGACCCCATGAGGAGAACTACGCTACTCACGATCTTGAGCTAGCGGCAGTAGTTCATGCCTTGAAGACATGGCGGCATTACCTCCTAGGGAAACGGTGTGAGATTTACACGGACCACAAAAGTCTGAAGTATATTTTCACCCAAAAGGAGTTGAACATGAGGCAGCGGAGATGGTTGGAACTCATCAAAGACTATGACCTCAGTGTTCAATATCACCCTGGGAAGGCTAACATGGTGGCCGATGCCTTAAGCAGGAAGGCTTGCTCCTTGAATACCGTTATTCAAGTAAGGCAGCCAACCTTGTTTAAGGAGTTTGAACAATTCAGTTTGGAATTGGTCACCCCTGGATTTCTGGATCATTTGGAAGTCAGACCGACCCTGATGGACGACGTCAAGAAGGCGCAAGATGGACACGCAAGCATCGAAGGCATCAAGAAGAAGATGAAGCTGGGCAAGGCCCCAGGATTCTCCGAAGACGAGCACGGGATTATTTGGTACAAAGGTCGCATCTGCGTACCAAACAACACCGAGCTGAAGACGCTGATTCTGCAAGAAGCCCACGACTCTCCATATTCCATCCACCCCGGAGGAACCAAGATGTACCAAGACTTGAAGACACGATTCTGGTGGCACGCGATGAAAAGAGAGATTGCAACCTATGTTGCAAAGTGTGATGTGCGCCAAAGGGTCAAGGCTGAATATCACCGACCTACTGGATTGCTTCAACCACTCAAGGTTCCTGAGTGGAAGTGGGATAAAGTCGGAATGGACTTCATCACTGGATTACCAAGGTCGAATAGAGGACATGACTCTATCTGGGTCATAGTCGATCATTTGACCAAGGTGGCCCATTTCATTCATATCAAGACTACCTACTCAGGCAACCAGCTGGCAACTCTCTATATCAACCGAATCGTAAGTCTTCACGGCGTTCCCAAGGAGATTGTGTCAGATCGAGGCACCCAGTTCACTTCAAGGTTCTGGAAGAGACTCCAAGAAGCCCTGGGAACCAAGTTGTCTTTCAGCACAGCTTTCCACCCACAGACCGGAGGTCAAACTGAGCGAGTCAATCAGATTCTCGAAGACATGCTCCGAGCCTGTGTCTTGGCATATGGAGCCAAGTGGGAAGACTGTCTCCCTTTTGCCGAGTTCTCCTACAACAACAGTTACCAGTCAAGCCTTCAGATGGCACCATTTGAGGTGTTGTACGGACGCAGATGCCGCACACCCCTCAATTGGTCGGAGACTGGAGAAGGACTAGTCTTTGGATCGGATATTCTCCGCGCAGCAGAAGAGCAAGTCCAACTAGTCAGAGAGCGATTAAAGGCAGCCAAGTCAAGGCAGAAGAGTTATGCTGACACTCGACGCCGAGACATGAGTTTTCGTGTCGGAGATCATGTGTACCTGCGGGTAACTCCTCTGAAGGGAACCAAGCGTTTCCATGTCAAGGGGAAGCTTGCGCCAAGGTTCATTGGCCCTTTCAAGATCACCGACCGACGAGGAGAAGTGGCTTACCAGCTGGAACTACCACCTGAACTATCCGATGTGCACAATGTATTCCATGTGTCACAACTCCGGAAATGTCTCCAAGTTCCGGACAAGCCCAATCTCTACAAGGATGTGGATCACCAAGCCATTGATCTGCAGCCTGATTTGACCTACCGCGAGAAGCCTATTCGCATTCTGGACAAAGCAGAACGACGGACGCGGAGCCGTACCATCAAGTATTTCAAGGTCCAGTGGAGCAACCACACCGAAGCAGAAGCAACCTGGGAACGAGAAGACTATCTTAGATCCGAGTTTCCCGACCTCTTTTAAGACCTAGTTTAGGAATCTCGGGGACGAGATTCTTGTAAGGGGGGTAGGTCTGTCACACCCTGCATTTTGTAACATGTTATTTGTACCTTTGAAGCATGAAAATTTGGACCAGCAAATTTTTTTAGCATCATTTGGCTTTTATTGGAATTGAGTTTTCTTCATGTGCTTTTTCTTGTGCTCATTAAAGTTAACTATGACCTCTTGTAGAATTCATCTCCATACCCAAAACTTCTGCCCAATGATCATGCCAAGTGTTATATAACAGTATAGTATTTTCTTACAAAATTAATTTGGCCAAAGGGTATTTTATAAATTTAGTTTTCCAAAAACCCCTGAATTGAGATTTGCACTGCAAGTACTTGATTTAGGGTGAGAAAATTATTTCAAAAAGTTTATTTGAGACCTAGTAGTCATAGGACTCCTAGAAACCACAAAGGTATAATTTTAAAAGTTATTTTCCTATTTTATTTAAAAGCTTTTTCTTAAGGCCAGAAATGTTCTTTAATAGGGAAGAAATTATTTAACAGTTTCAAAAATAATTGCCAAAATTCAGAGAGACTCAGAGGACATATATTGTCCATATATAAGAGTTTCAACACTTGGTCATGTTCAAAATAATGGACTAAACCCTCTAAAACCCTTTCTGGATATTTCAAGCTTTTGAAATATTTACAAAGGATTTATTCTCCAAAAATTCCAGGGAAATTCTATCATGTCATATATGACATATTTGATGATCTTGCCAAGTCCCATGCCTTGGGAAGCAAGAAAACATCCTCAAACCCCTTCATAACCATTCTGTCCATATTTGAAGTTTGAGCAACTTTACATTGCCAAACTTATCCAACTGCTCTCAAATTTGGTGCACATGCTAGAATGGCCTAATAAGGCATCTAGACCAAATGGCACAAGAATTGGAATAGAGCAACTTGATCAGATCACCCCAAAACCCTTTCTGTTCAAATGCAAATTTGAACAACTTAACATTACCAACTTTTTATCTGGAGCTTCAAACTTTGTGGGCATGATCAATACCCCAAATGATTATGCTACACCAAGTGGTGCATCAAGGGGAGATGATTAGCTTGACTCAAACAAGATGAAGCTGTTTCTGTTGATTTCTAGGGTTCACCAAAGTTACATTGGCTAGTTTCTTCAAATGAGCCCAAATTTGGTGAAGCACCCTATTTTCTCATATCTTTTAATCCTGTTAAGTGCCATGCCAAGTGGAAGTCATTTGCTTGACCTAACACTGATCAAACACCTTCTGCGGAATTACTAAAACCCTCATCCTGATCACTTTTACTCTTCTCCATGGCCTCAACTTTTTACCACATGATCATTGAGTTACTAGCTACCTCCAGTAACTTCCCCAGCACCCCAGCTCCATGATTGAGGGGTAAGAACTCTGTTTTACCTTGCTGGACAGCAAGTTTTCACCAAGTCACCAGCATCCTCACTCTCTCTCAGCATCTCCAGAGCATCCAAGGCCTCAGGCCATTTCTTTACTCCTCCCTCAACCTTATAGACACTCCTGGGCACGTTGGTTTTGACTAGAGCGGCGAGGGCACGATGATGCCAGCAATACGCACGCTCTGGAGCACGCTACAGTGCACCTCCGCACGGTGGCTCCGGCCAATCGCTGACCCCGACAGCCTCAGGCCTCCCCTTCGCGCCAGTCGAGGCCTCTCGACGTCCGCAACCTCCCCGGCGCTGTCCCCCCTCCTCTTGCGCCCTCCAGTGAACGTCGTCGCACGCGCGGCCGCCCGCAACGGCCACTCCTCTGCCTCACACGCGCGCGCGCTCCAGAAGCTCCCCCGCTCCTCCTCTCACCTCTACTGGACGTGGAGCTCGTCCAGGAACTCCGTGGACTCATCCCCTTGGCCTCCCGTGCGCTGTAGCATCGAGCCGGAGCTCGCCGGCGCACTGGACCACGGGCCTCCGTCGACCTCCTATAAATAGCCCCTCCCGAGCCTCTCCAGCAGCACCAATAGCCTCACCTCACTCCACTGAGTCCCCCAGCACCATCCACTCCTCCCCAGGAAGTCCCAGTACTCGGGATCGACCGGAGCGCCGCCGCGTCGGGCCGCCGGTGATCCCGCAGTACGAGCCTCCCCTGCCCTTCCTTTCGCCCGATCTAGAACCGTCGTGCTCCACTTGCCATTTCCCCCCTGTTTCCCCCTCCGTTTGCAGTCGGAAATGACCGAAGCAACAACCTCCCGACGAGCTTCCGCCGTCCCACCTCGCCGCCGGCGAACCTGACCTTCCCGGCGTGCCGCACCACCACCACTGCAACCGCCACTCGACGCTGAGTCCATTCCTGGCATCCGTTGCCGTCGCCGTGGCCGGAAGCCTCGCCGGTGAGCTCGCCGTCGCCGTGGCCGCAAGGTTGGAGATGACAGGCGGGCCCCGCCTGTCATCCCCACACCTCTTCCCCCCTCCTCTCTGCCACTGACCCACGGGCCCCGCCCGTCAGGTTCAAAAACCTGAAGTGCGCGCGCAGGCTCCCGTGCGGCTGGGGTGGACCGCCCTGGGCCGTGCACTGTGGCCTCTCTGGCCCAGTTGCACAGGTCTTTTTCTCCATTTTCTTTTCTGTATTAATTCAAACATTTCTACAGAAAAGAATAATGGTCCAAATAAAATAATTCCAACTCCTAAAATCTTGATATATTCCAAACTATTTAATGGTACTACTTTCACTCACATCTATGAAACTTTTCTGTTCTGTTCAAATTTAAATTCAAATTTGAGCAGTAAAACCCCTGTTCTAAAATCAATATATTCCATTCTGTTACTCCAAAACTCCCACTAAGATTTTTCCCCATCTTAGAAATTCCTCTAGTATTTTACAAAAATAAGTTGACAATTTTCTGAGCACTTTTATTTTTTTGTTTTATTTGTGGTCTTATTTTTCCATTATTATTATGCGACGTATAGATCCCGTATTTGACGAAGTTGCTGTGGAAGAAGAAGGAGAAGGATTGGAAGACTTTGAAGACCAAGCCAATCCAGGCAAGCAGCCCTTTGACCATGATACACTTGTTCTTCGGAACCCGTTTGTTTCCGATGCATGATGTTAGGGTTACGATAGTGACCTAGTTGATTCCACCATATGATGCATGCCATGATCTTGATCTTGCTATGTGCTAGTTGACATGCATATGGTTAGTGGTTATGATTAGTGATGCATGTGTGACATGAACCTTCGTGGTTGAAGTCTTTACATAAAACCCCGTCGGGTGCCATTCATGCCCGAGGGAGATGATGATGAGTTGGGTGACCACTTGATGACGAAGTGGTGTACCAAGGCAAGTGTGTGTGTTTTTCAAACGGATTGGTTTAAGTTGCGACCGTTATTCCAACCATACATGTGCAACCACACTACCCCTTATGGGACGGGGCTTTATTGATTACTTAGGTCGATACTAGCATGGTGCCCGCATTACTAGTGACGGGAAGACTTGAGGTCTTTCCTGGGACGGGGTCGTGCTTGGATAGACGACCATGACTGTTTTCACAGGGCACCGGACACACCGTTGGTCCCTTCGGGTACGTGTGACATTGAAATTAGGGCAAGTCCCGTGATCTATTGTTTGTACCCGAGGGCCGTGTACCAACGAGTGGACTCTATGTTAGTGTCGTCTAAGGAAAGATAATGACCGGGTGCTTACCCCGGGTACTTGAGGTACCGCGGGTCGTGGATGAAACGGAAGTTCCCCGGATCTTGTGGGTAAAGTGTACAACCTCTGCAGAGTGTCAAACTATTCGAATAGCCGTGTCCACGGTCATGGACAGTTGGGTAACCGCTCTTGGGCTACGTCCAATGTTTGTGAAACCATGCGTGTGTATGTGAGTCAAGGTGGTGACTTGACTCGATGAGTTGAATCTTATTCATGTTGATATCGGTAACCTGTCTTCGAGGTTACGCGAGGTTATTGATGCATAAACTTGATAGTAGAGTGTTTATTCTAGCCCTTGCTAGATTGTTCATTGTCGTTCAACTGCATTGTTACTTGAACCACATCATGGGTTGCTTGCGAGTACATTCAAAGTACTCATTGGCTTGCCACTAGTTATTTAATTGGCCAGGCATGGAAGAACAGGAATATGAGGAAGAGTTCTTTGGAGACGAACATGCGAACTAGGACGCTATCCCAGTCAGAATGCCTGTAGGGTTAAGGCAGATGGCATGGGTTCTACCCGTTACCGAAGACTTCCGCTATTTGAGTTATTTGATATTCAGCCCGTGAGGCTCTATCTATGTAAGACTTGGTCATAATGGCCTTAATTCGTGTAAGACTATTTGTATGGATGTAAGACTCTTGTTATTTCAGCTTCTGTGTGTTCAGTGAGCATTGATCTCTGGGATCACTGTACACGTGCATTCGGTGATCTCGACTTCTAAGTCGGGGTCCCCACAGAGCTGGTATCAGAGCCATCCTGACTGTAGGAAGCCTTAGTTATCATGGGCGTTAGTTAGATGAGACCCCTTTTCAAAAACCTTCTGAACCTCTCTTCTTTTCTAAACCTGAGATTTTATCAGCTTATTAACCCCTCCTATTCCACCTTTGTAGATGGCCGCTGTACCCGAAGAGCACCTGACCACTGGGTTTCCCTTACTTCTCGAGGATAGCCTCCAGGAGTGTCAGTTCCACCGAGCACCCATCCTCACCTACCTTGAGCACTGGGTGAGCGACACTGAGGTGGAGTACCATGTGGAAGTGATCGTGAAGGCAAACGATCCTCCCACAAGTTGGTTCTTCGAGGGACCCCAGGAAGTGATCGTGAATGTTCAGATCCGAAGGATTCAAAATAAAAGTCCATATTGACATGAGAAATAACAATACTTCAAGCAATACTAACAAGGCAATCGCGTCTTCTCAAAATACTATGGCTAAAGAAATTTATCCCTACAAAACCATATAGTGTTGGCTATGCTCCCTTGCTATCACACAAAATATTCATATCATGCACAACCCCGATATCAGCCAAGCATTTGTTTTCATGCTCTATCTTTTCAAACCTTTTAACTTTCACGCAATACATGAGCGTGAGCCATGGATATAGCACTATGGGTAGAATAGAGGTGGTTGTGGAGAAGACAAAAAGAGGGAGATAGTCTCACATCGACTAGGCGTATCAATGGGCTATGGAGATGCCCATCAATAGATATCAATGTGAGTGAGTAGGGATTGCCATGCAATGGATGCACTAGAGCTAAATATGAATGAAAGCTCAACGAAAGAAACTAGTGGGTGTGCATCCAACTTACTTGCTCACGAAGACCTAGGGCATTTGAGGAAGCCCATCGTTGGAATATACAAGCCAAGTTCTATAAAGAGAATTCCCACTAGTATATGAAAGTGACTATGCATGAGACTCTCTACAAAGAAGAACATGGTGCTACTGTGAAGCACAAGTGTGGAAAAGATAGTAGCAATTGTCCCTTTTTCTTTTCTTTTTCTTTTTTTTCTTTTTTTGGGCCTTTCTTTTTTTTCTTTGGCCTTTCCTTTTTTTTCTTTTTTTTGCGGAGGGGCTTTATAGATTCAGCCTTTCCTCCCATGGGACAATGCTCTATAAATGATGATCATCACACTTTCATTACAACACAAGATTACAACTCAATACTACAACAACAAAGTATGACTCTATATGAATGCCTCCGGCGGTGTACCGATATGTGCAATGAAACAAGAGTGACATGTATGAAAAGTTATGCATGGTGGCTTTGCCACAAATACGATGTGAACTACATGATCATGCAATGGCAATATGACAATATGATGCGTGTCATATAAACGGAACGGCGGAATGTTGCGTGGCAATATATCTCGGAATGGCTATGGAAATGCCATGATAGGTAGGTATGGTGGCTGTTTTGAGGAACAATATGGTGGCTGTTTTGAGGAAGGATATATAGTGGGTTTATGGCACCTGCGAAAGTTGCACGGTACAAGAGAGGCTAGCAATGGTGGAAGGGGGAGAGTGCGTATAATCCATGGACTCAACATTAGTCATAAGAACTCATATACTTATTGCAAAAATCTACGAGTCATCAAAACAAGCAATCAATGCATGCCCCTAGGGCGGAGGTTGGTAGGAGTTAACCATCGCGCGCCCCGACCTCCACACAAAGGTTGACACTCTACAAATACCTCATGCTTTAACTTAGTCACATAACGGTTCACCATACGTGCATGCTACGGGAATCACCAACCTTAACACAAATATTTCTCAATTTCATAATTACTCCACTAGCATGACTCTAATATCACTATCCTCACGCCTCAAAACAATTATCAAGCATCCAACATCTCTTTCTACTCAATGCACTTGGTGTGAATTTTTTTACTACATTGACATTGGATGTCTATCATGTGAAGACTAGTTTCTTTAGCCTAAACACTTTACCATGCTGTTTTAATAGACTCTCAAATAGATCTAAGTGAAGCATGAGAGTTCAATAATTTCTACAAAATATTACCACCACCGTGCTCTAAAAGATATAAGTGAAGCACTAGAGGAAAAGCTATTCAACTCAAAAGATATAAGTGAAGCATATAGAGTGTTCTAACAATTTCTAGGGCATATTTAACTCTCTCAAATAGGTGTGTCCAGAAAGTATGATTGCGGAAAACTAACAAGCAAAGACTCAAATTATACACGACGCTCCAAGCAAAACACATAGCATGTTGCGAATAAAAATATAGCTCCAAGTATAGTTACCGACGGATGAAGACGAAAGAGGGGATGCCTTCCCGGGGCATCCCCAAGCTTAGGCTTTTGATTTTCTTGAATTTACTTGGGGTGACATGGGCATCCCCAAGCTTAGGCCTTTGCTACTCCTTGTTCCATAGTCCATCAAAGCAATACTCAAAACTTGAAAACTTCACAACACAAAACTTAGACAAAAATTCTCGTGAGCTCCGTTAGTAAGAGAAAGCAAACCACCACTCAAAGGTACAGCAAGGAATTCATTCATTGTTTACATTGGTGTTAAACCTACTGTACTCCAATTTCTCTATGGTTCATATCCTCCAATATTACTCATAGATGCATCGGAATAAGCAAACGACACACGAAAAACAGAATCTGTCAAAAACAGAACAGTCTGTAGTAATCTGCTGGGTTCGCCTACTTCTGGAACTCCAAAAAATTCAAAAAATTTTGGTAAATTTGCGCAATTTGTCTAACAATCAGCAGCAAAAAGAATCAACTAAAAAGCACGATCCAGTCAAATATGAAGACTACTTTAGTGAGCGCTAACGATTCTGTTTTTCACAGCAAGATCATATAAACTTCACACAAGTCTTACCAAAGGTTCTACTTGGCACAAACACTAAACAAAACATGAAAACACGTCTAATCAGAGGCTAGATGCAATATTTATTTCCTAACAGCAACAAAAGCAAAAAACATAAAATTGGGTTGCCTCCCAACAAGCGCTATCGTTTTACGCCCCTAGCTAGGCACGATACAAGATAGATCTAGGTATTGCCATCTTTGGAAGGCAATTCTTTGATTAAGCACCTATGATTCTTGGGCACTTCTTTATCCCTATGAATAATCAAACTCTTGGGCAAGAAATCAAGAAATTCTAAAGTGTCAAAAGGGTCTCTTGCAAAAGTAAGAAGATTAGGGTGAACACTTACGGATTTGAGATCCGCAAGTCTAGATATTTCACCCTTGTCTTTAGGGACATACATGAACTTAGATAATTTAGTGGAGGTATTTGGAGTAGTTTTTATAGCGGAAAGAGCGGAACCCACCTTAGTGATAACATCCTCAAGCTTATTGATTCTAGTGGAATCCTGATCTAGCTTTTCTTTAACCATGGGTTCTTTTTCCTTAAGATTTTTCAGAACAACTCCTACCTTGGATCCATATTTGGTAATTTCATTGTGAATTTTTCTATCCAAGCTCTCTAACAATTCTACCGTAGCAACTTTGTTCTCAATAATTTCTAACCCTTGCATAACATGCTCCAAAGTTAAAACGGTCCCATTAACCGTAAGAGGTGGTGAGCCAAATAATTCAGTCATAGATTTATAAGAATCAACGGTGTGGCTACCCAAGAAATTCCCTCCGGTAATGGTATCTAAGATAAATCTATTCCACGGAGTTATGCCAACATAAAAATTGCGAAGAAGCACGGAAGTGGAAAGCTTCCTATTAGACTTATCTTGAGCATTGCAAATTCTATACCAGGCATCTTTTAAATTCCCCCCCCTTTGTTTAAAGTTGAGGACATCACTCTCGGGAGTGGTGATAAGGATAGGTGTGCGAGACATGATGACAGGCAAACAAGCAACACACAAGCAGACAAGAAGCAAGCGAACGAGAAACACACGGCGGAAGAAGGGCGAATAAAACGGCAAAGGTGAAGTGGGGGAGAGGAAAACGAGAGGCAAATAAATGTAATGCAAAGGATAAGGGTTTGTGATAGGTACTTGGTATATGACTTTTGCGTAAGCCTCCCCGGCAACGGCGCCAGAAATTGTTCTTGCTACCTCTTGAGCTTGCGTTGTATTCCCTCGAAGAGGAAAGGCAGATGCGGCACAGTAGCGTAAGTATTTCCCTCAGTTTTTGAGAACCAAGGTATCAATCCAGTAGGAGACCACGCGCCAGTCCCTCGCACCTGCACAAACAAATAAGAACTTCGCAGCCAACGCGATAAGGGGTTGTCAATCCTTTTACGGTCACTTACAATAGTGAAATCTGATAGAGATGATAATTATATTTTTGGTATTTTTGGTTTAATAAAACAGCAAATAAACAACGGCAAAAGAAATTAATGGGAAAGTAATATGATAGAGATAGACCCGGGGGCCATAGTTTTCTCTAGTGGCTTCTCTCATGATAGCGATATTCTACGGCAGGTAAACAAATTACTATCGAGCAATTGCTAGAAAAGCGAATAATTATGAGACTATCTAGGCATGATCATTGTATATAGGCATCACGTCCGAGATAAGTAGACCGACTCCTACCTGCATCTACTACTATTACTCTACACTCGACCGCTATCCAGCATGCATCTAGTGTATTGAGTTCATACGAACAGAGTAACGCCTTAAGCAAGATGACATGATGTAGAGGGATAAACTCAAGCAATATGATGAAAACCCCATCTTTTTATCCTTGATGGCAACAATACAATACGTGCCTTGCTGCCCCTAGTGTCACCGGGAAAGGACACCGCAAGATTGAACCCAAAGCCAAGCACTTCTCCCATTGCAAGAACTATAGATCTAGTAGTCCAAACCAAACCAATAATTCGAAGAGACTTGCAAGGATATTATGAGCACACATAAAAAGTTCAGAGAAGAACCAAATATCTTTCATAGATAACCTTGATCATAAACTCACAATTCATCGGATCTCGACAAACACACCGCAAAAAAGAGATTACATCGAATAGATCTCCTCGAAGACCGAGGAGAACTTTGTATTGAGATCCAGAGAGAGAGAAGAAGCCATCTAGATACTAGCTATGGACCCAGAGGTCTGTGGTAAACTACTCACAACTCATGGTGAGGGCGATGATGATGATGAAGGCCTCCGTGATGGATCCCCCTCTCGGAACAGGCTCCAAGATGGGATCTCCATGGGGACAGCAGCTACGGCGGTGGAATTAGGGTTTTCTCTCTGTGTATGGAGTTTTTGGGGTATGTAGGCATATATAGGAGGAAGAGGGGCACCAGGGGCCACCGGGCCTGCCCTCGAGGCAGGGGGGCGCGCCCTGGGAAGGGGGGCGCGCCCCCCACCCTCGAGGGTGGGCCCCCTGTCCTCTGTCATGGCCCCGAAGATTATCTTGCGTGATTTTCTCCAAAAATATCTCATGTGAAGGTTTCATTCCGTTTGGACTCCGTTTGATATTCCTTTTCTGCAAAACCCTGAAATAGGCAAAAAAACAGCAATCTGGACTGGGCCTTTGGGTTAGTAGGTTAGTCCCAAAAATGATATAAAAGTGAATGATAAAGCCCATTAAACATCTAAGACTTCATAAATAATAGCATGGAACAATCAAAAATTATAGATACGTTGGAGACGTATCAGTCACTCTACACCACAGTTCCCCTTCCGGCGCTTACACTCGTTCTTCTAAGGGTGGTCTCGCTTCTACGCCATCTCAGGCGGTCCAATTTGTTGCAATCGAAGCTCTTGTAGACTTGCGCTACAATGAGGTTCGCATGCACACCCACCCAGGTTTCTTTTACTACCCATCTCTGCACGAGAATGGGCGTATCCGCTTTCCTTTGATTAATCCGGCGTGCGATCGTCCTTCTAGCCAACTTTCCCGGTATATCACTGCCAGTTACCTCCTGATTTACAAGTTAGCTCGGGAGCTAACCCGAGCCCAGATAGCTCTCGCCGCCGCTCGGAATAGGAACCCTCTACCTACTATTGGTTTCACTCCATGTGTTCCTCCAGCCTCTGCTACCACTCAGGGTACCATTAACCCTTTGGCAGTGACCCCTCGCAGTGCTCCTGCTGTGTGGGCTTCCCTTGTCGCTACTCCTGCAGCTCCTATGATTAGATCCCATCCCACACCTACCCCTGAGGGAGAGTCCTCGAGGCAGCGCCGTCGCGTCTCTCTTAAACCGGAGGTCTCCACTATCAGTTCACGATCTGGGTCCAGCTCAGGAGAGGAGCCCGCAGCAGCTCCTTTCGAGCAGTAGATCGCTAGAGTATCACCGTCGTCATGAGTATGATGTATGGATGTAGTAGTATGTGTTATGATGCTTAGTTCCATATATGAGGGTATTGAACCCGTCATGATGTTTAACTCTTATGTTGTGTCTATGTATAATTATGTTGGAACTTTCTTTTTATTCGCCTTGGTTTCTTTTCGCTGTTTTCTTCTGGGATTGTCGATGGCTTTCCTCCCATTTTTTTGGATATTTCTCATCGCGGTTGCTATGTATTGGTAAAATAAATAATAGGATGACGCGGCGAGGCAGCAGCAGCCAAGCTTGCGAGGATGTCCCTGTTCGTCGCTCCGCGAGACAGGCAGGACATTCCCCCGAGCCATACCAGCCACCTCCGTCTCCACCACCACATCCACCTTCCACTGAGCAAATCATGCAAATGTTTGAAGAAAGGAGGAGCAACGATCTACTGGAACTATTGAAAAGTGTGCAAGTTATGGTTGGGCGGAATGGAAATCAGAATGGTCATTACTCCAAGCTATCAGATTTTCAGCGAACCAAGCCTCCCAGTTTCAGTCAAGTTATTGATCCATTAGATGTTGACGATTGGTTAAGGACTATTGAGAAGAAACTGGAAATTGCTCGCACTGAAGAAGGAGACAAGGTCCCTTTCGCAACACATTATCTCGAAGGAGCTGCCGCGATATGGTGGGATAATGCTAAGGCCTTGTGGCCCGCGGACGAAGAAATTACTTGGACTAAATTCAAGGATCATTTCTGCAAGTATCATACTCCCGCTAGAATTATGAAAATCAAGCAGTGCGAATTCCTCGCTCTCACTCAAGGAAGCATGTCAGTAAGCGAGTATCTAAATAAGTTCAACCATTTGGCCCGCTATTCTCTCTATTATGTGGCCACCAAAGAACGGAAGATCGACAGATTTCTTGGACTACTAAATCAGCATCTCAGGTGCACTCTTAGTATGTTTGATTTTCCGGACTTTCAAACTCTGGTGAACAAGGCCCTCATCGCAGAAAGGGAACACAAGCTCATGCACGACAACTGGCCCGCAAATAATGACCGCAAGCGCAAATTCAAGCCTAAGAAGGATATGCAACCCGTGCAGAAGGCTTGTACTTGGCAACAGACACAGGTTGAGTACAAACCCAACTCGCACCAAAATGTCAACAAGACCACCACTCAAGTCAAGAATGTCGTGACCAGTCCGGTACGTGAAGCATGCCAGCGCAACAATTCCTGTTTCAATTGTGGGCAAACCGGACATTACGCCAGACAGTGCCCCAAGAACAGCAATCCAACAGCTCCATTCCGTCCGCAAGTCTACTGCCTGGAGCCATATTTCGTCCCGAGTGCCATCCAAGGGAAAATCTAGCATATCACCGCCGATGAAGCCCAAGAGGACTTCCTAAGTCGTCATTGGTATGTTTCCTGTTAATAACATATCTGCCATAATTTTATTTGACTCACGGGCTTCCCACTCTTTTATTCCGCGGAGTTTTGCTGCCCAAAACAAATTTCCTTGCTCGATTTTGGGAAAACATATGCTGGTACAATCCCCGGGATCCTTGCTCAGAAGCAATTTGGTCTGCCGTAATTTTGAAATTGATATCAAGGGAGTCAAGTTTCCAACGTATCTGATAATCATCGGATCTGACAAATTGGATATTATTCTGGGAATGAATTGGTTAACCCAATACCAAGTATGCATCAACTGTGCGACCAGAGAAGTTACCATGGCCAGTCAGGAGGGTTGCACCACCAGTTTTTATGCCCGCAGAAGTATACCCAAGAAGGATATGGTTTTCATAGCTGTGGCTGAAGAAGTGGAATTGATTCCAGTGGTCAGTGAGTATCCAGATGTATTTCCTGAGGAATTGCCAGGAATGCCGCCAGACAGAGAATTGGAGTTTGCAATTTTCTGGAACCGCACCGATACACAAGAAATATTATCGAATGCCTTCATCAGAATTGGTGGAATTAAAGAAACAGCTGGATGAGATGCTGCAGAAAGGGTACATCTCGTCCAAGCTCTTCACCGTGGGGATCACCCGCTATATTCGAGGATAAAAAGGATGGCAGTCTTCGGATGTGTGTGGACTACCGACAGCTGCACGATGTCACCATCAAAAACAAGTATCCATTGCCAAGGATTGATGATTTGTTTTATCAACTCAGTGGGGACAAGGTATTCTCCAAAATTGATTTGAGGACCGGATATCATCAACTCAAAATCAAGAACGAAGATATTCCCAAGATCGCGTTAACCACTCGGTACGGTCTTTATGAGTATACCGTTATGTCATTCGGCCTCACCAACGCCCATGCCTTCTTCATGCATATGATGAATAAGGTGTTTATGGATTTCTTGGACAAATTTGTGGTGCTGTTCATCGATGACATCCTCATTTATTCCAAAAGCGAAGACGAACACAAGGATCACCTCCGACCAGTTTTGCAAAGACTCCGCGATCATCAGCTTTACGCCAAGTTCAGCAAATGTGAATTCTGGCTCAAGCAAGTTGGATTTTTAGGGCATGCTCTTTCAGCAGAAGGAATAGCCATGGATCCAAGCAAGGTGAAAGATGTGCTTGATTGGTCCGCACCCACGACAGTCTCAGAAATCCGGAGTTTCCTTGGACTAGCCGGGTATTATCGCCGCTTCATTGAAGGATTCTCTAAGATTGCCAAGCCAATGACAGAACTCCTAAAGAAGGATAAGAAGTTTGAATGGACTGAGGACTGCAAACGGAGTTTCAATGAGTTAAAATCATACTAACGTCAGCACCAGTATTGGGTCTTCCTGACATCTACCGCAGTTTTGATGTCTACTGCGACGCCTCCAGGAAAGGCCTTGGATGCGTACTTATGCAAGATGGCAAGGTTGTGGCCTATGCATCCCGACAATTACGGCCGCACGAAGGAAATTATCCCACTCATGATTTGAAATTTGCTGCGGTGGTGCACGCTTTGAAGATTTGGAGACACTATCTAACTGGAAAGAGGTGCCAGATATTTACCAACCACAAGAGTCTCGAGTATATATTCACTCAACCCGATCTAAACCTTCGTCAGCGAAGATGGCTCGAGTTGGTTAAGGATTACGACCTTGGACTAAATTATCACCCGGCTAAAGCTAATGTGGTGGCTGATGCCCTCAGCTGCAAGCCTGCCACCTTGAATGTCCTAATGGATTCTTTGCCTCCTGAACTTTGTGAAGAAATCGCTCAGCTCAACTTGGTACTCGTGGATGCCAGTCTTGCCAGCATACTGGAAATTGCTCCTACCCTCAAGGCATAAATTTGCAGCGCTCAAGCTAATGACAAATCATTGCAATTATATGCCAAGCGTTTGCAAGAAGGCAAACAAAGGATTTCTCTAAAGATCAGCAAGATACGCTAAGTTTTCGATGAAGGATTTGCGTACCCAACCAAGAAAGTCTGAGAAAGAGGATACTGGCAGAAGCACATGAATCGTAATACTCGATTCACCCAGGTGGCACCAAAATGTATGAAGACCTTTGTCAGATATTCTGGTGGGATGGAATGAAGAAAGACATCGCTTACTTTGTGGCTTGTTGTGATATATGCAACAAGGTAAAGGCGGAACACTGAAAACCCGCCGGACTCCTTCAACCCTTACCGTATCGCAATGGAAATGGGACGATGTCTGCATGGATTTCATCACAAGATTACCAAGGACTCACCGAGGGAATGACGCAATATGGGTCATAGTGGACACATTGACGAAGGTAGCCCGATTCCTTCCCATACGGACCGCCTACCGTGTTGATCAACTTGTTGTGACAGCCTGATTTTTGCCCTCTTTTATTTGCCAGAGCTTTATTTGAATTTATTTTAAACCTTGGGATTTTTGAATCATTTCATATGGACTTAAACACTTGGGTACCCTTGACTTTCACCCAAGTGCCTCCTATCCATCTCAAACCATCCTTTCCCTCCGGACCACTCTAATATACTTTATGGAATATTTTTCTTATTTGAAAAATATTCACTTTTCTTTCCAAAACCCTAGATAAATCCATTGTGCTCCAAAGCAACCCCTATTTTTCTGGCTCACAAAAATCTGAGGAAATTCCTAAATGTTCTTTTGACCCTAAGACACATTCCTGAGCAAAAATATTGCACCACTTTTTGGAATATTTTTGCTACAGAAAATCTTTTCTATTCTGGACAAAAATGGTAGTTTCTAAAACAACTACCATTTTACTTGCTCCATTGCTTCTGAAAATCCTTGTGCATCTTCACCTTAGTAACTCTTGGCTAGCCTCCAAAGCACAGCCTCCAACTCTTAACCATTTTACCTGAGTAAACTCTCAAAGTTTCTGTCCAGAAACTTATCAAGCGTGTGATTTCCTTTCTACTGCGTCTGGAAACAAACCAACCATGGGTAACTCTCCTATCTACCACGAACAACACGCCAGACATGAATTTTGGCACCAAGTCAGCCAGTAGGCATAGTTCGCGCGGTGACCACGCGTGTACACCATGCCATGGCCGTCTGTCGGCGCGCTCTGGATGCCGCCGAGCACTATGTAGAGCGCGTGCTCGCTTCCGCGCCTGCCCAAGCATGCCAAACTGCGCCACCATCATCGTATTCACATCTACAGCCCCGCCTCTGGCGCTCGCCGACGCCGGAGCTCGCCGCAGCGAGCACGGGCGTGGTCTGGCCAAGGCAACAGTGTGGTGTGCACTGTGCTCGTCGCCACCCCAGTGCCCCTGTGCTCGTCCCCGTCCGTCCACAGCCCCCGCATGACCTCGTCGCCTTCTCCCCCCTCTCACTAACGCCCTTTGTCGCCGGGCGCAGCATCCAGGTGTCGCCGGCGGAGCCCCGTCCCCCCCTCTCGGCTCGCCTATATATAGGCTCTCTCCCAGCTGCTCCGAGCAACCAGCCCCACTCCCACACACACACAGACTGCGTAGAACCCCGTGGCCCGGCCGGGCAGGCCACAGGTCGCCGTCCCCGAGCTCAAGCTCACCGGCGATCCCCTCGGGTCATCGAGGTAGCTCCAGACCCTCTCAGGCCAAGGCGACCCTACCAGAGCCTCTACCACTCTCTGGTAGAGCCACTCCACCTACCTGGAGCTGCTGGAGACGCCATTGCTCGCCGTCTTCTTCAACTCCGGCGACCACCCTGTTCTGCCTCCGCCTACGAGCTTTGTTTCGACACCGTCTGACAACCCCTAGCTACCCTACGAGTACGGGCAGGTGCGCCTCGACCCCCTCCGTCGATCTATCATTTCCATCTTGGCCAAGGAGCAGCGTTGCCGGTGTGCGCTCCGGTGAAGCCACGGCCGTCCCTGCTCTTCCCCCTCTCTCCTCCCCACCTGACTAGCGGGGCCCGCTAGTTAGCCTCTCCGTACCCGCGTGAAGCGGTATGAGTGGTGGCGCTCTGGGCGTTTACGCCTTTGACGTCACCCCCCCTTTATTCTATTTATTTAAATTTCTAAATGTAAATCTATTCCAGAGAGCTTCAAACAGCAATAATTTTTTAACCATAAGTCCAAATGAATTGATTCTTTTTGCATTGTGTTCTTTGTAAAGAAATCTTGCAGCACACAAAAAATGAGACAATTTTGTGCCGTGTAGATTTTCTGGTGAATTTTTGAATGATTCTTGATATTTGCTTTTTGTACTTTTATTTATTTTCAGAAGAGGAAACTTGTCTTGAGGATCACCAGGAGGCTTGTTAGCCCCATTTGAACTAAGGCAAGCCACAGCAACATTTTCATAGTGCCATTTCAGTATTTGTGATTTTTTCAACTTGAACAAATGATTAAATTTATGCATATGAATTATTTTGTTAAATACTTTCTGTTGGTTGCTGCATTTATTTGTTTCATTTAGTTTACAGAAGGTTGGAGTTTGGTTTAAGCTATTAAGATAGTTAAAAGTAAATTGGAATCTTGAGGATGGTTCTGAACATGCATATGTGAAGTTACTTTCTTTTACATAAGTTTTATGATTAAATTTTGCTAGAATAAATTATGTTTTAATTATAAATTATAACCAGAAATAATAGTGAAGTTGTGATGTTCTTAGTGAAGTAAAGTTGACCCAGTTATACTTTTGTAGTGCATTCTTGGTATGACATTGTTTTTATGAGGCATTTTGATATATTGCGTACCATGGCATTGTATGACACGGGTTGTTTTTTTTAAGTTGAATCTATTAATAACTCAACTTGAATAAATTGTTGACCGGGTCATGGTGCCACTGAATCGAGTCTTTTCCCAGTGCAACCACATTTGCCTTTATGGGAATGTCTTTATTCGGTCCATTGTCATGCCTCCTGTCGGTACCTCCAGATAGGGAAGGTTATGGGCATGCAGTACCCTGGCCCGGTAAGCAGACATAACCTTGTGTGCCCGTTGTTAAGTTTATGGTACCGAGTCTCTGTTTGGGACAATTGTTGTTTGACCACGACGGTGGTCGATGTGCCTTTGGTAGGCATAGGGCCACCCAGGACTGTTCCAGTAGGAAATGAGTCAGAGTGGCCGAGGGAGTGTCATGGCAATGGAAGTGTTTTGTCGGAACGCCGTTGGTCCACCCGAAAGGGGGAATGAGGCCATGGGTTCTGTGGTGTGGGTACAGTGCACTACCTGTGCAGAGTGTAATTAATCTATCGATAGCCGAGTCCATGGTCACGGACACGCTCGAAAGTAAGTCACACCATGGGTCAACATAAAATTTTGCTGGCTAAATTCTAAAATTGGTAATGTAGATAAATGGGTGGAAGAACCACCGAAATGGTTTGAGACCAAGTATGATCAGGTTGGTGATCGCTGGAAGGGTCACGATTTATGTCTTGTTGAAATGAATAAGTTTGTAGTGTAATAATAATACCATGAGTAAGTCCGACCGAGGTTTTTATTCTTCACAAGGGCATGAGCACATCATGTTAATATACTTATATCTAAGTCTGTTGCTGCATATTTAAAAATGAATGATTATCATGATATTGTTTGACATTATGATTCTTGTTTGCTGTAAGCTTGCAAGTACATTCAAAGTACTGACCTGGCGTGTCATGCCAGATTTCAGGAAAGTTTCGCTGGAAAGGAATGCCGTGTGAGTCTAGTCCGTGTCCACATCAGTGTCCCTATGAGATGGAGTTCCGCTACGACCTCGTTCCGCTGCTGCGTAGTTTTATGCCTGTCGTGAAATTAACACGGCAGATGTCCGGATCAACGGACTTAGTGTTGAGGCGCGCATCTATGTGGTAGCTTGAAGGGGTTGAGCGGAATCGAGAGACGCGATGCAAAACACGGATTTAGACAGCTTCGGGCCCCGGGAAACATCATCCGGTAATAACCCTACGTGCTGTTTGAGGCTAGATCTCATTATGACGGTGTCGCCGATAAACCGGCTCTTGGTGTCTAACCCTAGAAACTTGTCTACTTGTGGTTTGTCTAAAAGCTTGTCCTCTTTGGGGAGCCCTGCCCCTCCTTATATATGTTGAAGGGGCGGGTTTACATGACTAGTCCTAATAGGACTAGGATTAATCTATTACAAGGAGTCCTAGTCTTGCTTCCTTTATGGAGAATATTCCTTGCGCTTTATTCATAAACCGGCCCACTATTAATATGAACCGGCCTTCTGGGCCTTGGGCCTTGTCATCCAAAATCCATACGCCGGGTTACCAGTGAGTGATATTATTTAGGCAGGTTGCTTGTAAACCGTCTGGTAATAACGGATCGCCAGTGATTCACCAAGTGTAAACCGCCAAGTCCGGCCGGGTTATAATTCCGGCCGGTTCATACCGCGGGGTAATATCCCCGACA
>LR738713.1:815763127-815775958 GCA_902687465.1 Secale cereale | reverse complement strand
TTTTTTCGGGCTATTAGAGACATCTTGACGGTCGCGCGTGACCTGGTGCCGTAGCCTTTTGCCTTGTAGCTTTGGAAAATCGGAAAACCGATCCAATCTTGCTTCGGTTAATCATGCGAAAGAAAATTCTTCTTTCGACTGTCACTAGAGATTGATGCCTTGACTAATCGTACATTGAAGACCGTACTCAGCATGTATACGCTTTGACATACCTCCCGTCAGAACCACAACCGTTGACGATGACGGAATCTGCGTACCTTAAACGGATGATCCGGAAGTTGAAGTCGACTCATAAATATCAAAGCCGATGTAGATCCTTTCCAATCTGCTTTTCATCCGAAAATTGCGAATTTCTCAATTTCTAGGAGAGATCCCTTCAAGAACTCAACACCACCGTGCGCAGGCCCCACGGTGGGCGCCAACTGTCGTGAAATTAACACGGCAGATGTCCGGATCAACGGACTTAGTGTTGAGGCGCGCATCTATGTGGTAGCTTGAAGGGGTTGAGCGGAATCGAGAGACGCGATGCAAAACACGGATTTAGACAGCTTCGGGCCCCGGGAAACATCATCCGGTAATAACCCTACGTGCTGTTTGAAGCTAGATCTCATTATGACGGTGTCGCCGATAAACCGGCTCTTGGTGTCTAACCCTAGAAACTTGTCTACTTGTGGTTTGTCTAAAAGCTTGTCCTCTTTGGGGAGCCCTGCCCCTCCTTATATATGTTGAAGGGGCGGGTTTACATGACTAGTCCTAATAGGACTAGGATTAATCTATTACAAGGAGTCCTAGTCTTGCTTCCTTTATGGAGAATATTCCTTGCGCTTTATTCATAAACCGGCCCACTATTAATATGAACCGGCCTTCTGGGCCTTGGGCCTTGTCATCCAAAATCCATACGCCGGGTTACCAGTGAGTGATATTATTTAGGCAGGTTGCTTGTAAACCGTCTGGTAATAACGGATCGCCAGTGATTCACCAAGTGTAAACCGCCAAGTCCGGCCGGGTTATAATTCCGGCCGGTTCATACCGCGGGGTAATATCCCCGACAATGCCCGAGGCGTTTTATGTTCATTAAATAATGTACATATTGTCCAGCCGCACCGTGTGTGCCGCTCGGCCTCGCTACCTGTTGTAATGTAAAAATATGGCCCGCTAGTATCAATAAAGCGGTTGTTTTCTGTACCAAGATGTTGTGTGTTGCCAGAAGATAAGGTCTCTGGGTTGGCAATGCAAGGTAATCCGGTCGCTCTGATCCAGGGTGCCACAACGCTTGGTATCAGAGCCGCGCTGACTGTAGGATGCGTTAGACTAAGACGTGTCTTTTGAACGCTAGATACACGTTTAGGTTGAGTGCTGGTAGTCTGTCTAGTTGATTATTGCTTTGCATATACTTGTATTGTTTTTATGCTAACCCGATGATGGTTGTGAGTGTAGATGGCTCCGGTGCCGTATCCGTGCCAGTTGTAGCTGATGCCGTACACGTCACCGCACCTTCTTCGAAACGTGTGGCGTCGGCTGTACCCTCATGGAGACGACCAGTTTATCGTGTGTATCGGGAGTGTCTAGCTGACTCCATATATGAATATCAGGCAGTGGTGACTCTGCGCGTCCGTTCTGACTCCAGCTCTTATACTCGTACCTCTCGAAGCGGTTACGCTTTTACCGCTTCGCAAGCTGTCTAATTTGCTGCATTCAAGATCCTTGTTGAGCTCCGTCACAGCGAGGTCCGCATGCAGAACCACCCAGGTTTCCAATACTATCCTTCTTTGCACGACAACGGTTGTGTTCATTTCCCTGAAATTGATCCGGAGTCTGATTGCGTTGCTAGCCATCTTTCCCGTTACATTACTGATAGTTACCTCGTGATCCACGAGCTAGCACGCGAGCTGACTCACACTCGTATTGCTTTAGCCACTACTAGATTTGTTACCATTCCCGCCTCTTTGGGATTCACCCCACACGTCCCCAATTCCGTTTCCCCTACTTCACCAGTAACCCCTCCCAGTAGCTCGGGCACCCCAACCATAACTCCTCTTAGTGCCCCTGCTGAGTGGATCTCACTTCTCACAACCCCCGTAGCTCCTATGATCCACCCTACTTCTGCCCCGGAAGGAGAGCCTCCGAGGCACCGTCGCCGTGTTACTTTTAACCCCGAGGTTTCAGTTAACCTCGCCAGTTCCGGATCCGAGTCCACTTCAGGAGATGCCCCTGCAGCACCCGCAGAGCAGTAGAGCTTCAGAGTATTCGTAGTGTCCGACTGATGTACGAATGTAGATGTACGAGTCATGATGTTTCGTTTCATGTATGAGAGTAGTGTAATCGAACATGTTAATTTTTCATGTATGTGTCCCTGTATAATTATGTTGAATCTTCTACTCGCTGTCTTTCTTCGCAATTCGATTTTCCCTCGATTCTTGTTGCTGGCTTTTCCCCACCTATTTTGCTTTTGAATATTTCTCATATCGGTTGTGTTGTCTTGGGAAAAATCCATAATAGGATGACGCGGGAAGGCAACAGTAGCAACGCTCACGAGGATGTTCCTGTTCGTCGCTCCGCCCGACAGGCAGGACAATCCCCCGAGCCATTCATACCACCGCCTCCACCGCCAAATCTGCCTACCACTAAACAAATCCTGCGTATGTTTGAGGAAAGAAGAAGCAATGATCTGCTTGAGATATTAAAAAGTGTTCAAGCTATGATTGGTCAGAATGGACAGTAGAACGGTCATTGCTCCAAGCTATCAGATTTTTAGCGAACTCATCCTCCCAGTTATAGCCAGTCAGTTGACCCTCTGGATGCCGATGATTGGTTGCGAACCATTGAGAGGAAACTTGAGATTGCCCGTACTGCCGAAGAGGACAAAGTTCCATATGCAACCCACTATCTTGAAGGTACTGCTGCCATCAGGTGGTAAAATACAAAAGCCATGTGGCCTGCTGATGAAGCACTCACCTGGACCAAATTCAAGGATCAGTTCCGAAAATATTACATCCCTACCGGAATTATGAAGACCAAGCAGCGGGAGTTTCTTGCACTCACCCAAGGAAGTCTGTCCGTGGGAGAATATTTTTAGAAATTCAACCATGTGGCCCGTTATTCCCTGTATGACGTGGCCACTGAAGAGAGAAAGATTGACATATTCCTTGGAGGATTAAACTCGCAACTCAGATGCACTCTCAGCATGCTTGATTTTCCATATTTACAAAATTTGGTAAATAAAGCTTTCATTGTGGAAAGAGAACACAAGCTCGTACTGGACAACCGGCCCGCTAATAATGAGCACAAATGCAAGTTTGAACAAAGAAAAGAAGGACCACCAGTGCTGAAGGCTCGAACCTGGCAGCAAACTCAGGTAGAATACAAGCCCAATTGGCAACAGAATGTTAACAAGACTACTACCCAAGTAAAGAATGTTGTCACTAACCCAGTACACGAGGAGCGTGAGCGCAATAATTCTTGTTTCAGTTGCGGGCAAAGTGGACATTATGCCCGTCAGTGTCCCATGAACAGCAAGGCGAACGCCTTATTCCAGCCATAAGTCAACTTCATGGGGTCCTACCCGAACCAGCAAAACATCAACGAGCACGTCAATCACCTCTCCACAGATGAAGCCCAAGAAAACCCCGAAGTAGTCATCGGTATGTTTTCTATTAATAGCATACCTGCAATAATTTTATTTGACTCAGGGGCTTCCCACTCTTTTATTTCTCGGAGTTTTTTTGCCCAAAACAAATTTTCTTGTTCTCTCTTGGGCAAAAATATGTTGGTACAAACCCCGGGATCTTTAATCAATTGCAGTCTGGTCTACCGTGACATGGAAATCAATATCAACGGGATAAGCTTTCCAACTTCCTTGATACTCATTGAGTCAACACAATTGGATGTTATTTTGGGCATGAATTGGCTGACCCAGTACCAAGTATGCATAAACTGTGCAACCCGAGAAGTCACTCTGACCAGTCAAGAAGGGCAAGCTACAAAATTCTACTCGCGCAAATGCATACCAAAGAAGGGGATAACTTTCACCGCCGTGGCTGAGTTGGAATTAATTCCTGTGGTCAGTGAATTTCCTGATGTATTTCCAGAAGAACTACCAGGCATGCCACCAGGCCGAGAACTTGAGTTTGCAATATATATGGTACCCGGAACCGCACCGTTATTCAAGAACTATTATAGGATGCCCTCATCAGAGTTAGTGGAATTAAAGAATCAGCTCAATGAAATGCTCCAGAAAGGGTATATCCGTCCCAGTTCCTCACCATGGGGATCGCCTGCAATCTTTGTAAGCAAAAAGGATGGCAGCCTCCGCATGTGTGTGGATTATCGGCGGCTGAATGATGTCACCATAAAAAATAAATACCCGCCGCCAAGGATTGATGATTTGTTTGATCAGCTCAGTGGGGCCAAGGTATTCTCCAAAATTGACTTACGGACCGGATACCATCAGCTCAAGATTAAAAAGGAAGATATTCCTAAGACCGCATTCACCACTCGATACGGCCTTTATGAATATACAGTTATGTCCTTTGGTCTCACCAATGCCCTTGCCTTCTTCATGCACATGATGAACAAAGTGCTCATGGACTTCCTCGATAAGTTCGTGCTGGTCTTTATCGATGACATACTTATATATTCAAAAAGTGAAGGGGATCACAAGGAACATCTCCGAGCAGTGTTACAGCAACTCCGAGACCATCAGCTTTATGCCAAGTTCAGCAAATGTGAGTTTTGGCTTAAACAAGTCGGATTTCTTGGACACATGCTATCCACCGAAGGTATAGCCGTAGACCCCAGCAAGGTAAAAGATGTGCTCAATTGGCTGCCGCCCACAACCGTATCTCAGATCCGGAGTTTCCTTAGACTGGCGGGATATTACCGTCGATTTATTGAAGGATTCTCCAAGCTTGCCAAACCCATGACCGAGCTACACAAAAAGGACAAGAAGTTTGAATGGACAAAAGACTGTGATAAAAGTTTCAGTGAGTTAAAGAAACGTCTGACCACCGCACCCGTGTTAACTCTTCGAGACATCTATCGTAGTTTTGAAGTATACTGTGACGCATCTAGACAAGGACTTGGTTGCGTACTCATGCAAGACGGCAAGGTAGTGGCATATGCATCACGACAATTGTGACTGCACGAAGGAAATTACCCTACGCATGATCTGGAATTGGCCGCGGTAGTGCATGCTCTCAAAATATGGAGGCATTATCTCGTCGGGAAGAAGTGCCAAATTTTTATAGATCACAAAAGTCTCAAGTATATATTCACTCAGCCAGATTTGAATCTCCGTCAGCTAAGGTGGATTGAGCTGGTTAAAGATTATGATCTGGGAATAAATTACCACCCGGGTAAAGCCAACGTAGTGGCTAACACACTCAGTCGAAAGCCGGTCAGCCTAAACGCCATGTTAAAATCTTTGCCTGTTCAACTTCAAGAGGAGATTGCTCACCTCCATCTGAACATTGTTGAGGCTGGTCTCGCTAACATTTTGGAAATCACCCCCACCCTGGAGGAAGAAATCCGCAAAGCCCAGCCAGACGATCCTTCCCTACAAAAGCATGCTAAGAATATGCTGGCAGAACGTGCACCTGACTTCTCAAAGGATCACTTTGTGACTCTCCGATTTCATGGAAGGATTTGTGTACCAAATCAGTCAGACCTGAAAAAGAAAATCTTGTCAGAAGCACACAGGTCCTCATACTCTATTCACCCTGGGGGAACAAAAATGTATGAAGACCTTCACCAAATATTCTGGTGGGATGGGATGAAGAAGGACATTGCCTATTTTGTGGCTTGTTGCGACATATGCAATAAAGTAAAGGTAGAACATCATAAGCCAGCCGGACTTCTTCAACCGCTACCAATTTTGCAATGGAAATGGGATGACGTCTGCATGCATTTCATCACAGGATTACCCAAGACTCAGCGAGGCAATAATGCAATATGGGTCATCGTGGACACTCTAACCAAGGTAGCACATTTTATTCTAGTCAAGACCACCTATCGAGTAGACAAACTTGCACAATTGTACGTGTCCAGAATAGTCAGTCTACATGGAGTACCTCGAACCGTCACTTCTGACCGAGGTTCACTCTTTACCTCCGCTTTTTGGACACGTCTCCATCAAGCCTTGGGGACAGCCCTAAAATATAGTACAGCCTATCATCCTCAAACAGATGGACAGACAGAGCGGGTAAACCAAATACTAGAAGATATGCTGCGAGCTTGCGTCCTGGCCCAAGGATCTAAATGGGAAGATTGTCTACCTTACGCCGAGTTCTCCTACAACAACAGCTTCCAAACCAGTCTAAAGATGTCACCATACGAGGCTTTATATGGCCGCAAATGCCGTAGCCCGTTAAACTGGTCTCAGACTGGAGATAGCCGTATTTTCGGAATGGACCTCATGATGGATGCTGAGAAACAAGTCAGGGAAATCCGAGATAGATTACAATTGGCTAAATCTCGACAAAAGAGTTATTACGATGCAAAACACCGACAGCTCAGTTTTGAACCTAGAGAGCACGTATACCTCCGAGTCACTCCTATGAAAGGAATCAAGAGATTCCAAACTCGCCGGAAGTTGGCACCCAGATTTATTGGCCCATTTCCAATTATTTCTCAAGTGGGCACTGTTGCTTATCAGTTGGAATTACCCCCGGAATTGTCTGATGTGCACAACGTGTTTCACGTCTCATAGTTGAGGCGGTGCATATCCCCTCCAGAGAAAAAGACTGCCGTGACAGACATAGAATTGGCAAAGGATTTAACGTATGAAGAAAGAACGCTCAAAATTGTGGATCAGATGGAAAGAGTCACTCGCAGTAAAGTAAGGAGGTTTTATAAAGTCCAGTGGGAGCACCACACCGAGTCAGAGGCAACCTGGGAACAAGAAGAGTTCCTACAGACCTATTATCCAGAATGGTTTTCCCAAGCAACCAAATCTCGAGGACGGGATTTATTCTAAGTGGGGGAGGTTTGTGACAGCCTGATTTTTGCACTCTTTTATTTGCCACAGCTTTATTTGAATTTATTTTAAACCTTGGGATTTTTGAATCATTTCATATGGACTTAAACACTTGGGTACCCTTGACTTTCACCCAAGTGCCTCCTATCCATCTCAAACCATCCTTTCCCTCTGGACCACTCTAATATACTTTATGAAAAAAAAATCTTATTTGAAAATATTCACTTTTCTTTCCAAAACCCTAGCTAAATCCTTTGTGCTCCAAAGCAACCCCTATTTTTCTGGCTCACAAAAATCTGAGGAAATTCCTAAATATTCCTTGGACCCTAAGACACATTCGTGAGCAAAAATATTGCACCACTTTTTGGAATATTTTTGCTACAGAAAATCTTTTCTATTCTGGACAGGAATGGTAGTTTCTACAGCAACTACCATTTTACTTGCTCCATTGCTTCTAAAACTCCTTGTGCATCTTCACCTTAGTAACTCTTGGCTAGCCTCCAAAGCACAGCCTCCAACTCTTAACCATTTTACCTCAGTAAACTCTCAAAGTTTCTGTCCAGAAACTTACCAGGCGTGTGATTTCCTTCTACTGCGTCTGGAAACAAACCAACCACGGGTAACTCTCTTATCTACCACGAACAACACGCTAGACATGAATTTTGGCACCAAGTCAGCCAGTAGGCATAGTTTGCGCAGTGACCACCCGTGTACACCATGCCATGGCTGTCTGTCGACGCGCTCTGGATGCCGCCGAGCACTCTGTAGAGCGCGTGCTCGCTTCCGCGCCTACCCAAGCATGCAAAACCGCGCCACCATCATCGTCTTCACCTCAACAGCCCCCCTCTGGTGCTCGCCGACGCCGGAGCTCGCCGCAGCGAGCACTGGCGCGGTCCGGCCAAGGCAAGAGTGCGGTGCGCACTGTGCTCGTCGCCACCCCAGCGCCCCTATGCTCGTCCCCGTCCGTCCACAGCCCCCGCGTGACCTCGTCGCCTTCTCCCCCCTCTCACCGACGCCATTTGTCGCCGAGCGCAGCGTCCAAGTGTCGCAGGCGGATCCCCGTTCCCCCCTCTCGGCTCGCCTATATATAGGCCCTCTCCGAGTGTCGGTGTACTAAAGTAGGGGTACCTTAGTATCCCGACTTGTGCACGGGCAGTAGTAGCGTCCCATGGTCTGGCTCACCACGTGCCCGCCGAAGCCCACTCTAGACCCTTTTTAAGCCATTCAAGAACAAAGTATACAAGTCAGAAGATCAAGGCCCTGGCAAGAGGAGCTTGCCGGGAAGGCTATTCCAAGCATAAGGTCACTCCTTTCTCACAAGGCCCTGGCAAGAAGAGCTTGCCAGGAAGGCCAAAGAATAACACTTCAGGAGATACATCGTAGCGCATCGTGCGCCCCGGCAGGACCCGGAGAGCGGCAAGCTCCCGGGCCCGGCAAGATAGCGACCCCGGCAAGGTGCTTGCCGGGGGAAGCCTGCACTGTGTGCCTGCGCTCCAGCTCATTCGGCCATGCGTCGCCCTGGGGCCCTTCCAGGGGCACGTGGCAGATAGTTGTGCAGCCTGAGGGACACGCTGGCGAGCCGCGGTGACGAAGCCATCACCGTGGCGAACGGAGACGCATGGACGGATGCTTTTGGGGCGACGGCGACGGGCATTCAATGCCCTTGTCCCCCACCGTCGAAGTTAGGTGAAGACCACTGTTCATGCACTGTTACAACCACCACCAGTTTTACATTTTTACCCTCCTCTACGTTGGCACCTGTCGGCGACCCCTTTGAGCTATAAAAGGAGGCCCATGCACAACGTAGAGGGGGTTCGATCCCAGAAACTCGCTCACTCCATCGCTCGGTGTAGCTGGTATTGTAGATCTTCAAGCTCCCGAGCCCAAGAACTCAATACAACCAAAGCAGGAGTAGGGTTTTACGCGTCCGCGCGGCCCGAACCTGGGTAAACTGCCCGAGTGTGCTCCTCGATCTGCTCTCCGTGCTCCCTCCGCTCCCTTACCGCAACGTAGAAGGGGCTCCGGTCCCATAGGTGTTCGCGGGCGGTCAGTTTCCCCGACATCTTTGTCAATGTTGGCGGCGGAGGCGACGAGTACATCAGTCCACTGCTCCACCGTCCGCTGGAAGTTGTTTTGCGAGACGGCGGCGCTTTCCAGCAAGAGCCTCTCGGTGCGGAGTTCATCCTTCAGCTTTGTCTCGCGATCCCGGGCAGCGTCAAGCGAGTCAGTAAGGGTGGAAACCTTCAGCTCTAAATCAGCAATGGAGTCCCTGGCGTCAGTGAGCTCTTTGCCCTTCTCGGAGAGGCGGATTTGCAGCTCCGAGTTGGTGTGAGCGTCTTTCTCCCGCGCCACGTTGAGCGCAGTGACCCTGTCTTCACTCGCCTTCAAGTTCAGCTCCATCTGCGCCACCCTGGCCTCCAGATCCCTCTTGGCAGTCTCTGCGGCAGCAGCAGCGTCCCTCGCCTCCTGCAGAGCCCCGCCGATGGCTTGCTCCCCGGCGGTGAGGTCGTCCTCGTGGTTGTCGAGGTCGACCTTCCGCTGGTTGAGTTCTCCCTCCCGTCGAGATAAGTCCTCGGCGGCCAGACGCTGCTGCTCCTCGACCTCGGCCTTTTCGAGGATGAATGCTTGCTGCGCCCCGGCAAGCTCTTCGCGCTCCTCCGCCAAGTTCCGAAGGGCCGCCTGGTTGGCGGCACGAAGCTCCGCCGCGCGCTTCTCCAGGTCAGCACCAGCCTTGGCAGCCAGAGCCTCCCGAGACTCCAACTTCGCCTGCCTGGCCCGGTACAAGGCCTGGAGTCGACGAAGGAGTCTCTCCTCTTCGGGCTCGTCGCTGCTGCCAGGCGCATCAACAACCTTCAACCCGGCGGAGGCGAGAACCTCTCCGTCGAAGGTCTCTCCCTCCGCGGGTGCCCTAGACGAGGACGCCCACGGGACTTGAATAAAGACCCCGTTGGCGGCCTCCAGATAGACACCCGACCGGTCCGCGGGACCGGAGGGATCGGCGGCCGGTGCAGCATCCGGCGCTCCTGCGGCCTCCGGGCCAGCAGTATGGTCGCCGGTCCCCTCCCCAGTGGCGGCGTCAGCGGTCGGGGCGGTCTCCTCGATGGTTGGCTCGTCGGCTCCAGCCATTCCCTCAGCGGTGGTAGCGTTGCCGCCGTCGCCGTGCACGCCCTCCTCGGCGGTGGTAGCGTTGCCGCCGTCGCCGTGCACGCCCTCCTCGGCGGTGGTCTCCATCTCCATCAGCTCCGGGGCGGGAGGATCTAGCAGAAGAAAAAGAAAATAAAGATCGTCAAGCAAATATCAAAAAAGACGAATCCAAGAAGAAGAAAGTACAAGGGTTTACCTGCGCGGGCCTCTTCAATGACGGGGTCCCTCGCCGGGGAGTTCTCCCTTGGCGGCGTAGTAGTGGCCCCTGCTAGCGGAGGGCCGCTTGAGCCCTCCCTTGGCGGGGTGCTCACCCTTGTCGGGCTGCTCGCCCTTGGCGGGGTACTCGCCCTTGGCGGAGTACCCGTCCTTGGCGGAGCACTGTCCCTCGCCTGGGAGCTCATCCTTGGCGGGGAGGGTGGAGCAAGCAGCTCGTCGGGAGCGACCTCCTGGTGCTCCTGTGGCTGCGGCTCCACTTCTGCACAAGACAAC
This sequence comes from Secale cereale, assembly GCA_902687465.1. Classification (NCBI taxonomy): domain Eukaryota; kingdom Viridiplantae; phylum Streptophyta; class Magnoliopsida; order Poales; family Poaceae; genus Secale; species Secale cereale. Next base: position 815,765,352 of record LR738713.1, on the reverse strand, counting down.
AAGACATCATTAAGGACAACTAGCTCAAGCGCACCCATCAAGCGGAAAAGAGAACACAAGGCTTACGCTGGGGGCTGCTCCCCGGAGCAGCAGGTTGGCCCGGCAAGCCCGTCGATGGCGCATCCCCCGTCGCTGCGGCAGGCTCGTCGTCCTCGATGTTAACCACAGGGATCTTGGCCCTCTTCGCCATCCGCTGGGTCAAGGTCCTGGAAACCAAACAAGATCGGAGTTAGACAAGAAAAAGAAGAAACCAAGACAGAAGCAACAAAAATCAAGGAAATTGCAAGTACTTACTCTTCCTCCTCTTCATCGGAGCTGAGGGCGGAGAAGTCAAACCCCGCCTCGTGTGCTCCAGCGCGAGGGGCTGGGGGAGAAGGCTCCCTCGGGCGCTTGGCGGGCTCCGGGGCTGTGGGCTTTGAAGACCCAGCACCGGTCGTCGCCGAGGCCCGAGGGGCAGAAGGGGCACCAGAGCCACTCCGGGAAGATCCCCCTCCGCTTGTCACTCGGGCTCGGGGCGCCTCCTTGACGACCTCGCTCGTCGTGGTGGCGCGCGTCGCACGGCGCTTCGGCTGCTGTCGAGGCGCCTGTGGCCTCGTCGTCTCGGCGGCCTTGCGGAGGCGTTTCTTCTGCTGTGGCGGGGGACTTGGTGGTGGCGGAGAGTTCTCCGAGGATGAGGAGGCGTCGTCGTCAAGATTCAGAGACCCGCCAGAGTCTTCGTCAGAATCTCTGGACTCGGCGTCCTCCTCCTCCTCGGCAGGCCCGCTGGACTCGGTAACCTGCCCGGCAGCCTCGCTCGCCCCGGCAGCCTCGCGCGCCCCGGCAAGCTTCCCGGTAGGCTCCCCGGCGAACTCCTCGGGAGCGATCTTCAACAACTTGAGGATTTCCTCCTCCTCAGCCTAACTCACCGCGTCTGCGGCTTCCGCCTCGTCCACGGTGTACCCGAACTCACCCGCAGCTGCTGCTGCGGCGGCCTCCTCCATCCTGTTGGCTATGTAGGCCACATCCCGGTCGGTGGTCGTCTGGGTGAGGCCTTTTCTCTCCTCGGGGTTGTGGGGATTTTCGACCAGGTTGTCGAAGAAGGCCTGCGCGGTCTCCTCGGAGGGCACCAGCCAAGTGGGGACGACCCCGTGGGAGTCGCACTCAGGCATTGCCGCACGGATGGCACTGAGGGCAGTATTGTTACACAGAGGGACCACTCCAACCGACGGTCTGAACCACTCCGGGTGCTTGGGATCATGCTTAAACAGCTCCCGGACCATCCCCTTCAGCTCCAAGACGGTGAAATTATAGTTCAGTCCGGGGCGCAGCCTCATGCGATCTGCCGCGTTGCCGAACTCCCAGGCAGGCCTCTTCCTTTCCTGCAGGGGGGCAATGCGGCGGCGGAGGAAATCGGCCCCGACTTCACCTATAGTAAGATTGGCAGCCCGGAGACGAAGGATCCTAGTAAGGGCAATCTGCAGCTTGTCGTCTTCCGGGGCCAACTCGCTCCAATCCTTGCCGCGCACTATTGCAGTCTGGCGCGGCGAGGTAAACTGCTCGGGCTTATCTTCCAGAATCCAGCACCAGTCAGCCCTCCACTCCTCCCACTTGCCGCGAAGCTCCCCTTTCAAGTACGCCTCCTTTTTGTTCAGCCTGAAGATCCAGGAGATGCCGCCGGAGAGTGGGGATCCAGATTCTACTCTAGGCGTGAAGAAGTGGCGGAAAAGGGCTACATTTGGGTGGACCCCGACGTAGTTCTCGCATAGATGTGCGAAAACGGCCAAGGTGAGAACGGAGTTTGGGGTGAAATCTAGGAGGTGGAGGCCATACGTGTTCATCACATCACAGAAGAACTCCGAAAACGGAGGGCAAAGACCGCAATGGAAGAATGCAGCGAAGTAGAAGTAACCTCCCGGGAACATGTCGACGGCCACGGCAGGGAGGACTCTGGTGCGCGGGTGACCTTCGTCTCCCTCGCCCAGAACAAGTAGTACTTGTCCCGTAGCTCCCTCGCGCCGAGCCTCGGCGGGAAGACCACCCTCCTTCTCCGCATGGCTGCTAGCTTCGCCGCCTGCTCGGACTTCTCCTTCTTCGCCTTGTCGCTCTTCGCCTTGTCGCTTTTCGGAGCCATGGCGGGGGCGGCGAGGAGGGAGGCAAGGAGATCGACGGCGCCGTGGATGCTGGAGACGGCGGAGGAAGGGAGGGGCTCGGCTCTCTGTCGACCAGAGGGGAGGCAGAGAGCGGCG
>LR738713.1:815733218-815763037 GCA_902687465.1 Secale cereale | reverse complement strand
GGGGGGGGTCTGGAGATTCAAGGCACAATGAAGGTAATGGAGGGAAACTGCCCCTGCTTCCTCTGCTTTTAAGGGGGAAGTGGGGGACGTTTTGCATTTTTCATTAAAGAAACAGGCCACGATCTCTCCCACGACGCCGCAATCGACGCGTGCCGTTAGGGAGGGATGCGGCGAATCTAGAGTAGGAAACGGTGAGCCGTGGGCCGCGCGTGCCCGTGCACTGTTCTGGGCCTGGCCCAACAGCGCTCAGCACCGTATGTGGCCCAGGCCCGGGGGCTCCTGTCGGTGTACTAAAGTAGGGGTACCTTAGTATCCCGACTTGTGCACGGGCAGTAGTAGCGTCCCATGGTCTGGCTCACCACGCGCCCGCCGAAGCCCACTCTAGACCCTTTTTAAGCCATTCAAGAACAAAGTATACAAGTCAGAAGATCAAGGCCCCGGCAAGAGGAGCTTGCCGGGAAGGCTATTCCAAGCATAAGGTCACTCCTTTCTCACAAGGCCCTGGCAAGAAGAGCTTGCCAGGAAGGCCAAAGAATAACACTTCAGGAGATACATCGTAGCGCATCGTGCGGCCCGGCAGGACCCGGAGAGCGGCAAGCTCCCGGGCCCGGCAAGATAGCGACCCCGGCAAGGTGCTTGCCGGGGGAAGCCTGCACTGTGTGCCTGCGCTCCAGCTCATTCGGCCACGCGTCGCCCTGGGGCCCTTCCAGGGGCACGTGGCAGATAGCTGTGCAGCCTGAGGGACACGCTGGCGAGCCGCGGTGACGAAGCCATCGCCGTGGTGAACGGAGACGCATGGACAGATGCTTTTGGGGCGACGGCGACGGGCATTCAATGCCCTTGTCCCCCACCGTCGAAGTTAGGTGAAGACCACTGTTCATGCACTGTTACAACCACCACCAGTTTTACATTTTTACCCTCCTCTACGTTAGCACCTGTCGGCGACCCCTTTGAGCTATAAAAGGAGGCCCATGCACAACATAGAGGGGGTTCGATCCCAGAAACTCGCTCACTCCATTGCTCGGTGTAGCTGGTACTGTAGATCTTCAAGCTCCCGAGCCCAAGAACTCAATACAACCAAAGCAGGAGTAGGGTTTTACGCGTCCGCGCGGCCCGAACCTGGGTAAACTGCCCGCGTGTGCTCCTCGATCTGCTCTCCGTGCTCCCTCCGCTCCCTTACCGCAACGTAGAAGGGGCTCCGGTCCCATAGGTGTTCGCGGGCGGTCAGTTTCCCCAACACCGAGCCGCTCCGAGCAACCAGCCCCACTCCGACACACACACTGATTGCGTAGGACCCCGTGGCCCGGCCGGGCAGGCCACAGGTCGCCGTCCCCGAGTTCAAGCTCACCGGCGATCCCCTCGGGTCGTTGAGGTAGCTCCAGACCCTCTCAGGCCAAGGCGACCCTACCAGAGCCTCTACCACTCTCTGGTAGAGCCACTCCACCTACCTGGAGCTGCTGGAGACGTCGTTGCTCGCCATCTTCTTCAACTCCAGCGACCACCCTGTTCTGCCTCCGCCTACGAGCTCTGTTCCGACGTCGTCCGACCACCCCTAGCTACCCTATGGGTACGGGCAGGTGCGCCTCGACCCCCTCCGTCGATCTATCCTTTCCATCTTGACCATGGAGCAGCGTCGCCGGCGTGCACTCCGGCGAAGCCACGGCCGCCCCTGCTCTTCCCCCTCTCTCCTCCCCACGTGACTAGCGGGGCCCGCTAGTCAGCCTCTCCGTACCCGCGCGAAGCGGTACGAGTGGTGGCGCACTTGGCGTTTACGCCTTCGACGTCACCCCCCCCCTTTATTCTGTTTATTTAAATTTCTAAATTTAAATCTATTCCAGAGAGCTTCAACCTACACTAACTTTTTAGCCATCAGTCCAAATGAAAAGATTCTTTTTGCATTGTGTTCTTTGTAAAGAAATCTTGCAGCACACCAAAAATGAGACTATTTGGTGTTGTGTAGATTTTCTGGTGAATTTTTGAATGATTCTTGATATTTGCTTTTTGTACTTTTATTTATTTTCAAAAGAGGAAACTTGTCTTGAGGATCACCAGGAGGCTTGTGAGCCTCATTTGAACTAAGGCAAGCCACAGCAACATTTTCATAGTGCCATTTCAATATTTGTGATTTTTCCAACTTGAACAAATGATTAAATTTATGCATATTAATTATTTTGTTAAATACTTTTTGTTGGTTGCTGCATTTATCTGTTTCATTTAGTTTACAGAAGGTTGGAGTTTGGCTTAAGCTATTAAGATAGTTAAAAGAAAATTGGAATCTTGAGGATGGTTCTGAACATGCATATGTGAAGTTACTTTCTTTTACATAAGTTTTATGATAAAAGTTTGCTAGAATAAATTATGTTTTAATTATAAATTGTAACCAGAAATAATAGTGAAGTTGTGATGTTCTTAGTGAAGTAAAGTTGACCCAGTTATACTTTTGTAGTGCATTCTTGGTATGACATTGTTTTTATGAGGCATTTTGATATATTGCGTTCCATGTCATTGTATGACACGGGTTGTTTTTTTTAAGTTGAATCTGTTAATAACTCAACTTGAATAAATTGTTGACCGGGTCATGGTGCCACTGAATCGAGTCTTTTCCCAGTGCAACCACATTTGCCTTTATGGAAGGTCTTTATTCGGTCCATTGTCATGCCTCCTGTCGGTACCTCCAGATAGGGAAGGTTATGGGCATGTAGTACCATGGCCCGGTAAGCAGACAAAACCTTGTGTGGTCGTTGTTAAGTTTATGGTACCGAGTCCCTGTTTGGGATAATTGTTGTTTTACCACGACGGTGGTCGATGTGCCTTTGGTAAGCACAGGGCCACCCAGGACTATTCCAGTAGGAAATGAGTCGGAGTGGCCGAGGGAGTGTCATGGCAATGGAAGGGTTTTGTCGGAACGCCGTTGGTCCACCCGAATAGGAGAACGAGGCCATGGGTTCCGTGGTGTGGGTACAGTGCACTACCTCTGCAGAGTGTAATTAATTTATCGATAGCCGAGTCCACGGTCACGGACACGCTCGAAAGTAAGTCACACCATGGGTCAACATAAAATTTTGCTGGCTAAATTCTAAAATTGGTACTGTAGAGAAATGGGTGGAAGAGCCACTGAAATGGTTTGAGACCAAGTATGATCAGGTTGGTGATCGCCGGAAGGGTCACGATTTATGTCTTGTTGAAATGAATAAGTTTGTAGTGTAATGATAATAATACTTATATCTAAGTCTGTTGCTGCATATTTAAAATTGAATGATTATCATGATATTGTTTGACATTATGATTCTTGTTTGCTGTAAGCTTGTAAGTACATTCAAAGTACTGACCTAGCGTGTCATGCCAGATTTCAGGAAAGTTTTGCTGGAAAGGAATGTCGTCTGAGTCCTGTCCGTGTCCACATCGGTGTCCCTGTGAGATGGAATTCCGCTACGACCTCGTTCCACTGCTGTGTAGTTTTATGCTCGAGGCCTTTTATGTTCATTAAATAATGTACATATTGTCCAGCCGCACCGTGTGTGCCGATCGGCCTCGCTACCTGTTGTAATGTAAAACTATGGCCCGCTAGTATCAATAAAGCGGTTGTTTTCTGTACCAAGATGTTATGTGTTGCCAGAAGACAAGGTCTCTGGGCTGGTAATGCAAGATAATCAGGTCGCTCTGATCCGGGGTGCCACACTTCTACAATTGTATGTGTCCAGAACCGTCAGTCTGCATGGCGTGCCAAAGACTATCACCTCAGATAGAGGATCTCTCTTCACTTCAGCATTTTTCTCCCGACTACATCAAGCCTTGGGGACTGCCCTGAAATACAGCATAGCTTATCATCCCCAGACAGATGGACAGACTGAGCGAATAAATCAAATACTCGAAGATATGCTCCGAGCATGTGCATTGGCCCAAGGATCCAAGTGGGAAGACTGTCTTCCGTACGCCGAGTTTTCTTACAACAACAATTTCCAGACCAGCTTAAAGATGTCACACTATGAAGCCCTATATGGCCGAAAGTGCCGCACCCCACTGAACTCGTCTCAAACCGGAGACAGTCGTATTTTCAGGACTGATTTAATGATCGAAGCTGAGAAGCAAGTCAAGGAGATCCGAGATAGATTGTAGTTGGCCAAGTCACGACAGAAGAGTTATTATGACGCAAAACATCGCCAGATCAGCTTTGAACCCGGAGAACACGTGTATCTCCGAGTCACCCCTATGAAAGGAGTTAAGAGATTTCAGACCCGAGGAAAATTGGCACCTAGATATATTGGTCTGTTTCCAGTCATGACTAGAGTCGGAATAGTTGCCTATCAGTTGGAATTGCCACCAAAACTTTCAGAGGTACACAATGTTTTTCATGTCTCACAGCTAAGGAGATGTATCTCGCCACCAGAGAAAAGGACTGATATGGCAAAGATAGAACTGGCTAAGGATTTAACATATGAGGAAAGACCGATCAGAATATTGGATGAGTCAAAAAGAGTCACTCGCAGCAAAGTGATAAGGTTTTACAAGGTTCAGTGGGACCATCACACCGAGGAAGAGGCAACCTGGGAAAGAGATGAATTTTGAAGGACTGCCTACCTAGAACTGTTTTCCCAAGGAACCGAATCTCGAGGACGAGATTCATCCAAAGTAGGGAAGGTTTGTGACAGCTTGGATTTTGCCTTCTCTCTTTTTTCGGACTTGATTTTGCCTTGCCTTGGATTTGAGTTTTTGGAATCAATTCAAATGGACTTATCACTTAGGCATGCCCTTGACCTTCACCCAAGTGACCCATATACCTCTCATTCAATCTCATTTCTCTGAAAAATCTCAAAATGGTCAAATGAGTATTTTCATAAAGGAAAATTATTCATTTTCTCTTCTGAAACTCATTTCAGAGATTAGTGCTCCAAAGTAGCCCTCATTTTTATTGCTCCTAAAATCTTGAAATAATTCCTGCATATTCTTTGAAATTGGTCCACCTTCCCAAGCAAAAATATTGCATGACTTTTTGTAATATTTTTGCTACAGAAAATCATTTCTCTTCTGGCCCAAAAATGCACTTTGTACAGCAAGTGTATTTTTCCTTGATCCTTTGGTCTTGGTTTTTCTTGAGCCTTATTACCCTCCTAAGTAAACCCTAACCATAGGAGATCAGTCCTAATGGTCTTCTAGAATCCCTCCAAACGTAGCGGCCAAGTTTCTGGCCAGAAACTTGCCAAGAAGCTTGAGTCACGTCTGGTTGGCCTGGCAGTGAGTTCTTAGCATCCCTAGACCTGCCATTGCGTGGACTATAGCCCAGCCAAGGTTTGGCCGAGCGTCAGCGTCGTTTTGACCATGCCAGGGTGGTGACCGCGTGTGGACACGGGGCCTGACATGTGTTCGACGCGCTCTGCGTCGCACCAATGCCTCTGTTCGGCGCGTGCTCGAGCTAGAGCTCGCCGACGACTGCGCGCTGCGCCACCAGCTTTGACTCATCACCCTTGACCTCTCCCTGCTGCTCGCCGACGCCGGAGATGAAACAACGAGCACGGACACGTCGCAGCCAAAAGCCATAGTGCGCTCGTGCCCTTGTCTTCTTCTCCCCTGCTTCCTGTGCTCGTCCACGAGCATGGACAGCTTCCCGCTTGAGCGTTGAGCACTTGCCCCATCTGGCCGTCGAGCAGGATAGCCATAGCCCGGTCGAGCAGGCCTCTGGCCGTCGACCATGACCAGAGATCGCCGGCGATCCGTGCAGCCCAGCCACCCTACTCTAGAGCCCTTCGAGCTCAGCCTACCTCTCAGGCGCATCATTGGGGGTCCACTGGTGTCGCCTGGAAGCAGCAAAGCCCCTGGAGTCGCCCCTCGCCGTCGCCTTCTTCCTCTCCGGCAAGACCCACCCGCCACCGCCGCTTGCGAGCTTGGTTGTGAGCAACTCTGGCCATCCTCCGACAAGCCATGGGTACAGGCAGGTGCGCCGTGACCCGTCTTGCTACGTCTTGAGCATGCGTTGGTTTTCCCTTAAAGAGGAAAGGGTGATGCCGCAAAGTAGCTTAAGTATTTCCCTTGGTTTTTGAGAACCAAGGTATCAATCCAGTAGGAGACTACACTCAAATCTCTCGTACCTGCACAAACAATTAAGAATCTTTCAACCATCGCGATAAAGGGGTTGTCAATCCCTTCACGGCCACTTGCAAAAGTGAGATCTGATAGAGATAATAAGATAAATATTTTTGGTGTTTTTGTTGTATAGATTGAAAATTAAAGATTGCAAAATAAAAGATAGTTAGTTGACTGAAGATTAATATGATGGAAGATAGACCCGGAGGGCCATAGGTTTCACTAGTGGCTTCTCTCAAGATAGCATATTCTACAGTGGGTGAACAAATTACTGTTGAGCCATTGATAGAAGAGCGCATAGTTATGAGAATATCTAGGCATGATCATGTATATAGGCATCACGTCCGCGACAAGTAGACCGAAACGATTCTACATCTACTACTATTACTCCACACATCGACCGCTATCCAGCATGCATCTAGAGTATTTAGTTCATAAGAACAGAGTAACGCCTTAAGCAAGATGACATGATGTGGAGGGATAAACTCATGCAATATGATATAAACCCCATCGATCCTCGACGGCAACAATACAATACGTGCCTTGCTGCCCCTGCTGTCACTGGGAAAGGACACCGCAAGATTGAACCCAAAGCTAAGCACTTCTCCCATTGCAAGAAAGATCAATCTAGTAGGCCAAACCAAACTGATAATTCGAAGAGACTTGCAAAGATATTTAAATCATGCATATAAGAATTCAGAGAAGAATCAAATACTATTCATAGATAATCTTGATCATAAACCCACAATTCATCGGATCTCGACAAACACACCACAAAAAGTATTACATCGAATAGATCTCCAAGAATATCGAGGAGACCTTTGTATTGAGATCCAAAGAGAGAGAAGAAGCCATCTAGCTAATAACTATGGACCCAAAGGTCTGTGGTAAACTACTCACAACTAATCGGAGAGGCTATGGTGTTGATGTAGAAGCCCTCCGTGATCGATTCCCCCTCCGGTGGAGCTCCGAAAAAGGCCCCAAGATGGGATCTCACGGGTATAGAAGGTTGCGGCGGTGGAAATAGGGTTTCGTGGTGCTCTCGGATGTTTTCAGGGTATATGAGAAAATATAGGAGGAAAAAGTATGTCGGTGGAGCTACGAGGGGCCCACAAGGGTGGGGGGCGCGCCCTCCTACCTCGTGGCCGCCTCGTGGCTTCCCAGGCGTGTACTCCAAGTCTTCTGGATTGCGTTTGTTCCAAAAACAATCCTCGCGAAGGTTTCATTCCGTTTGGACTCCGTTTGATATTCCTTTTCTGCGAAACACTGAAATAGGCAAAAAAACAGCAATTTGCACTGGGCCTTGGGTTAGTAGGTTAGTCCCAAAAATAATATAAAAGTGCATAATAAATCCCGTTAAACATCCAAAACGGATAATATAATAGCATGGAACAATAAAAAATTATAGATATGTTGGAGACGTATCAAGCATCCCCAAGCTTAATTCATGCTCGTCCTCGAGAAGGTAAATGATAAAAACATATTTTTTTTATGTGGAATGCTACCCAACATAATTTTTAATGTAATTTTCTTTATTGTGGCATGAATGTTCAGATCCAAAAGATTCAAGAAAAAAGTTTAATATTGACATAAGAATAATAATATTTCAAGCATACTAACAAAGCAATTATGTCTTCTCAAAATAACATGGCCAAAGAAAGTTCATCCTGACAAAATCATACAGTCTGGATATGCCCTATATTCATCACACAAAATATTTAAATCATGCACAACACCGATTTCAGCCAAGCAATTGTTTCATACTTTAATTTTTTTTCAAACTTTTCAACTTTCACGCAATACATGAGCGTGAGCCATGGATATAGCACTATAGGTGGAATAGAGTGGTGGTTGTGGAGAACACGAAAAGGAGGAAGATAGTCTCACATCAACTAGGCGTTTCTATGGTCTATGGAGATGCCCATCTGTCGGTGTACTAAGATAAGGGGTACCTTAGTACCCCAACTTGTGCACGGGCAGTAGCAGCTTCCCGCGGCAGGGCCTACCACGTGCTTGCCGGAAACCTCTCTGATCCTTATTTAAGCCATTCAAAAACAAAGTATACAAGACAGAAGATCAAGGCCCCGGCAAGTGGAGCTTGCCGGGAAGGCCGTCCCAGGCTCAAGATTACCTCATTAGCTCAAGACCCTGGCAAGAGGAGCTTGCCAGGAAGATCAGAAGCTTGCCTCTTAGAAGACACGCCTCGGCGCACCCTGCGCCCCGGCAAGACCCGGGGAGCGACAAGCTTCCCGGCCCGACAAGATCAAGACCCCGGCAAGGTGCTTGCCGGGGGAAGCCTGCCCTGTGTGCCCGCGCTCCAGCTCATCGACCCAAGCGTCGCTCTGGGGCCCTTCCAGGGACGCGTGGCGGATGGCTGTGCAGCCTGGGGGACACGGTGGCACTACACGGTGACGAGGCTATCGCCGTGGCGAACGGAGACGCAAGGGCGGGCGCTTTTGGGGTCGACGGCGACGGGCATTAAATGCTCTTGTCCCCCACTGTCAAAGTAGGTGATGACCACTGTTCATCCACTGTTCATCCACTGTTCCCGCACTGTTACAACTACCACCCAAGTTACATTTTTGCCCCTTTCTTCTACGTTGACACCTGTCGGTGACCCCTTGAGCTATAAAAGGAGGCCCATGCACAACGTAGAAAGGGTTCGGAACCTTGATAGCTCTCTCGCTCGGTGTAGCTAGTTCTTCAAGCTCCCGAGCTCCCCAACTCAATACAAACCAAGCAGGAGTAGGGTTTCACGCGTCCATCGCGGCCCGAACCTGGGTAAACTGCCTGCGTGAGCTCTACGATCTGCTCTTTGTGCTCCCTCCGCTCCCTTACCGCACGAGCAAGGGGCTCCGGTCCCATAGGTGCTCGTGGTGGACAGTTTCCCCCGACATCTTTGGCGCGCCAGGTAGGGGGCGTCGAGGTTGTGCGAACCTGATCCGGCGTTCACGCGGGCGCATTCTTCATCAACCTCTCCGACTTCGTCAGCTTCATCAGCAACAGCAACATGGCCCTGAAGAAGAAGGCTTCGGAGGTCGCAGGCCCGTCTGCGTCTGTTCCGCCGCCACCAGAACCAACGGTGGGCGGAGGAGACGCCGTCGGAAGGGTGGTCGCCGGCGAGGAAACTCACGGCGCCACCAAGTCCAAGGACAAGGCAGACGACCGAGCCTAGGTGTCCGTAGATGCGCCACGTCCATCTCAACAGACGACAACCCAGCTGCGCCGTGGTACAGGAGGTACCATCCGCTTGCTGGGGCAAGGGCAAGCCGGAGGTTCGCGGGATGCTCCGGACCACCGTCCGGGCACGAGCAAGGTGCGGTCACCGGGGCGGGAAACTGCTCCTTCTAACCCCGTTAGGAGTCCGGGCATATCCCGCTCCTCGCGCCGCTCGCCCCCGCTCCCCTCCTCTCCAGCAGAAGCGCTCGCAAGAGCGCAACTGCTCCTCGATTTCCCTCCAGCGGCAGACAAGGCCAAAGACTGGAGGGCAACAATCCAAAGCCTCATCGCCTTCGCCAATAACGACACGCCGCAGCAGCCGGCGAACTCGCGGCCACGGCAAGTCGAGAAGACGAAGGCCGACGGCGACAAGACCGCCGGGGGTGCGACAACCATGCACTCCCCGCCGCGGAAGCAGAAGACGCCACCCCGCCGGATTAACGTCGACGACGACTCCACGACGTCGTCGGATCCGCGGGCTCGTCGGGACCAGCGCCAGGTCCTTGACGATCGGCGACAAGAAGACGCTCGGACGACAATCGAGCGCCGCCGAGAAGCCCGGCGACGATCAGATCAGCGAGCTGGGACCGCTGTCGATACGCACGCGCCCGGTGAACCAGGCGACTTGCCGTACGCGGCAGGTTGCCCTGCGTTTACCCGTGAGCTGCGGCGCGTCCAGTGGCCCAGCATGAAGAACTTCAAGCCTGACGTACCAGAGAAGTACGACGGCAAGACGCACCCCTCGGAATTCCTCAGCATCTACACCATCGCGGTGCAAGCCGCCGGGGGGCGCGACGAGAAGATACTGGCGAACTACTTCCCGCTAGTGCTTAAGCCAAACGTTCGTTCTTGGCTTATGCACTTGCCGGAAGGCTCCATTTCTTCATGGGCGGATCTTTGCCACTAGTTTGTTGGCGCCTTCACGGGCGGCCACAAACCCCACGGCCAGGAGAGCGATCTCCACATCTTGGCCCAGAAGGAAGGAGAGTCCCTGCGCAAGTACATCCAGCGCTTCAGCCGCGTGCAGCACAACATCCCCGACGTCCACCCTACCGCGGTTATCAGCGCGTTCCATCAGAACGTGCATAACCGCCGCATGCGTGAGGAGATGGCCATGACCAAGATACGGGATGTCAGCGAGCTCTATGCTCTGGCTGACAAGTGCGCGCGCGCCGAAGAGGGGAGGAGACTCCCCGGAGAGGATGCTAGCGCAGGAGGAAGCGATAGCGAGGATGCCGCCCCGGCAAAGAAGAGCCGGCGGCGGAACAATAGGAAGAAGAAGAGCAAGGAAGTGCTTGCCGTCGAGAAGTCCGGCAAGGAGGCTCCCGCCAAGCAAACACAGGCTGGCGGCTCCGGCAAGGAGCCTGCCCCTGTAGCGGCAGCCGACAAGCAGGACGGCTCCGACAAGCAATATTGCAAGATCCACCGCACCAAGGGTCATGATCTCTCCAACTGCAAGCGCGTCGAGTACCTCGTCGAGCAGCAGAAAGCTGAGTACGAGCGGCGCGACAAGGAGAAGGCCCAAGGTGGCGGGGGAGAGCCAAGCAAGAAGCGGCCGTTTGGCCGGGGAGGACGCCGCGGCAAGGCCAAGCAGCGGCAAGGTGATCGACCTCCCCGGGGCCGCGACAAGGATGAAGAAGACGACGACGACGATATGGAGGAAGAAGATAACAGCGAACAGGAGTTCCAGAAGGCCACGGAAGTCCTGTGCGTCGACGGCGGCGCCTCTCTGCATACTTCCCACCGCCAACTCAAGCAGTGGGTGCGGGAAGTAAATGCAGCTGAGCCGCCCGTGGAGTCGCGCAGGCTCCTCAAATGGTCCAGCACGCCCATCATTTTTGATCTTGAGGATCACCCTGACCGCACTACTACGGTCGGGTGCTTGCCGATGTTGGTCTCACCAACCATCCGCAACCTCAAGGTCACCAAAATGTTGGTTGACGGCGGGGCCGGCCTGAACTTGATCTCCTCGGCTGTGATCAAGAAACTCCAAATCCCAGATGGCGAGCTCGAAGAGACCGGTTCGTTCCATGGAATAAACCCGGGAAGGAGCAAGCCCAAGGGGAAGATCACTCTGCCGGTGACCTTTGGCGGGGAGCTTAACTTCAGGACGGAGAGGATAACCTTCGATGTTGCCGATATCCCATTGCCATACAATGGGATACTTGGACGTCCTGCCCTCGCCAAGTTCATGGCAGCTTCCCACTACGCCTACAATCTTCTCAAGATGCCGGGGCCGATAAGTGTCATCTCTGTCCATGGCGACAAGAAGGACGCGCTTATCTGCGCCGACAAGATGTACCGGGATGCAGCAGCCGCAGCGGAGAGCAGCACACTTGCCGCTGAAGCTCCCGGGGGGAAGAAGACCAAGACCAAGTCCAGCAAGTGCTCTGGGACCCACTCCGGCAACCGCACCTCTTCGGAGTGCTGCGCTGCCGTCGAGGACGTTCCATCGAGCTCCAACGGCAAGTGCAAGAAGGGGATGGCCGCTCCACCGGCAACCAAGAAGGTGTCCGCCAAGGAGGACGGCACTGGTGGTACCTTCACCATCAGTGCTACGCTTGATAGCAAATAGGAAAGCGCGCTCGTTGCCTTCCTGCGGGCGAATGTTGATGTGTTTGCATGGCAACCATCTGACATCCCCGGCGTTCCCAGGAAGGTAATTGAGCACAAGCTTGCTGTTTGTCCTCATGCGCGGCCCGTCAAGCAGAAGGTCAGAAAGCAAGCCGTGGAGCGCAAAGAATTCATTGCCGAAGAAATCAAGAAGCTAGAAGCAGCAGGCCTGGTTAGAGGCGTGATCCATCCAACGTGGTTAGCAAATCCAGTTGTCGTGCGTAAGGCCAACGGGAAGTGGAGACTGTGTATAGACTTCACCGATGTCAATAAAGCATGTCCCAAGGATCCATTTCCCTTGCCGCGCATTGACCAGATCGTCGACTCCACTGTTGGATGTGAGCTGCTCCCTTTTCTTGATGCATATTCAGGCTACCACCAGATTTTCATGGCCAAAGAAGATGAAGAGAAGACTGCATTTATCACTCCATGTGGCACATATTGCTTCATACGCATGCCCTTCGGACTGAAGAATGCAGGCTCTACATTTGCAAGGGTAGTGCACACTGCTTTCGAGCCACAGATCCACAGAAATGTAGAAGCCTACATGGATGATATCGTGGTGAAGAGTAAGAGCAAAGATACCCTGATCCAAGATTTGGAAGAAACTTTTGCAAATCTGCGCAAGATCCAGCTCAAATTGAACCCCGAGAAGTGCGTTTTCGGAGTTCCCTCCGGCAAGCTTCTCGGGTTCTTTGTGTCCCAGAGGGGGATTGAAGCCAATCCCGACAAGATAAAAGCCATCGAGCAGATAGAAGCCCCGAAGCGCGTCAAGGATGTCAGGAGACTTGCAGGTTGTGTGGCTGCCCTCAGTAGGTTCATTTCAAAGTCTGCAGAACGCGCCCTTCCTTTCTTCAAAATCTTGAAGAAGGCCGGTCCTATGAAATGGACTCCGGAAGCGGAGGCAGCGCTGCAAGACTTGAAAGGGTACCTATCCTCCACTCCAATACTTGTCGCACCTAGGCCACAAGAGAAGTTGCTGTTGTACTTAGCGGCAACCAATCAAGTGGTTAGTGCTGCGTTGGTAGCGGAGAGGGAGGCCGACGAGGAGTCTACACCACCGGCAAGCGAATCCAGCGACAAGGAGGGGGCTGCTCCGACAAGCTCTGGCCCCGACAAGGACAACTCTGCGCAGGAACAATTAGAAGTGCGAAGAAAGATGGTGCAGCGCCCGGTGTATTTTGTGAGTTCTCTCTTGCAGGGGGCTAGATCAAGATACTCCGGGGTGCAGAAGTTGCTTTTCGGCCTCCTCATGGCCTCGAGAAAGCTGCGCCATTACTTCCAAGCACATGAGATAACGGTGGTCACTCGCTTTCCGCTGAAGAGGATATTGCACAATCCAGAAGCAACAGGCAGGATCGTCGAGTGGGCACTAGAGCTGTCGAGCTTTGGTCTCAAGTTTGAGAGTACTTCAACTATTCAGAGCCGAGCTTTGGCAGAATTCATAGCTGAATGGACCCCAACGCCCGATGAAGAAGTTCCAGAAACAAGTGTACCCGTACAAGAAGCGACAAGTGAATGGGTAATGTACTTTGATGGTGCCTTTTCGCTGCAAGGCGCCGGTGCCGGCGTGGTACTCATCGCGCCCACCGGAGAGCACCTCAAGTATGTTATCCAGATGCACTTTCCCAGGGAGCAAGCGACAAACAATACTGCTGAGTATGAAGGCTTGCTCGCCGGCCTCAGGATTGCGGCCGAACTTGGGATTAAGAAGCTGATTGTGCGGGGAGATTCTCAGTTGGTGGTCCGGCAAGTCAACAAGAGTTACCAGAGCCCTTTGATGGAAGCTTATGTAGATGAAGTGAGGAAGCTTGAAGAGCACTTTGAAGGTCTGCAAATGGAGCACGTCCCAAGAGCTCAGAATGACATTGCAGATGGCCTTTCAAAGTGTGCTGCAATGAAGTTACCTGTGGAACCAGGGACCTTCCTGCTCAAGCTGACTCAGCCATCCGTTACACCATCAATTGGGCAGCCCAAGAAGAGAAAGTTGGTCTCCGGCGACTACTTGCCGGCGGATCTCCCCGAGGCCGCCGCCAAGGTCCCCAAGATCAACGATCAGAACGCTGAGGAACAGTTTGCTCCTGCAGATCCGAGGGTCTGTACAGTTGAAGCAAGCGTTCCCGACAAGCCTCGCCCCGGCGAGCTTGCCGGGGGACCATCAGCTCCGGCAGAACCAGAGGTTCTTGCCGTAGAAGCTGGGGTTCCCGCAGCGGCCCTCATGCCTTTAGTCCTTGCCGTTGAGCCTCGAGCTCCGGCATGGGCGCAGCAGATCGTCCGTTTTCTGCAAACTGGAGAACTTCCCGACGACCCAGAAGAGATAGAGAAGATAACCAGGCAGTCAAGTATGTACCAGTTCGTTGACAACGAATTGTACAGAAGGAGACTCAATGGTGTCAGGTTGAAGTGCATTTCCAGAGAAGATGGACAGAAGCTGTTGGCAGAAATACATGGAGGCATATGTGGCCACCACATTGGCGCAAGGGCACTTGCCGGGAAGGCGTTCCGGCAAGGGTTCTTCTGGCCAGAAGCCCTCCAAGATGCAACTGCACAAGTAACCAAGTGTGAAGCGTGCCAGTTCCATGCCAAACAAATTCATCAGCCAGCTCAAGCTCTCCAGACGATCCCTTTGTCCTGGCCCTTCTCGGTCTGGGGGCTCGATATCCTCGGCCCTTTCCCCCGTGCTGTCGGGGGCTTTGAGTACTTGTACGTTGCAATCGACAAGTTCACAAAGTGGCCAGAAGTGGAACCGGTGAGAAAGGTGACAGCACAATCAGCGGTCAGGTTCTTCAGGTCGATTGTTTGCCGTTTCGGGATCCCTAACAGGATCATCACCGACAACGGCACGCAATTCACTAATCGCACCTTCATGCAGTACGTCCATGACCTTGGCGCCAAGGTCTGCTTCGCTTTTGTTGCTCACCCGAGGAGCAACGGTCAAGCGGAGAGGGCAAATGCTGAAGTGCTGCGTGGACTCAAGACAAGGACCTTTGACAGGCTACACAGGTGCGGAAGAAACTGGATAGAGGAGTTGCCGGCGGCTCTTTGGTCAATCAGAACGACACCAAGTCGAGCCACCGGACAGACACCCTTTGCTCTAGTCTATGGAGCAGAGGCAGTTCTCCCCACGGAACTCGTATACGGATCTCCTCGGGTGCTCGCTTATGATGAGCTCGAGCAAGAGCAACTGCGACAAGATGATGCATTGCTCCTCGAGGAGGAACGTCTCCAGGCTGCTGTACGAGCTGCACGATACCAGCAAGCCTTGCGCCGCTATCATAGCCGCAAGGTTAAGGCCAGGAGTCTCGAGGAAGGCGACCTTGTTCTTCGGCGTGTTCAGTCCGCCAAGAATTCCAACAAGTTGACGCCGAAGTGGGAAGGCCCTTATCGGGTGAGACAAGTAACAAGGCCCGGCGCTGTCCGCCTTCAGACCGAAGAAGGCTTACCGGTGAGCAACTCCTGGAACATAGAGCATCTTCGAAAGTTTCACCCATAAGGCGCGGTTGCCGTGATCCGCTCCGGCAACCAACTTTTGTACAAGCCTTGCCGCTGTTGCATGTAACCCTTTGTACAAAGCCGGGCGCAGAACCCGTGCATCAGTAAAGCTTTTGTGTTTTGCACTATTTGCCTTTTCCATGCTTTTCTTCGCTATTCGCATGCATTATTTGGCATCTTGCGCAACACACGTACCCGGTAAGCATTAGCATGCCGAAAGACCATATACTTGTTTTCCCTCCTCTTTTTCTTTCCCTCTTAAGCAGAAGGAATGTTCCTCGCGCACAAGTTTGCCGGGGGGGAAGGAGATGGAAAATGAACCAAGTGCTGTCCAAGAAAGAGAAGCCTTGTCAGGGAAGCAAGCAATATATGAAAGCTAAGTTACCAGAATTTGAGCAGTTCAAATTTTTAAATTTTAGTTATCTTCCTTGAACAACCACACTTTGTATGGAAAACCTGTGCGCGGAGGAACCTACCCGTGGCTAGCCGCACCCTTACCTTGTTTTCGAGTACGCTCAACGGCTTAAGTGAGCTGCGACAAGTGTCGCGCCCTTACTTCGTTTTCGAGTTCGCTCAGCAAGCTAAGTGCGTTGCGACTAGCTGTGGCAAGGTTACTTGCCGGTGAGACCTTGGCCAGCAGGCTGCTCAGAGTCCAGCGCTCAGCACTCGCGGCAAGGGCCCCTTGCCGGCAAGTCCCCTAGAAGCGTAGGGTTAAAGACATACAAAGTAAAGGACCAGAACAGGGGAGATAACATTGCACTGATTGCTCAAAATAAGATAATATATTACAGAGATAACTTGTCGCAATGACTAATAAGTTCATATCCATGGCACACTTTGCAGCAACAAAAGAAATAAGAAGAAAGAGGCCTAGTCTACGCGATCGCCTTCACGCCTGGAGATCTTGTTCACCTTGGCAATGATGTGGGCGACCTGCGCCTTCAGCGCCTCCATATCTGCGTCGGCCGGCAAGCTGCGGAGGACGTTGACGAGATTTATACCAGGATTGCGGTAGACGATCTTCGTCAGGACGTGCTCCAAGGTACCCGCGTAGAGCTGGCGTGACTCCTCGGCCAGCTGCGCGGGGAGCTTCTCCTGTAGACTTGCGAGTGCCGGCGCGATCCCTCTGAAGAAGAGACTGAGCTTGGCGTTGTGTGGGAGGTTTGGATCCGGAGAATATATGAGGTGTTCCACCCTCAGCGCCATCAGCTCCTTGTCGATGTTAGCAGCAGAAGCCACCAGATCTTCAGTCCATACCTCGACGGTCCGGCGGAAGTTGTTAGCTGAAGTGGAGGCGCTCTCCACCAAGCCTCGCTCCTTGCGGAGCTCGTCCTTCAGCTTGGTTTCGCGGTCCCGGACGGCGTCGAGTGAATCTTTCAGCGTAGAGACTTTCAGCTCCAGATCTGCAATTGAGTCCTTGGCGGCCTTGAGCTCGTCGCCCTGCTTGGAGAGGCGTACCTGGAGTTCCGAGTTGGTATGGGCGTCCTTCTCGCGCTCTATGTTGAGCGCGGTGACCCTCTCCGTGCTCGCCTTCAGGTACTCCTCCAGCTGCACCACCTTAGCTTCAAGGTCCTTCTTGGCGGTCTCCACGGTGGCTGCGGCGGCCTTCGCTTCCTTCAGCTCTCCGCCAAGGGCCTGCTCCCGGGCGGCAAGGTCGTCCTCGTGAGAGTCGAGGTCGACCTTCCGCTGGTTGAGCGCTCCTTCTCGCTGGGACAGCGCTTCGCCGGCGAGTCGCTGCTGCTCCTCGGCCTCAGCCTTCTCCAGGAGCCACTCTTGGTACTCTCCAGCAAGCCTCTCGCGCTCCTCCGCCAAGTCGCCGAGGGCCGCCTGGTTGGCGGCGCGGAGCTCCACGGCGCGTTTCTCCATATCTGCTGCGGCCTTGGCGGTGAGGGCTTCCCGAGACTCAAGTTTCGCCTGCCTGGCCCGGTAGAGGGCCAGGAGCCGGTGTAGCAGTTTCTCCTCCTCGGGCTCATCACTCCCGCCAGGCGCCTCGACGATCTTCAGCCCCGCGGAGGCGAGGACCTCCCCATCGAAGGTCTCTCCCTCCTCGGGGGCTCGCGACGAGGATCCCCACGGCACCTGTATGAAGACGCCGTTGGGAGCCTCAAGATAGAAGGCGGACTGCTCCTTCTCGGTGGAGGGGTCGGCGGCCGGCGCAGCGCTAGACGCTCCTGCCGCCTCCGGGCCGGCAGTGTGGCCACCGTCCCCCTCCCCGGCCGCTGCGTCTGCGGTCGGGGCAGTCTCCTCCGCGGCGGGCTCGTCGGCTCCTGCCATGTCTTCAACAACAGGGGCGTTGCCGTCGTCGCCCAGCGCGCCTTCCTCGCCGATGACCTCGGTCTCCATCCGGTCCGGCGCGGGAGGATCTAGAAGAAGAAGAAGAAGAAAAGAAAAAAGTTCAAGCAAATATCCAAAAAAAGACAAGTCCAAGAAGACGAGGTTGCAAGACTTACCTTCGCGGACTTCGTCAACAACAGGCTCCCTCGCCGGGGAGCTCTCCCTTGGCGGGGTGGCCGCCCTCGCCGGGCTGCTCGCCCTTGGCGGGGTACTCGCCCTTGGCGGAGTACCCGCCCTTGGCGGAGCGCTCTCCCTCGCCGGAGAGTTCGTCCTTGGCGGGGACGGCGGGGCCTGCGGCTCCTCGGGAGTGGTCTCCGGGCGCTCCTGCGGCTGCGGCTCCGTTTCTGCACAAGACAAGCAAGGCGAACAGAGCAACAAGATGTTAGTACAAGGCGAAAACTTCAGGCGCGCCCGACGAGCGGAAAGTTCAAAACCAGACTTACGCTGGGGGCTGCGCTGGGGGCTGCTCCTCGGAGCAGCGCTTGGGTCCGGCAAGCTCGTCGCCGGCGCGTCCCCTGTCGCCGCGACGGGCGAGTCGTCCTCGACCTCGACTACGGGAACCTTGGCCTTCTTCGCCGCTCGCTGGGCCAGGGTCCTGAAATCAAAGCAAGAAGCAAGATCAGAATCATCAACGAAAGAATCAAGACAGAATTGAAGAAGCTACAGAATACAAGTCCTTACTCATGTTCCTCGTCGTCGTCGTCGCTCAGGGCGGAGAAGTCGAATTCCACCTGAGGCGCTTCCACGCGAGGAGCAGGAGGAGAAGGCTCCCTCGGGCGCTTGGCGGTCCACGGGGCTGGGGGCTGCGAAGCCCCAGCCTCTGTTGGCGCCGAGGCCCGGGGAGCAGGCAGAGCAGCCGCTCCGCTCTGGGAGGCTCCTCCTCCGCTTGACACTGGTGCGCGGGGCGCCTCCGTCGCGGTCTGGCTCGCTCTGGTGGCGCGCGTCGCCTGGCGAGCGGGCTGCTGTCGGGGCGCCTGCGTCCTCGTCGCCGTAGCCGCCTTGCGGAGGCGCTTCGGCGGTGTCCGCTTGGGACTTGCCCGGGGCGGGGAGCTCTCCGAGGACGAGGAGACGTCGTCGTCGAGCCCCAGAGATCCGCCAGTATCCTCGTCGGCTCCGGCGTCCTCTTCCTCCTCCTCCTCGGTGGGCTCGCTGGGCCCAGCACCCTGCCCCGCGGCCCTGCTCCTTCCGGCGGCTCCGCTCCCTCCGGCACCTCTGCTTCCTCCGGCAACCTCGCCTCTTGCCGCGGCCTCGCTCACAACTCCGGGGATCCCGGCGAGCTCGTCGGGCGGGAGTTTGAGAAGTCTCCGGATCTCTGCCTCCTCGGCCTGGCACGACGCGTCCTCGGCCTCTGCCTCGTCGACGGTGAATCCAAATTCTCCTACCGCTGCGGCTGCGGCGGCCTCTTCCACCCGGGTAGCAATATAAGCAATCTCTCGATCCGTGGTGGCCCGGGTGAGACCCTTGATCTCATCGGTGTTCTTCGGCACCTCAACCAAGTTATCGAAGAAGCTCATAATGGCGTCCGGCGTGGGTACTATCCATGTTGGGTCAACGCCATGTGAGTCGCACGCGGGCATCATCGCGCGCAATGCGTCCCGGGCGGTGCTGTTGCATAGGGGTACTACTCCCCGGGGAGACCTAAACCACTCCGGGTGAGCCGGGTCGTGCTTGAAAAGCTCCCGAAGCATCCCCTTCAGCTCCAGCGCCGTGAAGTTGTAATTCAGCCCCGGGCGCAACCTCATTACGTCCGCCGCATTGCCAAACTCCCATGCTGGCCTTTTCCTTTCCTGTAAAGGAGCAATGCGGCGGCGAAGGAAGTCTGCTCCTACCTCTCCGATGGTCAACTTGGCTACCCGGAGACGAAGAATCCTGACAAGGGCAGCGTTGAGCTTGATGTCATCTGCATCCAAATCGCTCCAGTCCCTGCCGCGCACTATAGCAGTTGTGCGCGACGCAGTGAAAGGCTGCGGCTCGTCCTCCACTATCCAGCACCAATCCGCGCGCCACTCCTCCCACTTGCCGCGGAGCTCCCCTTTCAGATAAGATTCCTTCTTGTTCAAGAGGAAGACCCAAGAGATCCCCCCGGAGAGGGGGGCGCAGGCCTCTGCTCTGGGCATGAAGAAATGCCTAAAGAGCGCTACGTTTGGATAGATCCCTATGTAGTTTTCGCACAGATGTGCGAAAACCGCCATCGTGAGGATGGCGTTGGGGGTGAAGTCTAAGAGATGGAGGTTGTAGGTATTCATGATATCGCAGAAAAATTCAGAGAATGGAGGACACAGGCCGCAGTGGAAGAAGACAACAAAGAAGAAATACCCGCTGGGGTACAGATCTCTGGCGGCGGCCGGGTAGACTCGGGTGCGGGGATGCGCCTTGGTCTTCTTGGCCCAGAACAGATAGTACTTGTTCCAGAGCTCCCTTGCGCTGAGCCTCGGCGCGAAGACGACGTTCCTCTTCCGCAGAGCGACAAGCTTTGCCGCCTGCTCGGATTTCTCCCTCTTGGTCTTCTCCGCTTTCGCCTTCTCGGCCTTCGGAGCCATGGCGGAGGCGGCGGAGGAAGTGGCGGAAGGCTCGACGGCGCCGCGGATGCGGAAGAGGGCGGAGGAGATGAGGAGGCGGAGCGCAGAGGGGGGTTTCTGGAGGAGGAAGAAGCAATGAAGATGAAGTAAGGTAACGGCCCCTGCTTCCTCTGCTTTTAAGGGGGAAGTGGGGGACGCTCCGCATTTCCCAATAAAGAACGTGGCCACGATCTCTCCCACGACGCCGCAATCGACGCGTGCCGTTAGGGAGGGACGCGGCGGATGCGGAAGGGGAATTACGGCTCGCCGTGGGCCGCGCGTGCCCGTGCACTGTTTTGGGCCTGGCCCAACAGCGCTGGGCACCGTGTGTGGCCCAGGCCCGGGGGCTCCTGTCGGTGTACTAAGATAAGGGGTACCTTAGTACCCCAACTTGTGCACGGGCAGTAGCAGCTTCCCGCGGCAGGGCCTACCACGTGCTTGCCGGAAACCTCTCTGATCCTTATTTAAGCCATTCAAAAACAAAGTATACAAGACAGAAGATCAAGGCCCCGGCAAGTGGAGCTTGGCGGGAAGGCCGTCCCAGGCTCAAGATTACCTCATTAGCTCAAGACCCTGGCAAGACGAGCTTGCCAGGAAGATCAGAAGATTGCCTCTTAGAAGACACGCCTCGGCGCACCCTGCGCCCCGGCAAGACCCGGAGAGCGACAAGCTTCCCGGCCCGACAAGATCAAGACCCCGGCAAGGTGCTTGCCGGGGGAAGCCTGCCCTGTGTGCCCGTGCTCCAGCTCATCGACCCACGCGTCGCTCTGGGGCCCTTCCAGGGACGCGTGGCGGATGGCTGTGCAGCCTGGGGGACACGGTGGCACTACACGGTGAC
Source organism: Secale cereale (assembly GCA_902687465.1). NCBI lineage: Eukaryota > Viridiplantae > Streptophyta > Magnoliopsida > Poales > Poaceae > Secale > Secale cereale. The sequence goes on along the minus strand of LR738713.1, from coordinate 815,741,905 downwards.
GAGGCTATCGCCGTGGCAAACGGAGACGCAAGGGCGGGCGCTTTTGGGGTCGACGGCGACGGGCATTAAATGCTCTTGTCCCCCACTGTCAAAGTAGGTGATGACCACTGTTCATCCACTGTTCATCCACTGTTCCCGCACTATTACAACTACCACCCAAGTTACATTTTTGCCCCTTTCTTCTACGTTGACACCTGTCGGTGACCCCTTGAGCTATAAAAGGAGGCCCATGCACAACGTAGAAAGGGTTCGGAACCTTGATAGCTCTCTCGCTCGGTGTAGCTAGTTCTTCAAGCTCCCGAGCTCCCCAACTCAATACAAACCAAGCAGGAGTAGGGTTTCACGCGTCCATCGCGGCCCGAACCTGGGTAAACTGCCTGCGTGAGCTCTACGATCTGCTCTTTGTGCTCCCTCCGCTCCCTTACCGCACGAGCAAGGGGCTCCGGTCCCATAGGTGCTCGTGGTGGACAGTTTCCCCCGACACCATCAATAGATATCAATGTGAGTGAGTAGGGATTGCCATGCAACGGATGCACTAGAGCTATAAGTGTATGAAAGCTCAACTAAAGAAACTAAGTGGGTGTGCATCCAACTCGCTTGCTCATGAAGACCTAGGGCATTTTGAGGAAGCCCATCATTGGAATATACAAGCCAAGTTCTATAATGAAAATTCCCACTAGTATATGAAGGTGACTAAACGAGAGACTCTCTATCATGAAGATCATGGTGCTACTTTGAAGCACAAGTGTGGAAAAAGGATAGTAGCATTGCCCCTTCTCTCTTTTTCTCTCTTTTTTTATTTTGTTTTGGGCCTTTTCTCTTTCTTCTTTCTTTTTTATGGCCTCTTATTTTTTTTCTTTTTTTTCTTTTCTCGTCCGGAGTCTCATCCCGACTTGTGGGGGAATCATAGTCTCCATCATCCTTTCCTCACTACGACAATGCTCTAATAATGAAGATCATCACACTTTTATTTACTTACAACTCAAGAATTACAACTTGATGCTAGAACAAAATATGACTCTATGTGAATGCCTCCGGCGGTGTACCGGGATGTGCAATGAATCAAGAGTGGCATGTATGAAAAGTTATGCATGGTGGCCTTGCCATAAATACGATGTCAACTACATGATCATGCAAGGCAATATGACAATGATGAAGCGTGTTTTGCATGGCAATATATCTCGGATTGACAATGGAAATGCCATAATAGGTAGGTATGGTGGCTGTTTTGCGGAAGGTATATGGTGGGTGTATGGTACGGGCGAAAGTTGCGCGATAATAGAGAGGCCAGCAATGATGGAAGGGTGAGAGTGCGTATAATCCATGGACTCGACATTAGTCATAAAGAACTCATATACTTATTGCTAAAATTTGCAAGTTATCAAAACCAAGCACTACACGCATGCTCCTAGGGGAAGGGTTGGTAGGAGTTAACCATCACGCTATCCCGACCTCCACATAAAGGAAGACAATCAGTAAATAAATCATGCTCCAACTTCATCACATAACGGTTCACCATACGTGCATGCTACGAGAGTCACAAACTTTTAACACAAGTATTCCTCAAGTTCACAATTACTCCACTAGCATGACTCTAATATCACCATCCTCATATCTCAAAACAATCATCAAGTATCAAACTTCTCATTGTATTCAATGCACTTTATATGAAAGTTTTTATTATACCCATCGTGGATGCCTATCATATTAGGACTAATTTTATAACCAAAGAAAATTACCATGCTGTTCTAAGGGACTCTCAAAACAATGAAAGTGAAGCATGAGAGATCAATAATTTCTATAAAATAAAACCACCACCATGCTCTAAAAAGATATAAGTGAAGCACTAGAGCAAAATTATCTAGCTCAAAAGATATAAGTGAAGCACATAGAGTATTCTAATAAATTCCGATTCATGTGTGTCTCTCACAAAAGGTGTGTGCAGCAAGGATGATTGTGGTAAACTAAAAAGCATAGACTCAAATCATACAAGACGCTCCAAGCAAAACACATATCATGTGGTGAATAAAAATATAGTCTCAAGTAAAGTTACCGATAGACGAAGACGAAAGAGGGGATGCCTTCCCGGGGCATCCCCAAGCTTAGGATTTTTGTTGTCCTTGAATATTACCTTGGGGTGCCTTGGGCATCCCGCTCTTGCCACTCTTTGTTCCATAGTCCATCAAATCCTTACCCAAAAACTTGAAAACTTCACAACACAAAACTTAAGAGAAAATCTCGTGACCTCCGTTAGTATAAGAAAACTAACCACCACTTTAAGGTACTGTATTGAACTCATTATTTATTTATATTGGTGTTAAAACTACTGTATTCCAACTTCTCTATGGTTCATACCCCCCCCCCCCCCGATACTAGCCATAGATTCATCAAAATAAGCAAACAACACACGAAAACAGCATCTGTCAAAAACAGAACAGTCTGTAGCAATCTGTAACTTCCGAATACTTCTGTAACTCTAAAAATTCTGAAATAAATTGGTGCACGTGAGGAATTTGTCTATTAATCATCTGCAAAAATAATCAACCTAAAAGTACTCTCCAGTTAAAAAAGGCAGCTAATCTCGTGAGCGCAAAAGTTTCTGTTTTTTACAGCAGGATCGCAAAGACTTCACCCGAGTCTTCCCAAAGGTTCTACTTGGCACAAACACTAATTAAAACACAAAACCACATCTAACCAGAATCTAGATGAAGTATTAAAATTGGGTTGCCTCCCAACAAGCGCTATCGTTTAACGCCCCTAGCTAGGCATGATACAAGAATAGATCTAGGTATTGCCATCTTTGGTAGGCAATCCATAAGTGGCTCTCATAATAGATTCATAAGGTAATTTGATTTTCTTTCTAGGAAAGTGTTCCATGCCTTTCCTTAACAGAAATTGGAATCTAATATTTCCTTCTTTCATATCAATAATTGCACCAATCGTTCTAAGGAAAGGTCTACCAAGAATAATAGGACATGCGGGATTGCAATCTATATCAAGAACGATGAAATCTACGGGCACATAACTCCTATTTGCAAGAATAAGAACATCATTAATCTTTCCCATAGGTTTCTTAATGGTAGAATCTGCAAGATGCAAATTTAAAGAACAATCATCAAGTTCATGGAAACCTAACATATCACAGAAAGTTTTTGGAATTGTGGAAACACTAGCACCCAAATCACACAAAGCATAGCATTCATGATCTTTAATCTTAATTTTAATAGTAGGTTCCCACTCATCATAAAGTTTTCTAGGGATAGAAACTTCTAATTCAAGTTTTTCTTCATAAGATTGCATTAAAGCATCAACGATGTGTTTGGTAAAAGCTTTATTTTGACTATATGCATGATGAGAATTTAGCACAGATTGCAACAAGGAAATAGAATCTATCAAAGAGCAATTATCATAATTAAATTCCTTGAAATCCAAAATAGTGGGTTCATTGCTATGTAAAGTTTTGACCTCTTCAATCCTACTTTTAACAATTTTTGCATCAAGATCTAAAAACTCCGAATCATTGGGATGCCTTTTAACTAAAGTTAACTCATATCTAGTCCCATCTCTATCAAGATTCATATTGGAAAACAAAGATTTAATAGGAGACACATCAATCACTTTTAGATCTTCATCTTTATTATCATCTAAACTAGAAGACACGCTTTCATTAAGCAATCTCTTTTAGCACGCATCCTAGCAGTTCTTTCTTTGCACTCATCAATGGAAATTCTCATGGCTTTGAGAGACTCATTGATATCATGATTAGGTGGAATAGATCTAAGTTTCCAAGAATCAACATCAAGAGAAATTCTATCCATGTTCCTAGCCAACTCATCAATCTTAAGCAATTTCTCCTCAAGCAAAGCATTGATATTCTTTTGCGAATTCATAAATTCTTTAACACTAGTCTCAAAATTAGAGGGCATCTTATTAAAATTTCCATAAGAGTTGTTGTAGGAATTACCATAATTATTAGAGGAATTACTAGGGAACTGCCTAGAATTAAAGTTTCCTCTATAAGCGTTGTTGCCAAAATTATTCCTACCAAGAAAATTCACATCCATAGATTCATTATTATTCTCAATCAACGTGGACAAAGGCATATCATTAGGATCAGAAGAAACACTCTTATTAGCAAATAATTTCATAAGTTTATCCATCTTTCCACTCAAAACATTAATCTCTTCAATCGCATGGACTTTTTTACTAGTGGATCTTTCGGTGTGCCACTGAGAGTAATTAACCATAATATTATCTAGGAGTTTAGTAGCTTCTCCTAAAGTGATTTCCATGAAAGTTCCTCCCGCGGCCGAATGTAAAAGATTTCTAGAAGTAAAATTCAATCCAGCATAAAAGTTTTGTATAATCATCCATAAGTTCTAACCATGTGTAGGGCAATTACGTATCATTAATTTCATCCTCTCCCAAGCTTGTGCAACATGCTCATGATCAAGTTGTTTAAAATTCATAATATCGTTTCTAAGAGAGATAATCTTAGCAGGAGGAAAATACTTAGAGATAAAGGCATCTTTGAACTTATTCCATGAATCAATACTATTTTTAGGCAAAGAAGAGAACCAAGTTTTAGCACGATCTCTAAGCGAAAACGGAAATAGCTTCAATTTAACAATATCATTATCCATATCTCTCTTCTTTTGCATATCACACAAATCAACAAAGTTGTTTAGATGGGTAGCGGCATCTTCACTAGGAAGGCCAGAAAATTGATCTTTCATAACAAGGATTAACAGAGCAGCATTGATTTCACAAGGTTTAGCATCGGTAATAGGATCAATTGGAGTGCTAATAAAATCATTATTGTTGGTATTGGAAAAGTCACACAATTTAGTATTGTCTTGGGCCATAGTGACGAACAAGCAATCCAACACACAAGCAAACAAGAAGCAAGCGAAAAGAGGCGAACAGAAAAAAAGGCTAATAAAACGGCAAGGATGAAGTGGGGGAGAGGAAAACGAGAGGCGAATGGCAACTAATGCAATGCGAGGGATAAGAGTTTGTGATGGGTACTTGGTATATGACTTGTGCGTAGATCTCCCCGGCAATGGCGCCAGTGGCTTCTCTCAAGATAGCATATTCTAAAGTGGGTGAACAAATTACTGTCGAGCAATTGATAGAAGAACGCATAGTTATGAGAATATCTACGCATGATCATGTATATAGGCATCACATCCGCGACAAGTAGACCGAAATGATTCTGCATCTACTACTATTACTCCACACATCGACCGCTATCCAGCATGCATCTAGAGTATTAAATTCATAAGAACAGAGTAATGCCTTAAGCAAGATGACATGATGTAGAGGGATAAACTCATGCAATATGATATAAACCCCATATTTTTATCCTCGATGGCAACAATACAATACGTGCCTTGCTACCCCTGCTGTCACTAGGAAAGGACAGCGCAAGATTGAACCCAAAGCTAAGCACTTCTCCCATTACAAGAAAGATCAATCTAGTAGGCCAAACCAAACTGATAACTCGAAGAGACTTGCAAAGATATTTAAATCATGCATATAAGAATTTGGAGAAGAATCAAATATTGTTCATAGATAATCTTGATCATAAACCCCCAATTCATCAGATCTCGACAAACACACCGCAAAAAGTATTACATCAAATAGATCTCCAGGAAGATCAGGAGAACTTTGTATTGAGATCCAAAGAGAGAGAAGAAGCCATCTAGCTAATAACTATGGACCTGAAGGTCTATGGTAAACTACTCACAACTCATCGGAGAGGCTATGGTGTTGATGTAGAAGCCCTCCGTGATCGATTCCCCCTCCGGTGGAGCTCCGAAAAAGGCCCCAAGATGGTATCTCACGGGTACAGAAGGTTGCGGCGGTGGAAATAGGGTTTCGCGGTGCTCTCGGATGTTTTCAGTGTATATGAGTATATATGGAGGAAAAAATATGTCGGTGGAGCTATGAGGGGCCCACGAGGGTTGGGGTAGACCTGCCCCCCCTGGGCGCACCCTCCTACCTCGTGGCCGCCTCGTGGCTTCCCAGGCGTGTACTCCAAGTCTTCTGGATTGCGTTTGTTCTAAAAACGATCCTCGCGAAGGTTTCATTCCGTTTGGACTCCGTTTGATATTCCTTTTCTGCGAAACACTGAAATAGGGAAAAAACAGCAATTTGTACTGGGCCTTGGTTTAGTAGGTTAGTCCCAAAATAATATAAAAGTGCATAATAAAGTCCATTAAACATCCAAAACAGATAATATAATAGCATGGAACAATAAAAAATTATAGATATGTTGGAGACGTATCAACCCGCTCTCCACTCCTATCCCTCTGGCTTTGCCCAAGAACCCCTCCTCGCCGACGTGAGCTCCGGCGGAGCACCGCCGTGCTCTGTTTCCTCTCTCCCCCTCTCTCTCCTCACCGGTGGGGCCCGTTGTCAGCCTCTCCACTCGCACCCGAAGCGGTATGAGTGGAGGCGTACTCCGCATTTACGCCATCGACATCACATCCCCCCCCCCCAGATTTTCTGTTTAATTCAAATTAATTCAAAAAGTTGACCACAACTTTGACCAGTGACAATTTCTAGCCTATAATCCAAATGAGTTGATTCTTTTTGCATTGTGTTTGTTTCAGAAAGCTCTAGCAGCACACCAAAATGTGGAATTTTCCTTGCTGTCTAGAATTTCTGGTGATTTTTAGATTGGTTTTTGACATTTTGATTTGTGGTTTTTAAATATTTTCAGAAGGAGAGACTTGCCTTGAAGATAACCAGGAGGAGTGTGTCCCTCCTCTACACTAAGGCAAGCCACACCAGCATTTAGATGGTCCCATTTCAATATCTATGATTTCTCTTACTTAAATATGAGTTCTTTTATGCATTTAAAATTTGATAAATAAATTTGGTTGAACGCTAGTTACTTTGTCATGCTTGAAATGTTTGTTTAAGTTACTGCTTGAATGCATGGATTAGTTTGGGCTAGTAGAATAGAGTTTGACTTAGTTATATTGCTATGATAAATAATGATAGTTCTTTTGCTTGATGGGAATTTCACATAAATTATGAGTTGATCAAAATATTGCATGATAATAACTAGTGAGGTAGAACCAGTAAACTTTCATGATGAGTTAGTGCAAGAAAGTTATATCGATAAGGATGATCCGTTCTTGTGAGTTGCATGTTTTGCATATCGATTAGTTGCATTGCTCATGGCATCGTATGACTTGGAATCGTTTTTATTTTCAAGTTAAACCTGATAATAATCCAACTCAAATATAACGTTGATCAAGTCAATAGTGCCACTGAATCGGTTTTCATCAGTGCGACTACATTTACCTTTATGGGGGGTCTTAATTCGGTCCTTTGTCGTGCCTCTCGCCGGTGCCTCCAACGAGGGAAGGTTATGGGCGTGCGGTACCCTGGCCCGGTAAGCAAACATAACCTTGTGTGCCTGTTTGTTTTTATGGTACCTTGTCCCCGTTTGGGACCTTTTTGCCACGACGGTGGCCGTTGATGCCTTTGGTAGGCACGGGGCCACCCAGGACTTAGCCCTGAGAGGGAGTTGGTCTGAGTGGCTGGGAGAGTGTCATGGCAAGGGGAGGGTTTCATCGGAACACCGTTGGTCCACCTGAATGGGAATGCAAGGCCATGGGTTCTGTGGTGTGGGTAAAGGGGAGGGTTTCCCGCGTCCTCGATTATGGACACAACTCGGGAGTAGGTCACCCCATGGATCAACTTTTATAATTAATCTTGCACACTAAATATTTATTGTTGGCTCTAGCTTTGTGATGATTCGTGAGATCATGAGCTGATCATGAGTGATTGGATTCAGTTGTGATCCGAGTATGATCACCGTTTGGTTACGAGGTAACCCATCTGGTAAGCGAGTCCGAGGGACTCTGTGCACATGTTGGTTTCACTGCATTAGTATTTAGTAGCATTACTTGCATTGCATTAACTTGAATAATTGTCATGATATTGTTTGTCATCGTGCTTACGTTTGTTGTGAGCTTGCAAGTACATTCAATGTACTGACCTGGCGTGTCATGCCAGATTTCAGGCAAGTCGTATCGCATCAAAGAGCTTCCCGCGTCTAGGCCGTGTCCACGTCGGTGTCCCTGTGCTATGGAGTTCCAGTTCGTTGTCATTCTGCTGCCGCGTAGTTTATGTGATCGAGGCCCCGTCATGTCCATTAAATAATGTACATACTGTTCAGCCGCACCATGTGTGCCGCTTGGCCTCTTATCTCAATGTAACATCAGACTTATGTATCCGCTAGTATCAATAAAGTGGTTGTTTCTGTACCATGTTGTTGTGTGTTGCCAGAAGACTTGATCTCTAGGCTAGCAATGCAAGGTAAACTGGTTGCTCTGAGCCGGGGTGCCAGACCAATGGGAAAAGAACGCAGGAAAACTAGATAGCGAAGGCGACATCACCTGAGGCAAAGGAAGCTAAGAGCATCTCCACTCACGCCTCCAACAGGCCCCTCAGGGCGAGTTTTTATTCGCAGGTGCTGGAAAAAAAAAAACAATCGCGCCCCCAGGACGCTGAATTCCACTGGCTCGGTCTATTTTTTGGCCCGATGATCCCAGGCCGAACCCAGTGCACTGGGGACGCTTGGGGGCTCCGACGGAAGTAAAAGTGGTGCATGGGCCACCACTGTCAGGCGAAAACCATTTTTTACACGTCCTGATTCGCCCCCCCCC
>LR738713.1:815713823-815732999 GCA_902687465.1 Secale cereale | reverse complement strand
CCCCACGCGCACTACCCCCTCCACCATCGTGCCGATCCCAGCGCTGCCCACCGCCGCTAGAAAGGCTATTTCGCTGCCAAAAAAGGGGGTTCACCACGGCAGCCTCCGTTCCGCACGTGGGCGAGTTTTTGGCGCTCCGACCATGCATGCGGGGATAGCGCAAGCTCCACCACTACCACGCCCACCAGGTGTTCGGCGATTTGTTTGCTCGGCGACGGACCCGAAAGACGAGAAGGCATTCGCAGTGCTGCTGGAGGAGGAAGCCGATGCCGATGCCCAGGAGGAAGACTAAATCATGGTCCTCGTTGCTCTGGTCGGCATGTTCACGAACAATGCAAATCCGCAGTGAGGTGGCTCGGCGCCGGGCCTGCAGAAGGCAAAACAGAGGCATCGGCTAGAGGGCTATTGCTTACTCTACGCCGACTACTTCACCGACGCTCCACTGCAAGGCGAGAAAGTATTTCGGTGCCGTTATTGGATGAGCCGAAAGCTCTTCCTCAGGATTGTGAATTCCATCCGGGAGTTTGACAACTACTTAAAGCGCAAGAAGGATTGCACCGGCACACTTGGATTCACCTCACTCCAGAAGTGCACTACATCTATGAGGATGCTTGCATACGGAGCTCCCGGTGATATACTCGAAGACTATGAATGCATGGTAGAGTCCACCACCATTGACTATTTGTACAAGTTCTGCAGGTCAGTGCTGGCAGTGTTTGGACCATAATACTTGCGATCACCCAATGTTGAAGACACTGCTCGGATTCTAGCACAGAATGCAGCAAGAGGATTTCCTGGGATGCTTGGAAGCATCGACTGCATGCATTGGGCATGGAAAAATTGTGCATTTTCTTGGCAGGGGATTTACAAAGGTGCCAAAGGAGCTTGCAGTGTGGTACTTGAGACAATGGCCACACAGACCTCTGAATTTGGTACTCCTTCTTTGGGTATGCCAGGAACTCACAACGACACCAACGTACTGCAGTGCTCGAATGTCTTTACCAAGCTTGTTGAAGGTCATGCTCCCCCGGTGAACTTCAGGGTCAATGGACGCCACTACAACAAGGGATACTACCTAGCAGATGCCATCTATCCGAGATGGTCCACATTTGTGAAGACTATCTCAAACCCTGTGCCAGGAGGCAAGAACTTCTACTTTGCCAAGTGTTAGGAGGCTTGCAGGAAGGATGTCGAGCGGGAATTCACTACTAGGGAAAACCTTACACACAGAACATTAGCAGTAGCACGAGTTAAAATGGAGCTCTACTGCTACTTAGCAGTAGCGCATGCAATTGAAATGCGATACAGCTGCGGGTGTAGCAGTAGCGCTTCTTCCGGGAAAAGCGTTACTACTAAAATTCCCACTACTAAGCCGGTAGGCTACGAATAGTAGTAGCGATCTTTGGACAACTGCGCTACCGCTAAAATGATTGTAGCAGCGCATTTTACAGGAAAAGCGCTACAGTTGGAAATATGCCCTAGAGGCAATAATAAATTGGTTATTATTATATTTCCTTGTTCATGATAATTGTTTATTATCCATGCTAGAATTGTATTGATAGGAAACTCAGATACATGTGTGGATACATAGACAAACACCATGTCCCTAGTAAGCCTCTAGTTGACTAGCTCGTTGATCAATAGATGGTCACGGTTTCCTGACCATGGACATTGGATGTCGTTGATAACGGGATCACATCATTAGGAGAATGATGTGATGGACAAGACCCAATCCTAAGCCTAGCACAGATCGTGTAGTTCATATGCTAAAGCTTTTCTAAATGTCAAGTATCTTTTCCTTAGACCATGAGATTGTGCAACTCCCGGATACCGTAGGAATGCTTTGGGTGTACCAAACGTCACAACGTAACTGGGTGGCTATAAAGGTGCACTACAGGTATCTCCGAAAGTGTCTGTTGGGTTGGCATGAATCGAGACTGGGATTTGTCACTCCGTGTGACGGAGAGGTATCTCTGGGCCCACTCGGTAGGACATCATCATAATGTGCACAATGTGATCAAGGAGTTGATCACGGGATGATGTGTTACGGAACGAGTAAAGAGACTTGCCGGTAACGAGACTGAACAAGGTATCGGGATACCGACGATCGAATCTCGGGCAAGTACTGTACCGATAGACAAAGGGAATTGTATACGGGGTTGATTGAATCCTTGACATCGTGGTTCATCCGATGAGATGATCGTGGAGCATGTGGGAGCCAACATGGGTATCCAGATCCCGCTGTTGGTTATTGACCGGAGAGTCGTCTCGGTCATGTCTGCGTGTCTCCCGAACCCGTAGGGTCTACACACTTAAGGTTCGGTGACGCTAGGGTTGTAGAGATATAAGTATGCGGAAACCCGAAAGTTGTTCGGAGTCCCGGATGAGATCCCGGACGTCACGAGGAGTTCCGGAATGGTCCGGAGGTAAAGATTTATATATAGGAAGTCCTATTTTGGCCACCGGAAAATGTTCGGGATTTTTCGGTATTGTACCGGGAAGTTTCTAGAAGGTTCCGAAGTGGGGCCCACCTGCATGGGGGGACCCACATGAACGTGGGTAGTGGGGGCAAGGCCCCACACCCCTGGTCAAGGCGCACCAAGATCCCCCCTTAGAAGGAATAAGATCATATCCCGAAGGGATAAGATCAAGATCCCTAAAAAGGGGGGATAACAATCGGTGGGGAAAGGAAATGATGGGATTTCTTTCCCCTACCTTTGCCAACGCCCCAATGGACTTGGAGGGCAAGAAACCAGCCCCCTCCACCCCTATATATAGTGGGGAGGCGCATGGGAGCCGCACCCCAAGCCCTGGCGCCTCCCTCTCCCTCCCGTGACACATCTCCCTCCTCCCGCAGCGCTTGGCGAAGCCCTGCTGGAATCCCGCTACTTCCACCACCACGCCGTCGTGCTGCTGGATCTCCATCAACCTCTCCTCCCCCCTTGCTGGATCAAGAAGGAGGAGACGTCCCCGCTCCGTACGTGTGTTGAACACGGAGGTGCCGTCCGTTCGGCGCTAGGATCATCGGTGATTTGGATCACGACGAGTACGACTCCATCATCCCCGTTCTCTTGAACGCTTCCGCTCGCGATCTACAAGGGTATGTAGATGCACTCCCATTTATGCTCGTTGCTAGATTACTCCATAGATAGATCTTGGTGATGCGTAGGAAAAATTTTGATTTTCTGCTACGATCCCCAACAGTGGTATCAGAGCCAGGTTTATGCGTAGTATCTTGCACGAGTAGAACACAAAGTAGTTGTGGGCGTAGATCATGTCAATTCTCTTGCCGTTACTAGTCTTATCTTGATTCGGCGGCATCGTGGGATGAAGCGGCCCGGACCGACCTTACACGTACTCTTACGTGAGACAGGTTCCACCGACTGACATGCACTAGTTGCATAAGGTGGCTAGCGGGTGTCTGTCTCTCCCACTTTAGTCGGATCGGATTCGATGAAAAGGGTCCTTATGAAGGGTAAATAGAAATTGGCATATCACGTTGTGGTTTTGGCGTAGGTAAGAAACGTTCTTGCTAGAAACCTATAGCAGCCACGTAAAAACTTGCAACAACAATTAGAGGACGTCTAACTTGTTCTTGTAGCATGTGCCGTGTGATGTGATATGGCCAAAAGGATGTGATGAATGATATATATGTGATGTATGAGATTGATCATGTTCTTGTAATAGGAATCACGACTTGCATGTCGATGAGAATGACAACCGGCAGGAGCCATAGGAGTTGTCTTATTTATTGTATGACCTGCGTGTCACTGAATAACGCCATGTAATTACTTTACTTTATTGCTAAACGTTAGCCATAGTAGTAGAAGTAATGTTTGGCGAGACGACTTCATGGAGACACGATGATGGAGATCATGATGATGGAGATCATGGTGTCATGCCGGTGACAATGATGATCATGGAGCCCCGAAGATGAAGATCAAAAGGAGCAAAATGATATTGGCCATATCATGTCACTATTTGATTGCATGTGATGTTTATCATGTTTTACATCTTATTTGCTTAGAACGACGGTAGTGAATAAGATGATCTCTCACTAAAATTTCAAGAATTGTGTTCCCCCTAACTGTGCACCGTTGCTAAGGTTCGTTTCTCCGAAGCACCACGTGATGATCGGGTGTGATAGGTTCTAACGTTCGCATACAACGGGTGTAAGACAGATTTACACACGCGATACACTTAGGGTTGACTTGACGAGCCTAGCATGTACAGACATGGCCTCAGAACATGAAAGACAGAAAGGTCGAACATGAGTCGTATAGACGATACGATCAACATGAAGATGTTCACCGTTGATGACTAGTCCGTCTCACGTGATGATCGGACACGGCCTAGTCGATTCGGATCATGTATCACTTAGATGACTTGAGAGATGTCTATCTGAGTGGGAGTTCATTAGATGAACTTCATTGTCATGAACAATAGTCTAAGTTGTCTTCGCAAATTATGTTGTAGACAAATAACTGCGTTGTAGCTCCCTGTTTAATACGATCCTAGAGAAAGACTAAGTTGAAAGATATTGTAAGCAATGATGCGGAATGGGTCCGTAGTCCGAGGAGTGTCCTCACTGCTGCACAGAAAGCTTACGTCTTTGATGCACCGCTCGATGTGCAAACCCCTACAACGTTGTCTGTGGATGTTGTGAACACCTGACAGACACGTCCTGATAACTACTTGATAGTTTAGTGCACCATACTTTACGGCTTAGAATTGGGATTCCAATGACGTTTTGAACGCCATAGAACATATGAGATGTTCTAAGAGCTGAAACTGGGATTTCAGGCTCATGCCCGTACTGAGAGGTATGAGACCTCTGGCAAGTTCTTTTGCCAAAAAGATGGAGGAGAATGGCTCAACTAGTGAGCATGTGCTCAGAATGTCTGGGTGCTAAAATCACTTGAACCAAGTGGGAGTTAATCTCCCAGGTGAGATAGTGGTTGACAGAATTCTCTAGACACTATCACCAAGCTACTAGAACTTCGTGATGAACTATGACATGCAAAGGATGGAGATGATCCCGGAGCTATTAGCGGTTCTTAAGACCGCGAAAGTAGAAATCAAGAAGGAGCATCAAGTGTTGATGGTTTAACAAGACCACTGGTTTCAGAAGGGCAAGGGCTAGAAGGGAAACTTCATGAATGGCAAACCAGTTGTCGCTCTAATGAAGGAACCCAAGGTTGAACCCAAACCTCGAGACTAAGTGCTTCTATTGTAAGGGGAACGGTCACATGGTAGCGGAACTACCCCAAATACATGGTAGATAAGAAAAGCTGGCAACTTCAACAAAGTTTATTTGATATACGTGTTATTGATGTGTACCTTACTAGTACTCCTTGTAGCACATGGGTATTGGATACCGGTTCAGTTGCTATTATTAGTGACTTGAAGCAAAAGCTATAGACTGAACGGAGACTAGCTAAGGGCGAGGTGACGATGTGTGTTGGAAGTGTTTCCAAGGTTGATAAGATCACCATCGCACACTCCCTCTATTTTCGAGATTAGTGTTGAACCTAGATAAATGTTATCGGGTGTCTACGTTGAGCATGAATATGATTAGATCATGTTCATTGCAATACGGTTATTCATTTAAGTCAGAGAATAATGGTTATTCTGTTTACATGAATAATACCTTTATGGTCATGCACCCAATGGTTCGTTGAATCTCGATCATAGTAATACACATGATGATAATATTAATGCCAAAAAGATGTAGAGTTAATGATGATAGTACCACTTTCTTGTGGCACTGCCGCTTAGGTCATTTTGGCATAAAATGCATGAAGAAACTCCATGCTGATGGATGTTTTGAGTCACTTGATTTTGAATCGCTTGACACATGCGAGCCATGCCTCATGGGCAGGATGACTGAGATCCCGTTTTCAGGTACAATGAAACGGTCAAGTGACTTGTTGGAAATCATACATGCTGATGTATGTGATCCAATGAGAATTAAGGCGTGTGGTGGATATCGTTATTTTCTCATCTTCACTGACGATTTGAGTAGATATGGTATATTTACTTAATGAAGCAAAAGTCTGAAACGTTTGAAAGGTTCAAAAATTTCAGAGTGAAGATTAAGAATCATCATAACAAGAAGATCATGTTCCTACGATCTGATCAAGGGGATATTATCTGAATTATGAGTTTGGCAATCACTTAAGACATTGTGGAATTGTTTCGCAGTTGAAGCCCCCAGGAACACCACAGCGTAATGGTGTGTCCGGACATCGTAATCGAACCTTATGAGATATGGTGCGATCTATGGTGTATCTTACCGATCTACCGCTATTATTTTGAGGTTATGCATTAGAGACAGCTGCATTCACTTTAGATAGGGCACCATCTAAGTCCGTTGAGACGACGTCGTATGGTTTGGCAAGAAACCAAAGTTGTCATTTTCTTAATGTTTGGGGCTGCGATGCTTACGGCTTCAACCGGAAAAAGCTTGAACCCAAAGCGGACAAATACATCTTCATGTGATACCCACTGGTAACGGTTGGGTATACCTTCTATCTCAGATCCAAGGACAAAAAATGTTTGTCGCTTAGAACGGGTCCTTTCTCGAGAAGGAGTTTCTCTCGAAAGATTTGAGTGGGAGGAAGATAGAACTTGATGAGGTTGTCGAACCCTCACTTCAACCGGAGAGTAGTGCAACACAGAAAGATGTTTCTATGGAACCTACGACTGTTGAAGAGGAAACTAATGATAGTGATCATGAAGTTTCGGATCAAGTTGCTATCAAACCTCGTAGGTCGACAAGGATAAGTACTACTCCTGAGTGGTACGGTGATCCTGTCTTAGATGTCATGTTGTTGGACAACAATGAACCTACGAACTATGGAGAAGCGATGGTGGGCCCATATTCCGACAAATGGTTAGAAGCCGATAAATCCGAGATAGGATCCATGTATCAAAACAAAGTATGGACTTTGGTGGACTTGCCCTATGATCGGCAAGCCATTGAGACAAATGGATCTTTAAGACTAAGACGGACGTGGACGGTAATGTCACCGTCTATGAAGCTCGACTTGTGGCGAAGAGTTTTTCCACAAGTTCAAGGAGTTGACTACGATGAGATTTTCTCACCCGTAGCGATGCTTAAGTCCGTCGAAATCAAGTTAGCATTAGCTGCATTTATGAAATCTGGCAGATGGATGACAAAACAAGTATCCTTACCAGTTTACGTAAGGAAAGGTTGTATGTGATACAATCAGAAAGGTTTTGTCGATCCTAAGGATGCTAAAAGGTGTGCTAGCTCCAGCGATCCTTTCATGGACTAGAGCAAGCATCTCGGAGTCGGAATATACGCTTTGATGGAGTGATCAAAGTTTTTGGGTTTACTAAGTTTGTTAGAAACTTGTATTTACAATAAAGTGAGTGGGAGCACTACAACATTTCTGATAAGTATATATGAATGACATATTGTTTATCCGAAATGATGTTGAATTTCTGGAAAGCGTAAAGGGTTGTTTGAAAGGAATTTTTCAAAGGAAGACCTGGATAAAGCTGCTTACATAATTGGGCATCAAGATCTATAGAGATAGATCAAGACGCCTGATGATACTTTCAAAAGGAACACACACCTTTGACATGATTTTGAAGAAGTTGAAAATAGGTCAGTTAAAGAAGGAATTCTTACCTGAGTTATAAGGTGTGAAGTTGAGTAAGACTCAAAGCTTGACCGCGGCAGAAGAAAGAGGAAGGACGAAGGTCGTCCCCTATCCTTTTGTAATAGGCTCTATACGATATGCCATGCTGAGTACCGCACCTGATGTGTGCCTTGCCAAATGTTTGGCAAGAGGGTACAAAGGTGATCCAGGAGTGGATCACCAGATAGCAGTCAAAATTATCCTTAGAGGAATAAGGAAATGTTTCTCGGTTATGGAGGTGATAAAGAGTTCGACGTAAAGAGTTACGTCGATGCAAGCTTAACACCTATCCGGATAACTCTGAGTGGAGATACCGGATACGTATAATGGAGCAACAGTTTGGAATAGCTCCAAGTGGAACGTGGTAGCAGGATCTATGATATGACATAAAGTTTTTGCGAAGTACATAGGGATCTGAATGTTGCAGACCCGTTGACTACAACCTCTCTCACAAGCATAACATGATCAAACCCAGAACTCATTGAGTGTTAATCACATATTGATGTGAACTAGATTACTGACTCTAGTAAACTCTTTGGATGTTAGTCACATGGCGATGTGACCTATGGGTGTTAATCACATGGCGATGTGAACTAGATTATTGACTCTAGTGCAAGTGGGAGACTGTTGGAAATATGCCCTAGAGGCAATAATAAATTGGTTATTATTATATTTCCTTGTTCATGATAATTGTTTATTATCCATGCTAGAATTGTATTGATAGGAAACTCAGATACATGTGTGGATACATAGACAAACACCATGTCCCTAGTAAACCTCTAGTTGACTAGCTCGTTGATCAACAGATGGTCACGGTTTCCTGACCATGGACATTGGATGTCGTTGATAACGGGATCACATCATTAGGAGAATGATGTGATGGACAAGACCCAATCCTAAGCCTAGCACAGATCGTGTAGTTCGTATGCTAAAGCTTTTCTAAATGTCAAGTATCTTTTCCTTAGACCATGAGATTGTGCAACTCCCGGATACCGTAGGAATGCTTTGGGTGTACCAAACGTCACAACGTAACTGGGTGGCTATAAAGGTGCACTACAGGTATCTCCGAAAGTGTCTGTTGGGTTGGCATGAATCGAGACTGGGATTTGTCACTCCGTGTGACGGAGAGGTATCTCTGGGCCCACTCGGTAGGACATCATCATAATGTGCACAATGTGATCAAGGAGTTGATCACGAGATGATGTGTTACGGAACGAGTAAAGAGACTTGCCGGTAACGAGACTGAACAAGGTATCGGGATACCGACGATCGAATCTCGGGCAAGTACTATACCGATAGACAAAGGGAATTGTATACGGGGTTGATTGAATCCTTGACATCGTGGTTCATCCGATGAGATCATCGTGGAGCATGTGGGAGCCAACATGGGTATCCAGATCCCGCTGTTGGTTATTGACCGGAGAGTCGTCTCGGTCATGTCTGCGTGTCTCCCGAACCCGTAGGGTCTACACACTTAAGGTTCGGTGACGCTAGGGTTGTAGAGATATAAGTATGCGGAAACCCGAAAGTTGTTCGGAGTCCCGGATGAGATCCCGGACGTCACGAGGAGTTCCGGAATGGTCCGGAGGTAAAGATTTATATATAGGAAGTCCTATTTTGGCCACCGGAAAATGTTCGGGATTTTTCGGTATTGTACCGGGAAGGTTCTAGAAGGTTCCGAAGTGGGGCCCACCTGCATGGGGGGACCCAAATGAACGTGGGTAGTGGGGGCAAGGCCCCACACCCCTGGTCAAGGCGCACCAAGATCCCCCCTTAGAAGGAATAAGATCATATCCCGAAGGGATAAGATCAAGATCCCTAAAAGGGGGGATAACAATCGGTGGGGAAAGGAAATGATGGGATTTCTTTCCCCCACCTTTGCCAACGCCCCAATGGACTTGGAGGGCAAGAAACCAGCCCCCTCCACCCCTATATATAGTGGGGAGGCGCATGGGAGCCGCACCCCAAGCCCTGGCGCCTCCCTCTCCCTCCCGTGACACATCTCCCTCCTCCCGCAGCGCTTGGCGAAGCCCTGCTGGAATCCCGCTACTTCCACCACCACGCCGTCGTGCTGCTGGATCTCCATCAACCTCTCCTCCCCCCTTGCTGGATCAAGAAGGAGGAGACGTCCCCGCTCCGTACGTGTGTTGAACACGGAGGTGCCGTCCGTTCGGCGCTAGGATCATCGGTGATTTGGATCACGACGAGTACGACTCCATCATCCCCGTTCTCTTGAACGCTTCCGCTCGCGATCTACAAGGGTATGTAGATGCACTCCCCTTTATGCTTGTTGCTAGATTACTCCATAGATAGATCTTGGTGATGCGTAGGAAAAATTTTGATTTTCTGCTACGATCCCCAACAGCTACTTCTAATGAAAATAAAATAAAATGAAAAACAAATAGAAAAGTAAATGAAAATGAAAGAAATAGAAAAAGGAAAAAGGAAAAAATAAAATGTATAGAAAATAAAAGAAAAAGAAAATAAAGGAGAAAGGCATAGCAGTAGCGTCTGTTCATAACAGGCACTATAGATAATATAGCAGCAATGCGTTTTTTAGACCCCCGCTATAGAAAGGGAAAAGGAAATAAGAAAAGGAAAGGAAAATAAATAGCTATAGCAGTAGCATGTTTCGTTAAATGCGCTATACCTAACTTTGCTATAGCGTGTTTTTCCTACCAGCGCTACCGCTACGTTTGACTTAACCACCGCGTGCCCCCCCCCCGGCCACCACTTCTCCCCCAAATCCCTCGTCCCACTTCACCGCCATCTCCCCACTTACTCGTCGCCCCACTTCACCGCCGTCTCCTGCCGACGTCGACGCCCCTGGAGCCACCAGAGACGCACGTCGTCGATGCCACCGGAGCCGCCCCACCGGAGCCGCGCGGCCTCATTAACGCCACCAGAGCCACCCTCGAAGCCTTTGCTTCCCTCGCCACCACTGCCTCCCTCGCCATCACCGGAGACGCCGCTGCCTCCCTCGCCACCACTGCCTCACTCGCCACCACCAGAGCCATCCTCTGTAAGTCCCCACCCCTCCTCTCTCTCTCATGCATAGCACGAACATTGGACAGAGAACTAGCTAGCTAGGTTAACTAGCTTAATTAGGTTAATTATCTAGGTTAGTGCAAAAATTTAGTTAGAGCTTTGATAGAGAACTAGCTAAGTTAACTAGTTTAATTAGGTTAATTATCTAGGTTAGTGCAAAATTTTAGTTAGGGCTTTGACAGAGAACTAGCTAGGTTAACTAGTTTAATTAGGCTAATTATCTAGGTAAAGTAGGTTAACTAGCTAGGTTAACTAACTAGGCTAACTAGCTAGGTTAATTAGGTTCATTAGGTCCGTTAGGTTAACAAGCATTTAGCTAAAAATAAAAAACAGTAGCTATGGCATTTAGCTATAAACAAAAAAACAAAATTGTTGTTATATGATATATGTGCCATTGATGTTCATTTGCATGTTCCATTATTGTTGATTATATTTTTTCATTGAAGTGGTCATGTTATATCTTTTCATTGAAGTGGTTCGATTGTTCCCAAGTGGCCTTTTGTTGTTTACAGGGAATGAAGCCTAGTGGCCTATGTTTTGCTGGAATGTTGATTCATTTCCATTCCAGCAAATTTCAGGTGCTCGATTTGTCCACTTTTTAGCAAAGTTCATGCCGAAATTTTCCATGAATTTCGTCATGACTTGTGCTACAAACTAGGACATATCGAGTGCCCGGGATTTGCCGCACCAAGAAGGAATCAACGTTCCTGCAAAACATACACCTTTTTTAAGTCATTGTTCATTTTATTAGGTCTAGAATTAATTGACAAGATTTAGTCAGACGAAACATGGCTAGCAACGATGAAGGATAAGGTTTTGGTGATTACAACGTCTACGAGGCGGCAGGCGCTTATTTGAACCTTCTCGACGAGCAACGGTTGTTGCAGGGCCCACCTGTCACATCCAAGACTAAGACCGACATCGAGACCAGCTTCGAGACTGGCGCTGAGACCGAGACCAGCACCAAGATTGGTAAAGCCAGTATAGAACCAAAACCGAAGAGGAGACGTCAACGCCCAAAATAGCTCATCACTACTAGAGTGGTGGTCACGGAGGTGGACTTCGGCAATTTTGAGCCAACACAGCCTGAGGAAGCGCGCGCGTGCTACGACAATCAAATAGGCTGCATCGTACGGACGGCCGCCACCATCAACGGTGAGAAACTAAAGAAGATAGAAAATATGAAGCACTCCCTCCTATCAAAGTTGCACCATGTATTCTTGTTCCCGGTCCGGGATGAAATCAAATATACTGATCCAGATAAAGCCCCGGCAATGAAGAAGATAAACAAACGCGCCATGAGCAAGTTTAGCGACATGTTGTCCGCCTGGAAAGTAACGGTGAAAGCAAGGATCATCGACAAAAAGGAACCCTAGCTACTCCGAGATTGTAAAGGATAATCCGACAATTACGGAAGAGCAGTTTGAAATATTCAAGGCGACTTGCGTTGCCAAAGCTACCAAATAAAAATCGAAGTACATGAAGGGCCTTCAAGAGAGGAACATGGGGTGCCACAACCTCGGAAGCCGTGGTTACATGGGGAAGAGGTCCTTACGGGCCAAGGAGGACGTGGAACGAGAAAGTTTGGGCATCCCAGACCCCTTGGCGGAGTTCACCGTCCCACAGGAGCATGATGTCATCAGGGCACGGTACCATTGGGACCCAGTCAAGAAGGTTTTGGAGACGGACGCGGTCACGACGAAGTTCATGAGACTGCTGGTAATTTTTAATTTACCCCCTAATTTTAGCTTCTGGTCAATTCGACTGCATGTTTAGTCATATTTGTAAACGATCCTGCTTGTTCTTTTTGCAGAAAGAGTAGCACAGGATTGCGGCCCAAAGCGACTCGCCATCTGAGGCATTGGCGAGGCCCAAGTGGGACACCCCATTCAACCAGGCCTTGAACATATTGAAAGGACTCCCGATGGACACTCGAGCATCGTATGGACGCGTGCACGGCGTCGGACACGGCGCCACGTGGAAGAAGTACTACTGTGAGACTGCGGAGGAGACAAAGGAAAGAAAGAGGTTAATAAATGAAGAAAACATCGACAAGAATGTTGCGATTGCGGTTGATAACAAATCAGCTGAGACAGTCAAAGTAGCGGTAGCTGCCGCAAAAGAGGAGCTTGCAACTTCGTTTGGTGTCTTGGTTCCGGCTATCGTCAGTCTGACCAAGCAAAATCCAAATAAGGATGCAGCGGACTTTCCCCTTTCCAACTTCTTGGGGATCAGCTCGACTAGCGTTGCACCAGCACCTGCTCCTGCACCGGCTCCCGCACCTACTCATAGCAACCCGTCCTCTGTCTCGGATGTTCTCGGTGGTGCTTCCTCTTTGGCTAAGCTCGACGCCCTCACGGTACATGTCACACCGGCCCTCTTCAATATATGTATAATCTCCCATCTCCATTGTCTTTCGGATGTCTCACGTCGCAGGCATGTCTTTGCAGGCCGTCATAACCCCGTGCACCATACTATACACCATCAGCGGCGAGAAGATGGACGTGGGGAAGGCAACGATAATGAAGCTGAAGGAACAATTGTTCCACAGTCGGACGATCCCCCCGGGCGTCTTCAGGGTTTCCGTGGCCAGTGTCGAACCGGGCCATGAGAATTTGTCTCCTCCGGTAGCACTAGGGGAGATGACAGACCACGCGGCGGCTTGGCGATTTCAAGCGTTGGGTCATGTTGTGGCCGAAGAGTCTACTTCGTCTGGAGGCGGCCGGGAGTCCTCAGCAAGGTCTGAACACCAAAACCCCACCTACCCAATTAGCGTCATGTCGCTGCCGTCGATGAAGCAATGCATGATGCCATCGACGAGGATGACGATGACCATCTACAGTATCCCAATACAGGCGCCTCTGATGACGGAGGATTGATGGCTCAGCGGTATGAGTACTCAGGGTTTGAGCGCGATGAGTTGGTGCCTGAATTGCCAGAGGATGAATGTATTGTAGGCTCACTTCCAGTAGCATAGTAAGAGACCGAGGAAATGCAACAAAACTACTTCTATGATCCAGCCGCCTCAGCAGCCTTGGGTTCAAGACCGTATACCTATCCCCGGTGCAGCAATTTGTCATATCCCTGGTGATCTGATTCTACCTAAGGCAGCGCTAGAGGCCATATACGGCGATCTCAGGAGACTTCATGATGATGTGCTGCAGAGAGAGAAAAGCCTGATGGCCTCGAAAAATCTAGGATACCTGCTCTATGTGGCTAACGTGCCGCGGCATAGGTTATACGTTGACCCATTCCCCGCGGAGAAGTTCTTCATTCGATTCGATTACATCTTCGACATGTTTCACTTGAAGGAGCTGAATTTTACGTTTGTCCGCCTTTTGCCTTGTACATGAACCACATCATCAGAATATAGCGCATACCTTATATGTGTGTCGCTGACCCGTACTTCATGCACGAGAGCTTCTTGGCAGTCTGCCCAGAGCACTATCAATTGATGACCCACAAGTGTAGGGTATCAATTGTAGCCTCTTTCGATAAGTAAGAGTGTCAAACCCAATGAGGAGCTAAAGGTAGAACAACTATTCCCTCAAGTTCTATCGACCACCGATACAACTCTACGCACGCTTGACGTTCGCTTTACCTAGAACAAGTATGAAACTAGAAGTACTTTGTAGGTGTTGTAGGATAGGTTTGTAAGATAATAAAGAGCATGTAAATAAAAGCTAGGGGATGTTTAGATAAAGAAATAACTAAGTTAGTTTTAGTAGAGAGGTTTTGTCACATAAGAAAGTTATTTGCACCTAGGCAAGCGATAACTAGACTGGTAATCATTATTGCAATTTTATATGAGGGAGAGGCATAAGCTAACATACTTTCTCTTCTTGGATCATATGCACTTATGATTGGAACTCTAGCAAACATCCGTAACTACTAAAGATCATTAAGTTAAAACCCAACCATAGCATTATAAGATATCAAGTCCTCTTTACTCCCATACACAATACTTACTCGGGATTAAGCTTCTGTCACTCTAGCAACCCACCATAAGCAAATCATGACCATATTGCAACCCCTATAGCGGGGATCCTCATGCTTGCACGACACGGAGAGCACCATAGGACACCACCAATAATAAGACATGCAACTCAAACCAATCACGATCATCAATCAACCCATAGGACAAAATGGATCTACTCAAACACCATAGGATAGCCATAAATCATTGGGAAACCATATATAGCATTGAGCACTGTGTTTAAGTAGAGATTACAACGGGTACAAGAGGTGTTACACCGCTGCATAGAGGGGGGGAGTTGGTGATGACGGCGGCGAAGTTGTTGGTGTAGATCATCGTCACGATGATGGCCCCGGCAGCGTTCCGGCGCCACCGGGATAGAGGGGGAGAGACCCCCCCTTCTTATTCTTCTTCCTTGACCTTCCCCCTAGATGGGATAAGGGTTTCCCCTCAGGTCCATGGCCTCCATGGAGGCGGAGGGGCGAGAGCCCCTCCAAGATTGGATCTCTCTCTCTCTCTCTCTCTCTCTCTCTCTCTCTCTCTCTCTCTCTCTTTCTCTCTCTCTCTCTCTCTCTCTCTCTCTGTGTGTGTGTGTGTGTGTGTGTGTGTGTGTTTCCTTCTGTTTTTGCGCTCCTAGATTTTGGCCTTTCATTGTTTCTTATATTCCCAGAGATCCGTAACACCGATTGGGCTGAAATTTTAATACGATATTTATCCGGATATTGGCTTTCTTGCGGCGAAAGAAGGGCGTCAACTGCCTTACAGAGTGGCCACAAGGGTCAAGGGTGCGCCCGACCCACTGGGGCGTGCACCCCGTCCTTGTGGGCCCCTCGGGCATCGTCTTGCGTTGATTCTTTTTTCCCAAAAATCATATATATTCCAAAAAAAATCTCTGTAAGTTTTTATCCCATTTGGACTCCGTTTGATATGGATTTTTGTGAGACAAAAAACATGCAACAAACAGGAACTGGCACTGGGCACTGGATCAATATGTTAGTCCCAAAAATAGTATAAAAAGTTGCCAAAAGTATGTAAAACTTGTAGAATATTGGCATGGAACAATCAAAAATTATAGATACAACAGAGACGTATCATAGATAGGCGACTAACTACATCGGATTTCATGGTTGGTAATAAGGACAAGGAGGCGATTCTCTGGCCTTATCATCCCATGTAAGTCATCCTCTAATATCCTTCCTTCGATTTCAATCATTCATTTGCACGCGCGGAGGATAATTCGAGGTGTACTTATATTGCGCAGGGACGGGCGCGCCCTCCTCATCATCCTTTACCCCCGATTCTCCCAGGCTCTTTACTTGGACTCGTCGAAGAACTTGAAGAAAAAGGATTACACCGACATCAAGTTTGTTCTCGATAAAGCTATCTTAAGCTACGGCATACGGGGTGGAGAGATCACGGTCAGGACGACAAGGAACCGCGTGCCCGCCTTCGTCCATAAGACTGAATTCTTCTACATCCATCAACCGAGTGATACTCTCAGTGATGGATTCTATGTCCTCCACTTCATGCTAGAGTACAGATGGGATCGCCAGAGCCTTCGCATGTCACCTACATCCGGTGATGCCCATATTCTGCAATGGGCAAAGAGACTAGGAGATATGCCGATTCATCGACTCTAAGCTGAGTTCTATCACATCCAGCATGAACTTGCCCAAATCATCATGAAGGATGTTCTCGAAAAAAGAGGTTGTTCTACGAAGAAGGTCAAATGTTGCGGGAAGATGTCCGAACCCGCGTAACCGCTCAGCCTGTTGACCTGAAGCCTTTCACTTCGCTCGGGGACTATCTCCCTGATTTGGATAGATGGCACAACATAATCGAGTGATTACCGATATATGACAGTGTGTCCGTTTAGTCCATACTTTATCTATGACGAAACTTTGAGTTATGCATGACGAAACTTTATTTGTGATGTAATTAAACTGTCCTCCTCAACTAGCGAAGATCACTCTAGTTAGGTCATTTTGGGTACGATGAACTTTGTTCTTTATGCTTATGATATGTTGCTTCTATTTTTGCCAAGTGTGTCTCTTTCTGTTGCTCATCTATATATGTTGCATATCATCGACTCATGTGACGATGCAGGTGCATAGATCATCGATGGTGAAGAAGTGCTACGCCAGGATCGGAGTATACGATGAGTGGCCGGAGCGTGAGGCCCAGGTGTATACGACAGCCAATAGTTAGCTAGTTTAGGTTCTCTCATGTATATCATTGTTTAGATGGATGACGATGTAGTTGCAAGTATTCGAGACTTGTACCGCTATTTTCGAGATGATGACGAGAGATCACTTTGTGCTGGATGATGATTATGATGATGACATGATTTGATGAGACTATTTGTATGTATATGCTATGATTACAATTGTATGTTTATGATATACTAAAGATTATTGTATAAATCATGTTGAAATAGAAAACAAATATGCAAGAAAAAAATCGGAAACAAATAGAACTAGTAGTAGCGAGGGAAACAAAGTTAGCAGTAGCGCGCTCTTACCAATAGCGCAGTCTACTTCACAGTGTTGCAACTATTAGCAGTAGCGCTTTCCAGTAAAGCATGCTACTGCTAACGATGTATAGCAGTAGCGCGTGTCAAAGCACGCTACTGGTATAGGTTAGTTGTAGCGTCGTATCAGTAGCGCAGGAACCCACGCTGTCGTGGGAACGATTCCGACAATAATAAGGGATAGGGTAAAGGAGCATGATCTCTCGAGATGCATATGGGTGACACGGTGGTTTTAGCGAGTTCGGGCCTCTCGCGGTGGAGATAACAGCCCTACGTCTCGTGCTCTGGAGAGGCTTTGTTTATCTGAGTATGTATCCGGAGATTACATTGTGTGAGAGAGGGAGGAACGGATCCTCATGCCTAAGCTAAGTCCTGAGACTAATGGCGAGAAAGAGAGAGAGGGGAAGAAATGAGAGCCTGCCTAGTCTAGTGGTGGGGGTGGCTTATATAGAGTGCGCCACCCCCTCACCTCCTATGTTACAAAGTGGGCATTGATGCCATAATGCCAGCCTATTACTAAGGTGATGCTTCGAGTGCCTTGTCGACTGTTGATCTTTGCATATCCGAGTGAGTTGTACGACCGAGTGGTCGACTGTCATCCGAGTGCATGGTATGTTGCTTGTCCGAGTGGATAGTACATTGCTTGTCCGAGTGGATAGTTTATCTGTATGAAATTTATCTGGACACACACGTTGTGTGGACCCCATGCTTTATGATATTTCGACCCTTTGTGGGCCTACCTGTTATGTGTATCCCCAACATTAGCCGCCGAATCGATTTCGATTTTGCAGAACGAGTTTGTGAAAGACACAATTTGGCCCGAGTGATTACGGAAATACTCGGTACCCGTCATCGTGCTTTCAGACAACCAAGGTTTGAACAAAATCTCAATGGATTCCGGCACTGCGATTCCCGACTGATCCGGGGTAAGTGCCCACGAGGAGTAACTTGGTGACATTCGTTCATCTCTCGGAAGAGGTTAACTCGTGATCACAGTACGGGTGTTTCACTAAATATGGGTAACAAGATTGACGCATGGACTGCTCTCTTTGAGAGATGCCATTCTTATCCCGGAGGAACATCAATATAAGTTGGTTCTAGACCCAAACTCGTTAGTTTCACGCTTTGAGTCCCAGAAGAAGGCTCAAAACAGGTCCACGGAGGAGCGTTAAACTCACCTTATAGGAATTTTTTTTGTAGTCGGCGGGAGCCTTAGAACTTTTTTGTTTGTTGTTCATCACTCGGAATGGTCAGGCCATACCGAGTGGAGATTACTCCAGTGGGGGCACGCTGAGTGCACCCACTGCGTGTAGTCCCCGAGATCGTCGTCGACTGCGGGCAGTCGGCGGGGGTCTGAGAGAACTAAAAATCTTCTTAGTTGGTACTGATCAAACTTGTTCCTCTCTGACTCGGATGTCGAGTAGTACTTGAGGATCTGGTATTGGTCTTGACCGAGCAAAATGTTTCTTTTTGGCTTCTCTTCCAGTGGGGGCACGCTGAGTGCACCCACTGGGTGTAGCCCACGAGCCTCTGTCGGACTGGATGAGTCTGGCCGAGGGTTTAAGTTTCTGGCGAACCTCCATGCAGTCAGCACGGTAAATATATTTTAGTCTGAAATTGAGTCAATCGGATGGATCTTCACGCACTTGGCATGGCAAACAAGCCCAGTCTGGAGCTGAATCAGTCGGACTGATCTAGATGTAGTGGCGAAGACACGTCCAACTGATGGTGACGCGCGGGGCGGCCGAGGGGCAAGGACGTGTACAACCGAGTGACGAAGCGCGGGGCAGCCGAGTGGTGAAGACGTGCACAACCGAGTGGCGACGCGCGGGGCGGCCGAGTGGTGAGGACGTGCACAATCAAGCGGCGACGCGCGGGGCGGCCGAGTGGTGAGGAAGTGCGTAACCGAGTTGCGACGCGCGGGGTGGCCGAATGGTGAAGATGTGGACAAC
>LR738713.1:815697190-815713216 GCA_902687465.1 Secale cereale | reverse complement strand
GAAGTGCGTAACCGAGTGGCAATGCGCGGGGAAGCCGAGTGGTGAGGACGTGTCTCACAGAGTGGCGACGCGCAGATCGGATGAGTGGTGAGGACGTGTCCGGTCGAATGATGACGTGTGGGGTGCCCCACGGAGTGGAGATGCATGGAGCGCCCGAGTGACGATGCACTGGGCGGTCGAAGTGAAGACGTGCTCCACTGAGTGGCGACGCGCGGGGTGTCCGAGTGGTGAGGACGTGCACAACTGAGGGCAAAACACGGGGCGGAGGAGTGGCGACGCACGGAGCGGCCGAATGGAGAATATGTGCACAACCGAATGGCGACGAGCGGGCAGCCGAATGGTGAGGAAGTGCGTCTCTCCAGTGGCGACGCGCAGAGCGGCCGAGTGGTGAGGACGTGTCCCACGGAGTGGCAACGCACAGAACGGCCGAGTGTTGAGGACGTGTTTGGTTGAATGACGACGCGCATGGCGGTCGAAGTGAAGACGTGCTCCACTGAGTGGTGACGCGCGGGACGGCCGAGTAGCGAAGAGGTGACGAACCGAATGGCGACGCGCGGGGCAGCCGAGTGGTGAGGACGTGTCTCATGGAGTGGCGATGCGCAAAGCGGCCGAGTGGTGAGGACGTGTCCGGTCGAATGATGACGCGTGGGGCGATCAAAGTGAAGATGTGCCCCACGGAATGGTGATGCGCGGAGTGGCCGAGTGACGACGCGCTGGGCGATCGAAGTGAAGACGTGCTCCACGGAGTGGTGACACGCATGAGGCCAAGCGGTGGCATGTGGGGCGCCGAGTGACGATGCACGGGATGGTCAAAGTGAAGGCATGTGCCACCGAGCGGCAAAAATGATCCTCCAAGGAGTTAGTCGGATGCTTTCGAAGATAATGTAGTTACGAGGTCGGTGTAGCGTGGTTGCGGTTCAAGAAGACCGATTGCCAACTGATTGTGAGTAGGAACGAAGATGGCGTGCAGAGGGCCTGAGTGATCAAGCAACTTATCGAAGTGGAAGATCCGGTGCACTCATTGAAGTTGTCGGGGTTTTGGAACGACATATGCCAACGGATGGCTTATCATGCATGGGGTCAAAAGAACATCGCCGGGCTCGGGAAGCAGGATGAGGCGGAACTTAGGACGCCTATGGACCTTACCTAGGTTCGGGGCTCTCCGAGGAGATAACACCCCTAGTCCTGTTCTGCGGGGGCTCCGCGTCATGACTGATGTCACTATGGTAGCTACAAGTTTGCTCTTTGAGCTGTGTGGTCTGGAGGAAGAAGATGAACAAGGCTAGCTCACCTCCTATCTCTCTTCTAGGGTTCAATCTCGTAACACTCTAACCCCTCCTTATGGAGGACCCTGTGGGTTTATATAGGCCTACCCCCCAGGGGTACAATGGTAACCTCGACGGCATGGCTCCCAGCCGTCAGTGTCTTCCGGCTCCGACCTTGCCGCCTGCCTGCTGGGGCCCGCCGCTTGCGGGCCCTCGTGATTGTGTTTCACTGTAGATGCACCTCTGCTGACGACAGCCTCGTCAGGAGGGAAGTGGCTACAGTGTCGCCGTCTCCTGCCGTACACTGCCACCACGCCCTGTCTTGTCATCTTGATGAGGTCCAGACTTCTAGGGCGAGGTTTGCCGCCTGTTACCAGGTGGCCGTTTCCCCTGGCCGTCTGCCAGGGGCGGCTTGTTCATGAGCTACTCGCTGGCTAATGAGGCCAGCCGCCTGCTGGCCCTGCCGTCTGTGAGTAGTGGGATCGTGGCCTCCTCTGACCGATGCTTGGTCACGAGCAACGTGGCTACAGTGACCCTCCGCTTAGGAGATATTCATAAGGTACACGTTCACTGTAGCCACGCCCTTATAGATCTTCTAAGGACATGTTCACCTGTAGCCACGCCTCTGCTGCGTGGGGGTCCCCCAGCACGCGTCCCGAGGGAGGGATATGGGACCGTCTGCTAGCTGGTGGTGTTGGTGCTGCCGCCTGTTGGGTCCCTGCCGCTTGCTGGCAGCCGGCTCCTAGGGCAGGCTACCCTAGGAGGCGGCCCGATGAGCAGACGGCCGCGGTGGACCAGGCGGCTGTTATTTGTCTTGAAATACCAAGGGTGGTCGCCGAGGGTACCCATGGTCAATACCTCCGACAGTAGTCCCCCAAGCTGGTGGAACTCCGCGGCGGGCGTTGGAGGGCCGAGGGGTTCCAGCAGCTTCCCTCCTTAGGCAGGCTCAATGTCCTTCACCTATCTTTCGTGGATATCCGTCTGCTGGCAGCCGGCCCTGCGCTGATGGAGCCAGCCTCCAGTAGCCGAACCATCGTCTTAGAATCTTCGGGGGGAAGGCACCGCCTGGTCGGCAGGCAGTCGAGCAGGCCCGCCGACCGTTGGCAGCTCCCCACGCGTCACCGCCCCGTCGCGTCGGCCTGCCAGCCCACGCGCGTGACGGGATGTAACAGTGGGCCAGGGTCCGCCACTACAGGGCCTCGGTCCCCGCACGGATCCAGAGTGGCACGGGTAATCATTTACCCTCCCACGCGCATTTAATGCGCGCGGATTAGGCGCGCGAAAGGCGGGGGTCGTGCAGGGCGTGGAGCGGTTAATCCCACACCCGGGCCTATATATAGGCCGGGGGAGAGGAGCTGGCACCGTTCTCGCGGTCACTCCTCCCCGTCCTCCTTCTTCTTCCTTGCTCCTCTCGTCGTCGTTGCAGCGAGCAGCCGTTCGCACCATGTCAGCCCCAGTGCCTCCCCGACACCATGGCCAGTGGGATGGCAGCGAGGTCCTGCAGGAGCACATTGACGTCCTCCGGCGGTCGCGAAAGCTGCCCCCGCCAACAGGGTCGCCGTGCGCCTCGCGCCGGTGGCGGAGATCAGGCCAGCCCCGCGACAAGGCGAGCGGGTCGTCTTCCGCTCGCACTTCCCGTGCGGCTTCGGCCTCCCGACGAGCGGTTTCTTCCGATCCTTCCTAGAGTTCTTCCACATCCAACCTCACCACCTTACTCCGAACACGGTGGTGACGCTCTCGTCCTTCGTCGTTCTTTGCGAAGCATACCTCGGCATCCTCCCCACCATAGAGCTTTGGACCGAGCTCTTCTACGTGAAGCTCGGCACTGTCGTCCAGAGCGTGCCCGCCCAGTGCGGGGGGTGCATCGCGGTGAAGCGCAGTGGGACGTGGAATTTCTTCCCGACGCCGCAGTTTGTGGGGTCGGTAAAGCAGTGGCAGAAGACGTATTTCTACGTCTCCAACGTCGACCCCAAGCAGGACTTCATCTGTCTGTCGGAGTGAGTGCCGGGTCCGCCCGCCGAGCCTCGTGATTCCTGGAAGACCCGGCCTGCCTCCCTCACGGAAGGCGCCTCCATCGCGTTGCGCCGTCTTCGGGAGCTGAGGGACAGCGAGGGCCTGGTCTTCGCGGATCTGTTGCTCACGCTCGCAGAGCATCGAGTGCTACCGATGCAGCGCTGTCCTCATCTGATCTGTGACATGAGCGGGCGCCGGGTCCCCAGTCAGACGTGCACCAAGACCCTGCCATACAGGGAGGTAGCTAACCTGGTGAACCATATCTCCAACTGCAAAGTCTCCGTGGCTGGGCCTTCGGCAAGCCGCCGTACAGCCACGGCAACCAGCCGCCCGTAGTAAGCTCTTCAACCCTATCTTTTCTTTCTGTTATGTCGGGCTGCTGTAGCCGTCTGACCCTGATGTCTTGTTCAGATCTTCCCCGGCCAGCCGGCGCCGGGCTCTGGCCAGCCGGGCCGCCCCCTGGAGCCGGATCACTCCCAGAGCAACACAAGCGACCCCGATCTTGGGGCCGCCGCAATGGAGGAGGAGGAGGTGACAGGCGGCGGGGGCCAGCCGTCGGGCGGCCTGGCAGAAGGCGGCGTTGAGAGCTGGCCGGACGATGACGAGGAGGTGGAGGAGGCACCCGTCCGCGCCAGCCAGCAGGCCGGGCCGTCTGGCACAGCCAGCGGTGGGAAACGGCGGTCCTCATCAGGGCCGTCTGGTGCTCCGCCCAAGAAGCTCCGGCTGTCGACCGCTGCCACCAGGCATCGGGAGGCGGCCGCCAGGGCGAATGTGCCCAAGATGCCCAAGGCCATGCCGATTGTGTCCGGGTAAGTGTTTTGCATCCCTCCTTTGTGTGATACTCATCTTTCTCAGCCGATCCCCTCTTGATTGACTCCCCATTTCTTTGGAATATCCGCGCAGCGCACCGCTTTCCCTCTCGCGGGTGCCAGTGGGCTCTGTTGTGGGGGGCACGGATGCCCCTCCTGCGCCCCCTCGCGTGGATCCCACCGCCGCGCTCCGGGAGGCGACGGAGAGGAACGCCCGCGAGGCGCGCGCGGAATGCAAGGCTGCGGACCGCGAGGGAGCGGTGGCCGATGCTGCCGCCAGGGCGGAGGCCAAAGCCGCCAAGAAGGCCCAGGCAGACGCGGCCCAAACCCGGGGGCAGGAGATGGGCTCCCAGCAGCCAACGGGCCGCACCGTCCACCCGGAGGCAGGCTCCCTGGAGCCGTCGTCCCAAACGCCAGCTGCTGACGAGCAGCCGGCTCCAGACAATGGGGGGGACGACTGCGTCATTCTGGAGAAGCAGGTGCCGCCCCCCGCGCCGCCTGCTGGGGAGCAGGGTAGCCGGCCAGCGGGGACGGAGGTGCCGCCAGCTGGGGGCGTGACGGTGACTGGCCCGCAACCGGCCCTCCGAGCCCTAGCCCATCGGTGCCCTGCGAGGGCGGTCTCCGTGCCGTAGCAGGTGGGGGCCGGCGTGGCCAGCTCGTCCGCGCCGGAGAATGAGGCGACCAGCGCGGCGCCGTCAGGTTGGAGGCCCGGAGGTGGCGGCGTATGGATCGTCGCGTCGCGGGACGTCCTCGACCACTTCAACTCCTTGGGCAACGTCGTGCAGATGGCGGTGCAGGAGTTCGTGGCCACACAGTCCTCCGTTCGGGTACGTGTGCATCGTGTTCTTCTGTTTTTATTCCTTCAATTTCTTCTATGGGGGTGCGTCAGCGCACCCACTGGGTGTAGTCCCCGAGTTCCGAGCCGGCTGCTGAGCAGGCGGCTTGGAACTCCAAAGTGTACGTCGTGGGATGATCTTGCGTCTTGTTGCAGGAGTACCACAACCTCCGTGTGGCCTCCTACAACGCTCAGCGCCAGGAGCTGGCGCAGCTGCAGGCTGCCTTGGCAAACAGCCAAGGTGAGTGCCTCCTCTTCTCCTTGCGGGGGCGCATCAGCGCACCCGCTGGGTGTAGTCCCCGAGTTCCGAGCCGGCTGCTGAGCAGGCGGCTTGGAACTCCATGGTTATCTTTTTGCCGCTGATATTTGTTGTTTTTCTTCCTCCCTTGCCAGCGGTCGCAGCCGACCTCCGCAGCTAACTGGGCGAGGCCCAGTTGGAGCTGGCTGCGAAGGAGCGAGAGCGTGGTCTTGCCGCTCAGGACCGCGACCGCCTGGCCAAGGAGCTGGCGGACCAAGCGGCGGCCCACAAGGTCGAGCTTGGGAAGATGTCGAACGCCGAGACACTTCTGCGGGCCGAATTCGAGACCGAGCGCTCGAATTGGGCCGAGAAGGAGGCGGCTCTCCAAGACGGCTACGTAGCCATTGGAGACATGGTTGACGGTGAGATGTCTACCCTTTCATCTTGTATTCGCCGTCTGTAACAACCGTCTTTCTTTTCTTCTGATCCTTCTTCTAGTTTTGGCAGAGTTCTTCCCGGGCTACTCTGTGGCCGCCACCCAGGCCATTGAGGCCGAGCATGCTGCGAGGCGCCAGGCGGGCCGGGCGATCGCACCCAATGCGCCCAGGACCCCGGCCGAGCAGCTTCTTGCCATTCGGGTGCGTCTCCTGCTGGTCCGCCATCTGATTCGCCGTCTGTAGCGTGCTGGCGCCCAGGTCATGGCGGCCCTCTGGCCAGGTGTGCCAGCACTCCGCACTCCTAGTCGGACTACCGACTGGCTGGAGGCGGACGGCCAATGCTTTGAGGCTTGGAAAGGCTCCGCAGCTAGGGCTGGCACACGGACCGCCCTTGAATTCGTCAAGAGCTGGTATCCGGGCCTGAGCCTCGAGCAGCTAGAGACCTTCCGTGCGGAGGCCCAGCCAGAGCTGGCCGTGGTGCAGAAGGAGCTCATCCAACGCGCCGCCGCCCTTGCCGAGTACGCCGACACCTCCGTCTTCATCCCAGAGTTGGACGACAGAGGCCATGTGGTGCCGCCTGGCAACTTCGGGCTGGACCTGGCGGCGTCGGAGGAGCCAGACAAGGAGATCGCCTCCAGTGAAGGGGACGAGGAGGAGGAAGGCAGCGACGAGGAGACCAGCTCCCAGGAGGCGGATCCGTCTGCCAGCCGCCAGCCTGACCAGTCCTCGACAAGCGGACCAGGTGTGGTGGCCCCGCCTGCCGTAGGAAGCGGCCAGACCGAGACCCACCAGGTGGCCCCCTCGGAAGCCGGCTCCATCGTGCCGCCTGCCCAGCCTGTTGCGCCTTAAGTTTTTTTTTGTATCTTATGTTTCCTGTTTCTCTATAAGACTTTGTAGGGTTAATCCGAACAATTCCACCCGCTGGGTGTATCAGTAAGTTGTCACTGCAAGGCGGCCCTTGAGGCCTTTTGGATATAAATATTCTTTTTAATGCTGCATGGATTTTATGCAATTGTGCCGAGTCCTAGGATTAGCCCCGCCCTAGTTTCCTTGTGGCGATTTTCTTCTTGCCGTCTCCTTTAACTGCCGCCCTGCCAGTCAGACAGCCACTCTGTGGTTCTATGGCTGGGTCAGGGGCTTGGCTGTTTTCAGGGTGGGCAAGTATCCCGCCCTCTGGAAGGCGGCCTGGCCAAGCCTAGAACCGGCTGGCCGGCTGTTTGACAGTCGGCAGCTCGTGTGAAGGGCCGCTTGCCCTATGTCTTTTTTCCTTAGGCATTTTTCGTGTGGGCACCCTTTCTTGCCTTTGGCTCCCGTCAGTCGGACAACCGCGTTATGCGAGTTTGTGACTTGATGCGGGAGAGGGCTTGGATGCCATCACATTACTTGTCTGACTATTTTAGGAGAATTTCTTAGACATAGGGCTAGGCGACTAGTCCCCGGGCCGTCTGCTAGGCTCCGGTGCCGGACAAAGGAGTGAACAATAATCATTCACACGCATAATTCTTATCATATAGATAAAGGGTTGGGCAGTCCCCGAGAACTCCTCGGGGGTCCCAATGGTTCTCAAAATAACTTTAGATAGCGCGACACATACTGTCTTTTAGCTATAAAAGTGACGAAGTAGGTTTGCGTTCCATGGGCGCTCCGACTCCTTGCCTGAGTCGTCTCTCTTGCGTGCTCTTGGCTTCTGGGCATCAATGAGGTAGTAGGCATCGTCGCCTAGTACCTTGCTAACGATTAACGGTCCTTCCCAAGGAGCCGAGAGCTTGTGCTGGCCGGCTGTTCGCTAGATCAGCCGGAGCACAAGGTCCCCCTCGCGGAAGGAGCATGGCTTGACTCGCCGGCTATGATAGCGGCGGAGACCCTGCTGGTAGATGGTGGAGCGGCTGAGTGCTACCAGCTGGGCCTCCTCCAGCAGGTCTACGCCGTCTTCACGTGCTTCTTTGGCTTCAGCTTCCATATACATGGTGACGCGAGGCGAGTCAAACTCAACATCCGTTGGGATGACGGCCTCGGCCCCATACACGAGGAAGAAAGGAGTGAAGCCGGTGGATTTGTTCGGAGTGGTTCAGAGGCTCCAAAGGACAGACGGCGATTCTTCGATCCAGCAGCCGGCTGATCGCTCCAAAGGTTCGACCAGCCGGGGCTTGATGCCGGACAGTATAAGGCCGTTGGCGCGCTCGACTTGGCCGTTGGACTATGGGTGGGCAACGGACGCTAGGTCCAGTCGGATGCCCTGTGTTGCATAGAAACGGGCAAGTGCGCCTTTGGCAGAATTTGTGCCGTTGTCGGTGATGATGTTGTGTGGTATACCATACCGGACTGTGATGTCTATGATGAATGTTACAGCAGTTGGGCCATTGAGTTTTTTGATGGGTTTGGCTTCGATCCACTTGGTGAATTTATCTATTGCCACGAGTAAATGTGTCAAGCCTCCTCTGGCTGTCTTGAAAGGGCCTACCATATCCAGGCCCCAGACGGCAAATGGCCAAGTGATCGGAATAGTCTTGAGTGCAGAAGCCGGCAAGTGTTGCTTGGAACTGAAGCGCTGGCAGCAGTTGCACTTTCTTACCAAATCTTTGGCATCGTCCAAAGCAGTCGGCCAGAATAAACCGTGGCGGAAAGCTTTGGCGACAAGGGATATTGAGGCCGCGTGATGGCCACATTCCCCTTGGTGAATGTCCTTCAGGATAGCCATCCCCTTTGCTGCTTCTACACAGCGCTGGAAGACGCCCGTTGCGCTTCTTCTGACAAGCTCTTTGTTGACTATGGTGTATGCTGAAGCTCGGCGTTGAACTTGCCGTGCCAAAGTTTCTTCTGCTGGCAGCTCTCCTCTGAGCAGGAGTGTGAGGATTGGTTGTGCCCAAGACGGTGCTGAGACTCATGTTGCTTCGGCCAGAGAGACCAGGGTGGTTGGGCTGGGAGGCGGAGGGCTGGGCTAAGACGTCTGCTGTGCACCCAAATTCCCCGAGCCATTTGCTGGAGCCGGCGCCTCTTAGCCGCCTACTGGAGTAGTCCCCGGGCCAGGAACCGGCACGGCTACGGGTGGTCTGTCTGTTGGAGTTGGAGTGTCGAGGCCGCCTGCTGGAGCAGTCTCTGGGCCGGCTGCTGAAGTTGCGAGGCCGCCTGCTCCAGGGTCGGCTGGTATGAAGATTGACTCCGACTCTTGTGAAGGCTTGATAGATGGCTTGCGCAGGCATTGAAGAGATACGCCGGCTGGTATTGCTTGGCGGGTGGAGCCGATTCGTGCCAAGGTGTCGGCTTGCATGTTGTCGGCTCGTGGTACGTGGAGGAACTCGCAACCATCAAAGTGTCCACTAATCTGCTGGACAAGGAAGCGATAGCTTGCCATGTTTGCGTCCTTGGTGTCCCAGTCCCCAGACGACTGCTGGACAACCAAGTCTGAGTCACCATAGCACAGCACTCAGTGGATGCCAATCTCCTTGGCCATCCGGAGCCCGTGGATAAGCGCCTCATACTCGGCCACGTTGTTGGAGGCGGCAAAGTGGATCTGCAGGGTATACTTGAGCTTGTCGCCTTTGGGGGAGGTGAGGACGACGCCGGCTCCTAGGCCGGTGCGCATCTTTGACCCGTCAAAGTGCATCCGCCAATGGGTTGAGTCTGGAACAGGCGGCAGGTACTGGGTTTCAGCCCAGTCGACGAGGAAGTCGGCCAATGCTTGTGACTTGATGGTGGTGCGCGGCTGGTAGAAGATGGTGAAGGGGGGCAGCTCAATGGCCCACTTGGCCACTCTTCCAGAGGCATCTCTGTTGCCCATGATTTTAGCAAGCGGGGTCGTGCAGACAACAGTGACAGAATGGTCTTGGAAGTACTGCTTGAGTTTCTTGGCGGTGAAGTACACGCCGTAGCACATCTTCTGGTAATGAGGGTAGTTCTGCTTGGATGCTGACAGCACTTCGCTCAAGTAGTAGAGGGGCCTCTGGACAAGCAAGGCTCTGCCGTCCTCTGGGTGCTCGACCACAATGACAGTGCT
The DNA here is from genome assembly GCA_902687465.1 of Secale cereale. NCBI lineage: Eukaryota > Viridiplantae > Streptophyta > Magnoliopsida > Poales > Poaceae > Secale > Secale cereale. The sequence continues at coordinate 815,703,625 of LR738713.1, read as the reverse complement.
GACCACCCGGCTGGTGGCGGCTATGTACAGGAACATGGGTTCCTTGTCTGCTGGCGCCGCTAGGACAGGCGGGGTGGACAGCTGTCTCTTGAGCTGCTGGAAAGCTTCGTCCGCCAGGTCGTTCCACTCGAAGCACGTGGTCTTCTTCATCAGTTGGTACAGGGGGAGTGCCTTTTCTCCCAGCCGGCTGATGAAACGGCTGAGAGATGCCAGGCACCCCGTGAATCTCTGGACATCCCGCACACGGGTCGGTCGCTCCATTCTCTCAATGGCCTTGATCTTCGCAGGGTTGCACTCGATGCCGCGTTCGGATACCAGGAAGTCAAGGAGTTGGCCGGATGGTACCCCAAAGACGCATTTCTCCGGGTTTAGCTTAATCCGAAAGCGGCGCAGGTTCTCAAAGGTCTCTTGGAGATCCTCCAAAAGGGTTCCTCTCTTCTCCGTCTTCACCATGATATCGTCCACGTAAACATGGGCATTTCTGCCAAGCTGCTTGAGGAGGCACTTTTGCATGCAACGCTGAAAGGTGGCACCGGCATTTCTCAAGCCGAACGTCATGGTCAGGTAGCAGAAGGCCCCAAATGGCGTGAGGAAGGCGGTCTTCAGGCGATCAGCTGGATCAAGCTTGATTTGGTGGTACCCAGAATAAGCATCAAGGAAAGACAGCAGCTCGCATCCGGCTGTGGAGTCGATCACTTGATCTATTCGCGGCAGAGCAAACGGATCTTTAGGGCAAGCTTTGTTGAGGCTGGTGTAATCAATGCACATGCGCCATTTGTTGTTCTTCTTCAGCACTAGGACTGGATTCGCAAGCCACTCGGGGTAAAAGACTTCCATGATGAAGCCGGCTGCAAGCAAGCGGGCAACTTCTTCCCCAATGACTCTTCTCTTTTCTTCTGACAGACGGCGCAACGGCTGTCTGACAGGCTTTGCATCTTCTCTCACGTGTAGTTTGTGCTCGGCGAAATCCGTCAGGACACCCAGCATGTCTTTGGGGGACCATGCAAAGATGTCCCGATTCTCACGGAGGAAATCGACGAGCTCGCTTTCCTATTTGCTGTCTAGGCTTGACCCTATGACAGCAAATTGCTCCGGGTGAGATGGGTCCAAGGCAATCTTCTTCGTCTCCTTGGCTGGCTGGAACGAGCCTTGCGGCTCCGCCTCCCTGGGATCGGCTGGTATGGCCGGCTGCTCGCTAGCCATTGCCACCAGCCGCTCCAGACGGCGCTTTTCCTCAGCTATGACAAGGGACTCTGCCAGGCGGCTGCTGGCTGTTGCGCATGCAATGGACTTCTCGTAGTCCCCGGTTATGGTGATTATTCCTTTGGGGCCCGGCATCTTCATCTTGAGGTAGGCATAATGGGGTACTGCCATGAACTTTTCAAGAGCTGGCCGGCCCAAGATCATGTGATAGGGACTTTCCAGGTTCACCACTTCAAACCAGACCGACTCCCTCCGGAAATGCATCTTGTCACCAAACACGACATCGACCCTGGCCTTGCCGATTGGTGAGCAAGAGAGGCCTCGCACAATGCCATGGAACACGGTCCTGGTAGGCTGGAGTTGCTTTTCTTTGATGCCCAACTTCTCCATGGTGTCACGGTACATGATGTTGATGCTGCTGCCGCCGTCTACCAGCACCCGAGAGAAACGATAGGCCCGCCTGTCAGTGGAGAGAGTGGCATCCAGGACCAAGGCATAGGCCCCTGGTGATGGCATGACAGCCGGGTGATCCTCTCGGCTCCAGCTGACAGGCCTTTCAGACCAATGCATGAACTCTGGGTCCTTGACGGCAACAGTATTGACGTCTCTGTGCTGCTGGCGCTGGCTGTGCCTATCGTCCATCTGGCTGGTGAAGACAATATAGGCTCCATTTTCTTCTGGGAACTCGTCCTGGACCTGGCTGCCAAGGTGGGCAGCCGGCGGATTAGGAGGCGGGGCTGGCGGCCCAGCAGGCGGCGGTGGCAGAGCTTCTCCCCTCGCAATTCTTGTGAGCCAATGACACTTTCGCGTTGTGTGGTTGGAAGGCTTCGCGCCACTATGGAACTTGCAGGGGGCGTCCAAAGCTTGGTCAAAGCAGAAAGCCGGTTGCCAGATTGGTTTGCTGCCCTTCTGGCGCTTGGGTCCTGCTTGAGCTTCTGGTTGCTGGCCGTCGACTGCTGCCACCAGCCGGTTGTTGGCAGCCGGCGCGTGGGCCTTCCGTTTCTGGTCGCTTGTCTGCTGGCGCCGGCTGGACTCTCCCGCCGGCGTCTTGGAGGTTGGAGGAGTCATCTTGCCAGAAGCATCCACTTGCAGCTCGGTCTTCATGGAGGAGTCGGCGGTGGCGTACTTGTCTGCTATGCTCAGCAGTTCATCCAACGTGGCCGGCTCATCACAAAGGAGCCGGTGCTTGAGTAAGGTGCCTTCTCTACACCCGTCCGTGAAATACTCGATGGCTTGTACCTCATGCACTCCCTCACAAGAGTTCCGCAGCTCTGCCCAGCGCGTCAGATAATCGCGGGCCTACTCGTCTGGGCCTTGGACACACAGGGAGAGCTGACGCGGCTTGGGAGGACGCTTGTAGGTGCTGGTGAAGTTGCGAGTGAAGGCGTCGGTGAAGTCTAGCCAGTCATTGATACTATTGGGTTTAAGGTTGTTCAGCCAGGTCCGAGCCATGCCCTGGAGCATGAGGGGCACGTACTTCACCGCAACACGTCTGTTCCCGGTAGCTATGCTGACGGCTGTGGAGTAGTCCACCAGCCAGTCCTCTGGTTTCACTGATCCGACGTCATCTTCTTCTTCAACCGCCTGGGACCGAGCCAGACGGTCCAGGCAGTGGCGGGCGTCGTTCTCCCCAACCCCCTCGCGGCGGCCCAAACGACCTGCCAGAGAGGGGTGGTCAACAGGCAGAGGAGACACGCGCCTCTCCCGCCTGAGAGGAGGCGGATGTTCCCCTCGCCGTTTTACGGCCCTTGGGCGGCCGTCTTCGTCGCGCTTGATGGTGACGCGAGTCTTCCCGCTGCGGCTGCCAGCAGGCTCTGAGTCTCGCCGGTTGGTGGCGCCGACTGTTGGAGAGCGGGACATGGCTCCTTGCTCCCGCCGAAAAGGGCGGTTGTCTGCGTGCGCGCCGGCCTCAGATACCCGACGACGGGCATCCTGCTGCGTGGCAGCAGCGTCAAGGAGCTGGTGGGCGTGCTGAGTTATGCAACGAAGCTCGTCTCCCTCCAAGTGGCCCATCTCATCGACTGCCGCCTGGGCAGCCCTTAGGTTCTCCGATGGAGTGAGGTACACAGGCCGCGGGGCCCCGAGCATGTCTGCTAGCAGCCTGCCGCGATCGCGGATGGCGCCGACTCGGCCAGGCTCGTCAGCAGTCGGCGTGCCACAGATGGCGCGGTCCATCTCGCGGCGGTAAGCTTCGGTGAGGCGTCGGGAGGCAGCCAGTTTGTTGGCATTGTCGAGAAGCGAAACGCGGAGCGCCTCTAACGCCTCGCCGTCTGCCCCCGCCGCGACAGGAGCGGCGAGGTGCTGCAGAGCGGCCTCGAGCGGGTCTGGGCCCGCCCTGCTAGATGGTTCGCCGTGGTCGGTGACGAGCACCTCCGTGACGGTGCTGATGGTACTGCCGATCGGAAGAGCGGGGAGGGGGTCGTTGATGATCACCACGTGCTCGGGGAAGGACTCGACGGCCTCCGCCCCGAGGTCGACGATCATGTCTACGGGTGGGTCAGAAGAGCCTACTGACTCCACGTCAGAGGCGCGCTCGTCGACGATGTGTAGCTTGTCGAGGAGCTCGACGAGGCAGCTCTCCGGCGCCACTGGCTCGGCCGCTGGAGCGGGCTCGTCGAGGATGCGGACGTCACCGAGAAGATCGGCGAGCCCGCTCACTGCGCATGCGGCCTCAGCGTCGCGAAGCATCCCGGTTTCCATGCTAGCAGGCGTGCTGGGCTGGCTACTCTCGCCAGGAAGGAACAAAGTTCCCGTCCAGAACATGTCTCCGGACGACGGTGCACCTAGCCCCACGGTGGGCGCCAAATGTCGGGGTTTTGGAACGACATATGCCAACGGATGGCTTATCATGCATGGGGTCAAAAGAACTTCGCCGGGCTCGAGAAGCGGGATGAGGCGGAACTTAGGACGCCTACGGACCTTACCCAGGTTCGGGGCTCTCCGAGGAGATAACACCCCTAGTCCTGCTCCGCGGGGGCTCCGCGTCATGACTGATGTCACTATGGTAGCTACAAGGTTGCTCCTTGAGCTGTGTGGTCTGGAGGAAGAAGATGAACATGGCTAGCTCACCTCCTATCTCTCTTCTAGGGTTCAATCTCGTAACCCTCTAACCCCTCCTCATGGAGGACCTTGGGGGGTTTATATAGGCCTACCCCCCCAGGGGTACAATGGTAACCTCGACGGCGTGGCTCCCAGCCATCAGTGTCTTCCGGCGCCGACCTTGCCGCCTACCTTCTGGGGCCCGCCGCTTGCGGGCCCTCGTGATTGTCTTTCACTGTAGATGCACCTCTGCTGACGACAGCCTCGTTAGGAGGGAAGTGGCTACAGTGCCGCCGTGTCCTGCCGTACACTGCCGCCACGCCCTGTCTTGTCATCTTGATGAGGTCCAGACTTCTAGGGCGAGGTTTGCCGCCTGCTACCAGGCGGCCGTTTCCCCTGGCCGTCTGCCAGGGGCGGCTTGTTCATGAGCTACTCGCTGGCTAATGGGGCCAGCCGCCTGTTGGCCCTGCCGTCTGTGAGTAGTGGGATCGTGGCCTCCTTTGACCGATGCTTGGTCACGAGCAACGTGGCTACAGTGACCCGCCGCTTAGGAGATATTCATAAGGTACACGTTCACTGTAGTCACGCCCTTATAGATCTTCTAAGGACATGTTAACATGTAGCCACGCCTCTGCTGCGTGGGGGTCCCCCAGCACGCATCCCGAGGGAGGGATATGGGACCGTCTGCTAGCTGGTGGTGTTGGTGCTGCCGCCTGTTGGGTCCCTGCCGCCTGCTGGCAGCCGGCTCCTAGGGCAGGCTACCCTAGTAGGCGGCCCAATGAGTAGACGGCCGCGGTGGACCAGGCGGCTGTTATTTGTCTTGAAATACCAAGGGTGGTCGCCGAGGGTACCCATGGTCAATATCTCCGACAGAAGTGAAGATTCTGACTGGTGTTGAAGTACTCGACCACTCAGGAGAGTGTGATTCCGAATGAGCTGCAACCCTCGAGTGCGGCGTAGCCTCCGAGTATACTATAGGCTTCGCCCGCGGTCCTGTCGGAAAACGAGTAATATAGTTTTGAATGGATAAATTGTAATTCATCGAGTCGAACTCGGGTAAAGGTGAGGAGGAGCTTCCGAGTGATGCTCGAAAGAGGAAAACTTGCAAAGGCGTGAAGTATGCAGTTTGATTGTAAAAGAGATTTATCTGACTCATGCCCAACGAGACGACGAGGTCTATGTCGTTGATACAATGAAGAAGGCTCCACAAAGGGGTCGGTCGGATGTGTTCAAAGTCAACAGAGCGACAAGGTCGGTGTTGCGGTGCGCTAAGATCGGAACGGTGACCGAGTCCGAGTAGCGATGTAGTTGTCGCACAGTGCCATTGAGTGATCGCATAACTTGTGCATGAAAAATAGCACAAGCCAACGTAACAATTTATCGAGGAAATTTGATGTGTGCTGAAATAATTTGTGTGAATAATGCCCATAGACACCCGCTGGGAGTGCAAGGGGCTTGCTGGTTAACCAGCAAGAGTCTGAAAGAGCGAAGAATCCATTCGAACTTGTCGAAGTGAAGGATCCGACTGAACTCATTGGAGTACTGGCTCAAATAAAATGGAAGTGTAGTGTTCCGACTGAGTTGCAGCCCCCGAGGACCGATGCAAACTCGAAATGAAGAACTCATGGTGTTCGTGAGTGACGAATGCACTAAAATGAAAGTTGGACTCGGGAGTCAAATAACCCGTACTAAGAAAGTATGTCAAAATAGGCAACGGAGCATAGAGGTACACTCGGCAGCGTGGCCTCCGAGTGAACGTAATGTGTGAGTTACGGGATACTCGGGAATGTGGAAATAACAGAATGTAGTGCATGTAAAATGACTTATCTGTCTGAAGGCACGCAAGTAGCCGGGTGGTGAAGATGTGTTCGACCTATGGCGATGCACAGGGCGGTCGGTTGATGTAGATGTGTCTCACCAAGTGTCGACACGCGGGGCACACGAGTGGTGACAAAGCAACCAACCAAGAGGCGACGCACAGGGCGGCCGAGTGGTGATGAGGTGACCAACCGTGTGGCGACGCGTGGGGCGGCCGAGTAGTGATGAGGTGACCAACCGAGAGGCGACGCACGGAGCGGCCGAGTGGTGATGAGATGACCAACCAAGAGGCAACGCACGGAGCGGCCGAGTGGTGATGAGGTGACCAACCGATAGGCGGCGCACGGAGCGGCCGAGTGGTGATGAGGTGACCAA
>LR738713.1:815676835-815693731 GCA_902687465.1 Secale cereale | reverse complement strand
CCCCGTCGGTGCTGGGCCAAGGCGGTGGCGGGAAGAAGAAAATGGCGGGCCGCAAGCCTCCACCTCCTCCTGCTGCCATGCCGAGCCCCCCCCCTCGGTTCGCGCAGACACGCCGGCCCCGTCCCGCCCGGTGGTGATGGTGCTGGCCTCCCCAGGGGGCCCGACACGTGGCCCAGGGACGGCCCCTCTCCCTCCCCTGTCGGACGCGCTTCGCGCCGAGGCAAACAAGGCGGGGCCTATTGCCACGGCCAAGCGCTCAAAGGCGGTGGTGGCGTCGCCGGCATCGTTGGAGTGGACCAGCTCGCGTCCGAAGGGCGCCAAAGGAAACCTCCCGGGCCTGCAACGTGCCCAACTCCTGGTGGCCCAGAAGAATATGGAGATTGAAGGTAACCCTCCTCCCCGCCTTACGATTCTCGATGATTACTCTGATGCGCACTTGGGGGGCATTTTAGAGGATAGTGGCGTAGATATGTCCGAGGTAGATGATGCTCGTGAGCTCCTTTCTCTCATTCGTTCGAAGGAAATTGCGCAGGCCGCACTCGCCCAGGCGGCGACGGCTCGTGCGCGGCAAGATGCTGAGGAAGCAGGGGCTTCCCAGCCTGCCTCGTTTCGGCCCGACTCGGCGGACACTATAGCAGGGCTGTGTCGTCCCCCCCAGCCCGTGGGAGAGTTAAGACACGGCGCGTGGCCAAAGCGGCTACCACCCGCAGTATCCGCCTACGTAATCGAATTATTTGATGCGGTTCATCTTTTGGAATATTCATGGTTTCGGCCACGCTGGGAGGCGGACCCAACTGAAAGAGTTTATGAGAGCAGAAGCAATAGATGTGGTTGGTTTACAGGAAACAATCAAGGCAGATTTTACTCATAGAGATTTGCTTGCTGTCGACCCGCTTGAACGCTTCTCATGGCAATGGGTGCCTGCGGAGGGTCATTCCGGAGGCTTATTGCTGGGCGTTAGCCTTGACTGCTGCGAAGTGGTGGCATGGGATGCTAGCAGGTTCTTCTTGTCGGCTCACGTGCGCCATCACGCGTCTCTACGCGAGTGGGACGTCATAGTGGTCTACGGGCCGGCCGACCACTCCCGCTCCCAACAGTTCCTGATGGAACTTCAGCACAAAGTGACCATGTTGCGTGCGAGCAATAGGCCAACTCTTGTGGGGGGGGGATTTCAATCTTATTCGCTCGGGAGCGGATAAGAACAACGGAATCATCAACTGGACAAGGGTGTCTCTATTTAACAACGCGATCGCCTCTATGGCACTTAGGGAAGTGGCTCGTGTAGGTGTGCGTTATACATGGACCAACAAACAGCTCACGCCGGTTCGGTCTATGCTGGATAGGGTTTTCATGTCGGCTGAGTAGGAAATGCTCTTCCCTTTATGCGCTTTGCATGCCGAAACCAGGATAGGGTCGGACCACATACCCTTAATCTTATCCTCAGGGGAGGACAGGCTCAAATGCAGCCCTCGTTTCTTCTTTGAAACTTCATGGTTCGAGAGCCAAGATTTTGACCAAATCTTCTTATCCAAGTGGGAGCAGAGTGTGTCCCGGATCGGCCACTCGCGCGAGCCGATGGAGTTTTGGATTGCTGCAGGGGCAGCAATGTGCGCGGCCCTCAAAGGCTGGGGGGCAACCAGGGTCGTGAAGATAAGCTACTCCGAGTACAGCTGGCACCGGAACTCGCTCGCATGGACTCGATCGCTGACACACAAGGCTTTTCGGAGCAGGACTGGGCTCGGCGTTATGAGGTGGAAGCCCAGGTTGAGTCTCTCCTCAGGGCAGAGGAGGAGTACTGGCGTAGACGCGGTGGTCAAAAGTGGACGCTCAAGGGTGATGCGAACACTAAATACTTCTAGGCCTACGCTAATGGGCGCCGTCAGAAGTGTGCCATCCTTAGGCTGCAATCCGAGCAAGGGCTTCTATTGCACCAACAGGACATTGGGCGTCATATATATGACTTCTACATCCAGCTGATGGGCTCTAGGGAGGAGTCTCGAGGTAGGCTTCGGGTAGATGTGTGGAACCCCGCGTTGCAGGTCTCGGACGAAGAGAGCGAGGGTCTAGGGCTGGCCTTTCTCCCCGAGGAAATTGATGTGGCGGCCCTAGGGATGAAATCTGACACTGCGCCAGGACCAGATGGGTGGCCAGTGGCAATGTTCAAGCGCTTTTGGCAAGTCCTTAAGGGGCCAAATTTTGATGTTTGCAATGGCTTTATGCGCGGTAGTGTAGATATCTCTCGCCTTAATTTTGGGGTCCTCTCCCTGATCCCCAAAGTGCCAGGTGCTGACAGCATCCGTCTCTTTCGCCCCATTGCACTTATTAATGTTCCGTTTAAAATCTGTTCAAAGGCATGCTCTACTCGCTTGACTCCTATTGCTCATCGTATTATTAGTAGAAACCAGACGGCCTTTATTCGTGGCCGTAACATTCTGGAAGGACCGCTAGTCCTCCAGGAGGTTGTGCACTCACTTAAAACAGCGCGACAAACGGCTTTCCTTTTGAAACTAGACTTTGAGAAGGCCTACGATAGAGTGAACTGGGAGTTCCTCCATCAAATCCTACGGGATAGAGGCTTCTCGGCAGTTTGGGTCCACCGCTTGATGCAACTGGTCTCGGGGGGCCAAACGGTGATTGCCATTAATGGAGAAGTAGGGAACTTCTTCCGCAACAAGCGGGGGCTGCGTCAAGGGGACCCGGCCTCGCCGTTGTTGTTTAACTTTGTGGCAGATGCTGTCGGAGCCATGCTAGACAAAGCTCGCACCGCTGGCCATCTCAAGGGAGTGGTGGAGCATCTGATCCCAGGGGGGATTTCACACCTACAATATGTAGATGACACGCTGCTGTTGTTTGAACCGGACCAGCATAGTATTGCAACGGTCAAGGCTATCCTCCTTTGCTTTGAACATAAGTCAGGTCTCAAAATCAACTTCCACAAATGTAAAGTTATTTCCATAGGGATGGATGCGGCCGAAAGCCTCAGAGTAGCCAATTTGCTAAATTGCAAACTTGGAAAACTTCCTTTTACGTACTTAGGCCTCCCTATTGCTGAGAAGAAATGTTCGATCTCCGATTGGGAACCTTTGTGTACAAAGGTGGCGGGCAGGGTCTGCCCGTCGAGGGGTCGCTTCATGTCTTCAGGGGCAAGACTGATCCTAACTAACTCTAGTTTATCGTCTCTACCAATGTTTGCTATGGGCCTCTTCATGTTGGCTAATGGAGTACACACCAAGATGGACACTCCGCGGTCTCGTTTCTTTTGGGAGGGAGCGGGCCCAAAACGAAAATATCACATGGTGAAATGGCAGGCAGTGTGTAGACCTAAGGCCCAGGGGGGCCTCGGGATCATCAACTCTAAATTGATGAACATTGCACTCATGTGTAAATGGATCTGGAAGCTGTCCCAGGGGGGATGGCCTTTGGATGGAACTGCTACGGGCAAAATATTTCCCAAATGGGAATTTTTTTTTAGGCTCTACCTCGAGGCTCCCCTTTCTGGAACTCCATCCAAGCCCTCAAACAGTTCTTTGCCAGGGGTGCAAATTTCTCGGTTAATAATGGCCGATCGACACGGTTTTGGCATGATGTGTGGATCGGCCAACAACCCCTTTGGTCAATGTTTAGCCAACTCTATGTCATCGCGGTGGAACCAAATCAACCTGTGTCCTCCGCCCTAAGCACCTCTCCTCCCGACATCTTCTTTAGGCGGGAGCTTTCAGACCCTGAATTGGCGGATTAGGACCGTCTGCGGGCTCTGATTTCAGAGGTCATTTTAACTACTGCCGAGGACACGGTGTCTTGGACCCTCTCGGCTTCTGGAAAATACACAGTCAAATCTTTGTATCGGACGCTTACTCGAGGGGCTGGGCCATCGGCGGCCGCGGGTCTTTTGAAGGCTCGGATCCCTCTCAAAGTTAAAGTCTTCCTCTGGCAACTTTTCCAAGATTGTCTCCCCACTTCAATCAACATCGCCAAGCGCAATGGCCCGGCTTCAGGGCCATGCGCGCTATGTGCGGCTCCGGAAGACGCCGACCACGTTTTTTTCCGCTGCCCTTTGGCGCGTTTCGCCTGGAGCACGGTTCGCGAAGCCGCAGGCGTGGACTGGGATCCACGCTCTCGTGCCGCGCTAGTTAACTTGCTGTCTTTGGTTTAGGGACCGGCGCGTCGTGTCATGTGGACATACGCGGCGGCCATTATGTGGGCTCTGTGGCAGATTCGCAACAAGTTTACTATTGAGGGTATTTTCCCCTCCCACCCGGCTGATCTCCACCGCCAAGCTCTAGCGCGTCTTCAAGCGGTCTACGCCTCTTCACGCGCACGGCCACCCACCTCCGAAGCTCCATAGGGTTGGAAGCTGTCTTTCGGTCATGTCTATGCCGAGCCTGCGCACTCGTTTCTTGGCTATGTAGCCATGTAATGCACTTATGCTCTCGACGATCCTTTTGGTGTAGTGCGTTGGTCCCAAAACTTGTTTATGTTTGAGGTCTCGAAGGTCTGTTCTATACGCTGCCTGTGTGGGCTTTATTAATTTAAAACCGGACGTCTCTAACGTCTATGTTCTAAAAAAAAGTGGAGACATGCAGAGCGTCCGAGTGATCTACACGCATCCCCGCGGAGCAGCGATGCACGGGGCATCCAAGTTACGAAGGTGCGTCCAGCGTAGAGATGACGCGCGGAGCGTCCGACGAAGGCGCGTTGGGCGAAGTGACGAACGCGGAGGTGTTGTGCAGTTGATAGCGGGGCTTCACCGTTTGGAGCCGAATCGTTGATTGCTCCGTGGATGATGCTCGTGTCAAAATTAGCAATAAATCCCTAGTAATTAGAGACGTCAGTAATGCCAGGATTAAAACACCGCATGCATGCGATGGGAGTTTCTTTTTCCCACAGGCAGCCCGGGCATAGGATCCCCGCGTCGTGGAGGCCGCCAGCGGGCAGACGGCCGGTCGGAGGAGCTCCGCGCTGCCGGGCGGGTTCGTGTCTCTCTGCCTAGTGGAATGGGATGAGTCTCCCGTTCCCGGTCGGCCCTACGCCTCCACGGTGCGGACACCGTCGTCGAGAAGGCGATAGGCTGGGGAAGCCCCGTGATGTGGAGGCCGTCGACGGGTAGTTGACCGGGCGGAGCTCTGCGCTGACGGACAGGTTTGTGCCTCTGCGCGGAGCGGAAAGGGAAGAGTCTCGCATCGCCGGTAGGGCCTATGCCTGCACGGCGCGGACGCTGCCATCAAGTTGATGATCGGCTGGGGAAGCCCCGTGACGTGGAGGCCACCGGCGGGCAGTCGACAGGGCAGAGGAGCCTTGCACTGCCATCGAGGTGGGCGCCTCCACGGCATGGAAGCGGTCGTCGGGTAAGCGAACCGGCAGAGGAGCCTTATGGTGCTGAATAAGGATGAATTGTCTCTCCTCCTTTTTCGTTTAATGATTGATCACGCTTTGGTGATGTCTCATCCTACAAGAGAAAAAGACCAACCCATTATTAGATAATTAATTCAAAGAAAGACAAGATTGAAAGGATACTTCCCTGGTCTTTTTGTTTCTATGAATGGCGCAATGGCCAGAACTTCAGCGGAAGATTTTTCTGGCTATGGCCACCAATCCGCTTATGAAGATGGAGGAAAAACCATTTGCATCATGGCTCGATAGACGCCATGCCCCATGTGGGCGCCAACTATCGTGGGAACGATTCCGACAATAATAAGGGATAGGGTAAAGGAGCATGATCTATCGAGATGCATATGGGTGACACGGTGGTTTTAGCGAGTTTGGGCCTCTCGCGGTGGAGATAACAGCCCTACGTCTCGTGCTCCGGAGAGGCTTTGTTTATCTGAGTATGTATCCAGAGATTACATTTGCGTGAGAGAGGGAGGAACGGATCCTCATGCCTGAGCTAAGTCCTGAGACTAATGGCGAGAAAGAGAGAGAGGGGAAGAAATGAGAGCCTGCCTAGTCTAGTGGTGGGGTGGCTTATATAGAGTGCGCCACCCCCTCACCTCCTATGTTACAAAGTGGGCATTGATGCCACAATGCCAGCCTATTACTAAGGTGATGCTTCGAGTGCCTTGTCGACTGTTGATCTTTGCATATCCGAGTGAGTTGTACGACCGAGTGGTCCACTGTCATCCGAGTGGATGGTATGCTGCTTGTCCGAGTGGATAGTACATTGCTTGTCCGACTGGATAGTATATATGTATGAAATTTATCTGGACACACATGTTGTGTGGACCCCATGCTTTATGATATTTTGACCCTTTTGGGCCTACCTGTTATGTGTATCCCCAACACGCGCTACTGCTAGGCTTTTCCCTAGTAGTGATTTGGTGTGCTTCAATATCTATTTCCTGTTGTCCGGTACCCCGCTCTAACCTGGTCGAAATCTCGGCTGTGGAAAGTCATGACTTGTTGTGTTATCTTGCACAACATGATCATTGAGAGCGAGCAGGAAGAGTCCGTGTTTGACACTGAACCATATGACAGGCAGGGTTCTCTTGCCCAAGTTGATCACCAGCTACCGGCAACCTAGGTTGTCTTCCACAATATGCGTCAGGAGATCTGAGACCCATAGGTGCATCAAGAACTGTAGCACGATCTGGTGGAGCATCTATGGAGGCTCAAGGGCAACGCCTAGCTCGACGTGTGATGAATATGAGTTTTATTTTGTGTTCAAATTATGAGTTATTTTTGAACTATTTGATTTGTATTTGATTTCTCTAATGAACTATGTTATAAAAATTAGTTTTTGTTGAATTTGTGTCGAAGTACGCTGAATATGGGCCGAAATTGGGCCAATTTGCGCCGAAAGTGGGCCGAAATCGGAGGATGGGGCGAGCTTGGGGGTCTTCTTGGAACCCGAGTCCCCCCCCCCCCCACACACACACACCTTTTTTCCGTTGGTTGGCCCCCAAGCGGCGCTATTTCAAGTAAAATCTAAAAACTGAATACAAGTAAAGAAATTGTAGCGGGGTTTTTAGATTTTAGTATATGAGGTGAATGGACCTGGGGGCCATAGCTTTCACTAGACGCATCTCTCTCAAGAACATAGCAAACAGTGGGTACATAAATTACTGTTGGGCAATTGATAGAATATCGCATAATTATGATGTTATTCACGGCATCATCAGTACATATGCATTATGTCTATGATAAGTAGACTGACATTCATTTGCATCTACTACTATAACTCCACTTCGAGAGTGCTTCTATGCTTGCCTCTCTAGGTATTAAGCTCATAACAAACAGAGTAATGTTTTAAGCAGGATGACATAATGTATACAAAATAAGACAAACTAATATGATCGAACCCTGTCATTTTATCCTTAATAGCAACAATACAAATACGTGTCTCGCTACCCCTTCTGTCACGAGGTGAGGACACGGCAAGATTGAACCTACTACAGTGCACCACTTCCACTGAAGATCAAATCATCAACTTGGACAAAGATAACTCGTAGATTAGAAAGAATTACATAGCTAGAAGAATCACACATAATAAACTTTAGAAATTACTCAATTACTTTCAATGAATAATATAATCATAAACCCACTTCATCGGATCCCAACAAACACACCGCACAAATAGTATTACATCATATCGATCTCCAAAGAGAACATTGTATTGAAGATCAGAGAGATAGTGGGAGAGAGATGGCCATCTAGCTACTACTATGGACCCATAAGACCTATGAGGAACTACTCACACATCATAAGGGAAATGGTGGAGAAAGGAAAATAAGCAAATTGATAAGTGTGAGTTAGGGAACCTGGACGCTTGTTAGGTGAAGCCTCCCCGGCAATGGCGCCAGAAATTCTTGTGCTACTTATGATAGGCGTTGGGATTCCCCAAAAAGGAAGGGCGAAGTAGTGCAGTAGTGAAAAGTATTTCCCTCGGCTAAGAACCAATGTTTGTTGAGCCAATAGGAGACGCCACTCAGACAAGATAAACGATGTCTGCACACGCGCACACAGACACACACACGCGCGCGCGTGCGCGCGTGCACACACACAAACACACACACACACACACAAACAAACAAATAAATTCCTGCACCCAACGACAGCAAGGGGGTTTCCAATCCCCTCGTTATCACCAATTGTAAGGATTAAATATGGTAGTGGTGGATAGATAAAATAAAAGTAAACAATTTGCAGCAAGGTATGTTTAGGGTTTTAGTAAATATAAAGTAAATGGACCCTAGAGGCATCTCTCTCATGAGTGTGGGTAAACAAATTATCGCTCGGCAATTGATAGAATAACGCATAGTTATGATGATTCTTCATGGCATGATCAATATATAGGCATTACGTTCGTGACAAATAGACCTTTAACTTACTGACATCTACTACTGTTACTCCACCCCGTGACCGCTATCCAGCATGCATCTTATGGCGTTTAGTTCATAACAAATAGAGTAATGTTTGGAGCATGATGACATAATGTAGAAAAAGTAAGACCAATTAATATGTTCGAACCCCGTCGTTTTACCCTTAGTAGCAACAATATAAACATGTGCCTTGCAACTCCTCCTGTCATAGTGTAAGGACACCACAAGATTGAACTTACTACCAAGCACCTCTCCCACTGAAGATAAATCAATCTACTTGGCCAAATAAGACGGATAGATCGGAGAGAAATACAAGGCAAAATCACACATAATAAATTTCTGAATAAACCCAATTACTATCGATGAATAATCTAATCATAAACCCATAATTCATCATATTCGAACAAACACACCGCAAGAATTAACATCGAATAGATCTCCGAGGAGATCATTGTATTAAAGATCAAAAGAGAAAGAGAAAGCCATCTAGATACTTCTATGGACCCGTAGGTCCTATAGGAACTACTCGAACGTCATCATGGAGGCAGCAAGGTCGATGAAGATTTCCTTCCTAATGGTTTCCCCCTCTAGTAGAGTACCAGCGAATACCTCCACATCGGATCATAGAAGAACAGAGACTTGCGGCGACAAAATAATTGTTTCGGGTCTTGCTCTGGTGGTTTCTGGATTTTAGGGAATTTATAGCATTGGAATTAGGTCAAACAGGCCCACGAGAGTGTCACAATCTCATACGATACCCCTGATCTTGTGGCTCTCTCAAACGTCATGTGGTGCATTCCCAAAGCTTCTAGGGTCCCTTCTATTCCAGATAAAAATAGCATCAAATTTCATCGTGTTTGGACTTCGCTTGATATGGTTCTTCTGCGAAACAAAGAAATACGCAAAAAAACATAAACTGGAACTCGGTACTAGGTTAATAGGTTAGTCCACAAAAATGATGTAAAATGGCATATAAAGCATATAAGATTGGTAACATAGTAGTATGAAACAATAAAAATTGTAAATATGTTGGAGACGTATCACCCGCCATAGTTGCTTCTACTACTAGTAGAGGGCACGAGCCCGCCACTGATGCCATGTTACCAGTAGGGCACCGACGTCTCTGGAAGCTTTTCGTAATGGTCTGTGCAATAGCGGCGGCGAAAAAGAGCGGTAATTAGGGTGGAGAGTTGTGGGATGGTGGAGGAGAGGCATGAGAAAGGGGATTTTGCTGCGGAAATAGTATGGCCAACTCCAAATGTGCGGGTCCGCCTTAGTTTTAGGTGTGCTGGGGTGTCAGAATCCTACGTGGTTGGTGCCTGGACTCCGGTAAAGCCCCCTGGTTTGCGAGAAAATGGACCTCTGGACGCCTTCGCGGACTGATGCTGGACGCGGTTGGATAGCTTGTCGGGTTCGGATAGCTTGGTTCGGTCAAATTCGGGAGATTTGAGGGTCCGTGTTGAAGATTCCCTTGGAGTAACTATAGTAGATAGGGTATATTTCTATCCCGTAAAATTGTTCTATGGTTTGCCCTAAAATGATTTTGCGGGAGGTTATGTCCCGCCATAAAATAGATCTCATAAAAGCGTAATGCAAATTTAAAAAGTTAGATAAAGCATAGTTCCTACTACAACACACCGGAGTTCTTTATACATACATAAAACGTAGATATAAACATATATCTAGCGGCGAGGGTGGCGCATGGCTTGACGCTGAGGTAGGACTCCTTCGCCGACCTCCAGGGATCACTGGCATAGGCATGCACTTCCTTGGCGACGGAGAGACGCTCGTTGACGCCTTCGTCTCCAGCTGCCACCACGCGCTGGGCGGCGAGGAGCTCCTCCTCCACCTCATGGCACCTCTTGGTGTGTAGCCAGAGAGCATTGCCGAGCTCAAAGAAGCGAGCCCATGCGCCCCTGCCACCGCTACGGGAAAGCCCGCCGGATTCACGCGCCTACTGCGAGCGCCACATCTTGATGGTAGGTTGGCTGGAGTTGTCGACCTCCACGTCGTAGCAGGGGCTCTTGCGTGGTGATGATATGCCTCGGCCCCCACGCCCGCATGTTCCTCCGACCATGGATTGGCGAGAAATGGACAAGACTGCAAGTAATCGCTCGCGAGAGAGACCGAAGAAGACGATGAAGAGTGGCCTCAAGAGGGTCCGGAAATGGATCCATGAGCCGATCCTCTCTATGGTGGAGCACTACCTATACTTATACTGGCCTTGGTCCTCTTCCCTCGAAAACACATGCGGGAAGGGTTGCCACAACGGCCAAATTCGAAGGGGGGCAAGAGTACAACTTATCCTGACAAAAGGTGGTTTTCGCCTGCCAAAGCTTCCCTCCGTGACGTGGTGGTGGTCTCAGCGATGACCACCGCCCTAGCGAGCCCGCCGTCTTGGTACTCTTACACGAAACTGGCAACCTTTGGTGATGCCTTGGGAACCGTTGCGCTGTCCTTGCTCCCTTAGCACAAAAGGGGCAATCCTCTTCATCTGCACCCGCTGGCACCCTTCTGTCTGCACCCGCTGCCACGTCCGTCACCCATATGAAGGCGCGGGGCCACGTGACTTCTATGTTGGTTCCTTGATCCATCGCCTCCTTAGGACTTAGGAGGCCTCAGGAGACGTCCTCGGGAAGCCGCCTTGCGAGAGGGCATCGCGAGGCCACCTACGACACCTGACAGTGCGTGCCTCATGAAGAGGGGGTCCTCTTGAGGGCTGGTCTGCTTCGCTTTAATACGGGCTGCACATGGGGCCCAGGCGATGCACCGCACGATGGGCCGTGGGCAGACGGGGCTGGGTACCCCTAGTCCCACTGGCTCGACAGTAGCCCCCAGGCCCGCGGTGAGCATCATCTGCTCGGAGCAGGGGGTGAAACGACGCAGGCCCCAACCGCCTGCAGGCCAGGCCTAACGCGTGACGCACGATGGGGCGCGGGGCGCCCCCACTTCTCCCATGATGCCTTGGCAACTGCCCAGGATGACAGAAGGGTTTTTTCCCCTAAGGCGATACGCCTAGGGTTTCGACATCTTCCGGCGGCGCAAGCCGGAATCTGACCTTTGATCATCGGAGAGTTCGGCCCTGAACGCCTGGGAAAGTCAAGCAGGGTGTCTGGGCGATCTTCGGCCAGTCTGGATCTCTGGGGTGGCGGTGTTTCAAGATCCGATCAATATAGATGGCGGCCGACGCTGGCTCTCAGAGGATGGGGAAGGAAACAGCAGAGGAGTTGCTGGCCCGATTAACGTTGCAGGAGGAAGAAGAGGATGATTTCATATGGGAGGAGGAGTTGCCGGACATGGTGGAACCGGCGAAGTGGTTAGCTATTGTTCGGGTTCATACGCCGAAGACTTTCAGCCCTAATGCGCTGTATGGAGATATGCGAGCAGCTTGGAACCCAGCCAAACAAGTAGTATGGAGGAAAATCAAGAGCAACTTGTTCACGGCGCAATTTGGCTGTCTAGGAGATTGGCATAAGGCAATGGATGAGGGGCCATGGCTGTTTCGAGAGCAAGCAGTGATCATGGAAGAGTATGATGGTTTCAAGAACCCGGATGCTTTTAAACTAGACAAGCTGTCTGTGTGGTTACAAATTCACCGCTTGCCAGACAAGTTTTTGATTGAACCTGCAGTTAGAGGTTTGGCTTCAAGGATTGGTGAGGTGGAGGAGGTGCAACTGAAATTACCTGCGGGTTTCTTTGGAGAATTTGTAAGAGTTAAGGTGAAGATAGATATCAACAGCAAGATTAAACGTTTTGTCACAGCGAAGAAGGGAGGTGAGAGAGTGCAGTATCAGGTAAAATATGAAAAGCTACCCACCTTTTGTTTTAACTGTGGGGAATTTGGACACTGGCATGAAGAATGCGGAGATGGAGTACATGATGAATCCACCTTTGAGTGGGGTGATTTTGTTTTTGCGGATAATGTGAGGTTTAAGCAAGCAGGAAGAGGAAGTTATGCTTCCCCAAGAGGAAGAGGAGGAGCCGGAGTAGGAGGAGGACGTGGAAGAGGAAGAGAACCTTATAACCCAAATCAGAGTTGGCGTTTTAATGCCCGCAAACAACAGGAGCCACCAAGTGATGGGCAATTGGGGGATGAGATAGAGGATAACCTTGCCGATCAGGGAGTACCGAGTCTTATGCAGATTTCAAATAAGCGTCTCTCTGTCGACAAGGCGAGCTCTTCTGTAGATGCGAATCCTGAAGGAGAAACAGGGAAGAATATGGCGATGGTAGTTAAAGAGCCTCAAGTTCCTCCGCTCCCACCTGTATATGTTTCACCACGAAAGGAAAGTAAGAGGCCGAAGAAGACAAGTAAGGCAGATGGGGCGGAGAAGGATGATGAAACAGGCAGAGTTGAGCAGGAGAAGAGAATTGCAACAACCAACAATGATGCAGTATCGGCGGGCTCCCTCGAGGAGTACCGCCGGGCGCAATGAGTGTCTTAAGTTGGAACTGTCGTGGCGCGGGCAAAGCTGCGACAGTTCGAGAACTTCGCGAGATAGCGAAGGAATTTGCCCCTACCCTCTTATGTATTGTTGAAACACAAATTGAAAGGACGAGGGTAGAAGGTTTGGCAGGAACTATTGGTTATGATAACAGTTTTGCTGTTAGTAGTCAAGGGAGAAGTGGTGGTTTAGGTGTTTTTTGGAATAATCCAATAAAGTTGGAGATTCTTGGGTACTCTTGTTATCACATTGATTGCTCAGTGGAGGAACCGGACAGCGAAACATGGAGACTGTCCTTGGTATATGGCGAAGCACAAACAAACTTGAGATATCAGACCTGGGATGTGCTAAAGGGAATAAGCTCTTTGAGCAACCTCCCGTGGATTTGCATAGGGGATTTCAATGAAGTGCTACGTCCAGATGAACAAGAAGGTATTGGAGAGAGGAGTAATGCCCAGATCCAGGGTTTTCGGGAGGCGGTAGACGTATGCATGTTGATGGATATTGGCTATCAAGGCCGTTTCTGGACATATGAGAAAAAGGTGAATGGAGGGAGCTACACTAGGGTAAGGTTGGACCGTGCATTGGCTACAGCTGAGTGGAATGAAAGATATCCGGATGCTCACCTCAAGCATCTTACAGCAGCAACATCAGATCATTGCCCAATTCTATTAAACTTTCAAGGTACGCGTCCTCCCGACCAGAAGAAAGATTTCAGGTATGAAGTGATGTGGGAAACACATGAAACGTGGGCTGATACTATATCGGCGAGCTGGGCTGGTGGTGGTCCTACGGCTAGTATGGAGGATCTAAAGAAGAAACTGAAGCAAATATCGAGGGAATTAGGCACCTGGAACAGAGAAACCTTTGGCTCGGTAAGGAAAGAAATAAAGAGTTTAAAGAAAGAAATGGAGCGGCTGAGGGGTGATCCAGCCAGGACTGCGCCTTCGCATATTGAGCTAAAGATCAATGAAAAACTTATAGAGCTTTACCATCGGGAAGAACTAATGTGGAGGCAGAGATCACGGCTAGAATGGCTCTCGGCGGGAGACAAAAACACACGTTTCTTTCATTTGCGGGCGAGTCAGAGGCGGAAGAGGAATATGATCAAAGCCCTGGCAGATTCTTTGGGTGTTTTAACTGATGAACCGGGTGCCTTAAGAGCACTTGTGACAGATTTCTATAAGAGCTTGTATACCTCGGAAGGAGTGTCAGGGATGGAAGATGTACTATCCGAGGTGCCTACAAAGGTCACCGAGGAAATGAATACCATGCTGTTGGCGACGTATACAAAGGAAGAGGTGAAAAATGCACTTTTCCAGATGGTTCCCACAAAGGCCCCAGGGCCAGACGGTTTTCCAGCCCACTTCTATCAAAGGCATTGGGATATTTGTGGGGATGAGGTGACAAATGCAGTTATAAGAATTGTAAAAGGGGAAGAAGGAGCTGAGTGTGTGAATGAGACTATTCTGGTACTTATTCCAAAGGTTTTGAATCCTACTCAACTTTCTCAATTTCGTCCTATTAGTCTTTGTAATGTGATCTATAAGATTGCGTCCAAAGTTGTTGCAAACAGGTTGAAGAGGATCCTTCCCGAGATCATATCTGAGGAACAGTCGGCCTTTGTACCAGGAAGGCTAATCACAGACAATATCATATGTGCCTATGAGTGTCTGCACTTTATGAAGAGAAGTAAAGCAAAATCAAACAGCC
This sequence comes from Secale cereale, assembly GCA_902687465.1. Taxonomy (NCBI): domain Eukaryota; kingdom Viridiplantae; phylum Streptophyta; class Magnoliopsida; order Poales; family Poaceae; genus Secale; species Secale cereale. The sequence continues at coordinate 815,679,258 of LR738713.1, read as the reverse complement.
ACTGCGCATTAAAACTGGACATGATGAAAGCGTACGATCGCTTGGAGTGGTCTTATCTGAGGGCTATGATGGAAAAATTGGGGTTTGCACAATCTTGGATACAAATAGTGATGAACATGGTACAGTCAGTTAAGTTTTCGGTTCTTTTTAATGGTCAAAAGCTAGAGCAATTCACTCCCACTCGGGGGATCCGGCAGGGAGATCCTATCTCCCCCTACCTTTTCTTGATCGCGGCAGAGGGCCTTTCGTGCCTACTAAAATCGAGTTCTCAGTCGATCAGTCTGGAAGGGATTAAGGTGGCACCAACAGCTCCGGCTGTGAACCATCTCCTTTTTGCGGACGACAGCCTGCTTCTGTTCAAGGCAAGTGTTGAGGGGGCGACCAAGGCATCAAACTTGCTGGAGAGGTATTGTAATGCTTCGGGACAGCGGGTAAACAATGAAAAATCTTCCATCTTTTTTAGCAAAGGGTGTCCTCAAGTGGTGAGGGATAATATAAAGCAAATTCTGAATGTGAACAAGGAGTCTTTGAGTGATAGATATCTTGGTATGCCAACTGATGTGGGCCAGTCAAAAATGGGCACATTCAAATACCTGAGAGACAGAGTCTGGGAAAAAGTTCGAGGTTGGATGGAAAAGTTACTATCTGCAGCAGGAAAGGAAGTTCTAATCAAGTCAGTGGCCCAAGCCATCCCAGTCTATTCCATGGCATGTTTCAGATTACCTAGAGGGCTATGTGACAGTATTACTTCCATAATCCGGCAGTTTTGGTGGGGAAGTAAGCAAGGCAGGAGGAAACCAGCATGGGTTTCATGGGATGTTATGTCCCAACCGAAATACATGGGAGGCATGGGTTTCAGGGACATTGAAGTTTTTAACCTAGCTCTTCTTGCCCGCCAAGCATGGAGAATTCTTGATGACCCAGACTCTCTAAGTGCGAGAATACTCAAAGCAGCCTATTTCCCAAGTGTCGGTTTTCTAGAAGCACAATTGGGAAGTCACCCTTCTCAAATCTGGAGAGCTCTGATGGATGGTCAGGACATACTGAAGCAGGGGCTAATCAGGCGAGTAGGAGATGGACGAACTATAAATATCTGGGAAACTAACTGGCTACCGAGGGTAGGACCTTTGCGACCCATAGTATCCCTCTCTGAAAACCCCCCGAGGCTTGTTTCAGAGCTTATTGATTCAACTACAGCGACTTGGAGGGAAGCACTGATTCGGGCAAACTTCATTCAGTTTGATGCAGATACGATTATGGCAATACCTTTGTGCACAAGAGTAATTGAGGATTTTTGGGCGTGGAATGCTGAGAGAAGTGGCACCTTCACGGTACGTTCTGCATACCGAATGATCATGAACACGAAATACCAGAGAGAGGAATGGATAGACAATACGGCGGGAGCGTCAGATTCAATTGCAAGAAGCAAACCATGGACTGATCTATGGCACACTAAAGTCCCTGCTAAACTGAAGGTTTTCTTGTGGAGGCTGGCACGACATTCCATGCCTTCCATGGATGTACTGCATCACCGCAATATGTCGAACACTCATCTATGCGCTCTATGTGGCTGTGAAGATTCGTGGAGACACGCGCTGTTAGATTGCACCATGTCACGGTGCGTTTGGACCTTAGCGGAATCTTCCCTGGTGGAAGAAATGAGTACAAACACTGATACGAATGCAAGGAACTGGCTTTTTGCGTTGCAGGATCATTTACCTCCGAAGGAGTTTGTGGTTTTGGTAGTAACCTTATGGTCCGTTTGGAAGACAAGGCGAAAGGCGATATATGAGGGTATATTCCAGAGCCCACAAGCGACACATGAGTCCATCCAAGCATTCCTAAGAGATCTTCAGACATTGGAGGAGGTAAGAAGTAAACCAACGGAACATCGAGGAAGTAGACCTAAACAATGGATCAAGCCTCCGGGAACAATGTTTAAGATCAATGTAGATGCAGCAGTACCACAGAGCCGAAGACGAGGAGTGGCAGTTGCTTTATGCCGTGATTATGATGGAAATTTTCAGGGCGCTTCATCGCTGGTGGTCAAGGGTGTTTTTGATCCACCGACCCTCGAAGCTCTTGCAGTTCGGGAAGCATTGGCACTTGCTGAGGACCTGAACATACAGGATATCCATGTTGCATCCGACTGCAAAACTGTAATAGATGACATCAAGCAGCGAAGCCCGGCAAGCTATGGAGCAATACTACATGAAATAATAGACCAAAGCTCTTCTTTTAGGAGCTGTAGTTTTGTCCATGAGTATAGGAGCTCGAATTTCGAGGCTCACAATCTAGCGAAGCATGTTTTGAGTTTAGGGGTGGGCCGCCATGTTTGGTTAGGGCACCCCGGAAATCTATCATTTGTACCTTTGAACATTGGGTCAGTTTAAATAAAGCTTCGCGTGGATTGTCTCAAAAAA
>LR738713.1:815637170-815669024 GCA_902687465.1 Secale cereale | reverse complement strand
GGCACTCCGGTAAATTCCGAAACTTTCCAGAACACTTCCGGTTTCCGAATATAGTAGTCCAATCTATCAATCTTTACGTCTCGGACATTCCGAGGCTCCTCGTCATGTCCGTGATCTCATCCGGGACTCCGAACTACCTTCGGTACATCAAAACTCATAAACTCATAATACCTATCGTCATCAAATGTTAAACGTGCGGACCCTACGGGTTCGAGAACTATGTAGACATGACCGAGACTCATCTCTGGTCAATAACCAATAGCGGAACCTGGATGCTCATATTGGTTCCTACATATTCTACGAAGATCTTTATCGGTCAAACCGCATAACAACATACGTTGTTCCTTTTGTCATCGGTATGTTACTTGTCCGAGATTCGATCGTCGGTATCTCAATACCTAGTTCAATCTCGTTACCGTCAAGTCTCTTTACTCGTTCTGTAATACATCATCTCGTGACTAACTCATTAGTCATTTGCTTGCAAGGCTTATTATGATGTGCATTATCGAGAGGGCCTAGAGATACCTCTCCGACACTCGGAGTGACAAATCCTATTCTTGATCTATGCCAACACCACGAATACTTTCGGAGACACCTGTAGAGCATCTTTATGATCACCCAGTTACGTTGTGAGTTTGATAGCACACAAGGTGTTTCTACGGTATTCGGGAGTTGCATAATCTCATAGTCATCGGAACATGTATAAGTCATGAAGAAAGCAATAGCAGTAAAAACTAAACGATCATAGTGCTAAGCTAACGGATGGGTCTAGTCCATCACATCATTCTCCTAATGATGTGATCATGTTGATCAAATGACAACTCATGTCTATAGCTAGGAAACATAGCCATCTTTGATCAATGAGCTAGTCTAGTAGAGGCATACTAGGGACATGTTGTTTTGTCTTATGTATTCACACATGTACTAAGTTTCCGGTTAATACAATTCTAGCATGAATAAAAGACATTTATCATGATATAAGGAAATACAAATAACATCTTTATTATTGCCTCTAGGGCATATTTCCTTCAGTCTCCCACTTGAACTAGAGTCAATAATCTAGATTACAAAGTAATGATCCTCACACCCATGGAGTCCTGGTGTTGATCATGTTTTGCGCGCGGAAGAGGCTTAGTCAACGGGTCTGCAACATTCAGATCCGTATGTATCTTGCAAATCTCTATGTCTCCCTCCTTGACTAGATCGCGGATGGAATTGAAGCGTCTTTTGATGTGCTTTGTTCTCTTGTGAAACCTGGATTCCTTCGCCAAGTCTATTGCTCCAGTGTTGTCACAAAAGATTTTCATTGGACCCGATGCACTAGGTATTACACCTAGATCGGATATGAACTCCTTCATCCAGACTCCTTCATTTGCTGCTTCTAAAGCAGCTAGGTATTCCGCTTCACACGTAGATCCCGCCACAACGCTCTGCTTGGAACTACACCAACCGACGGCTCCACCGTTCAATAAAAATACATATCCGGTTTGTGACTTAGAGTCATCCGGATCAGTGTCAAAGCTGGAATCGACATAACCGTTTACGACGAGCTCTTTGTCACCTCCATACACGAGGAACATATCCTTTGTCCTTTTCAGGTACTTCAGGATGTTCTTGACCACTGTCCAGTGATCCACTCATGGATTACTTTGGTACCTCCCTGCTAGACTTATAGCAAGGCACACATCAGGTCTGGTACACAGCATTGCATACATGATAGATCCTATGGCTGAGGCATAGGGAATGACTTTCATTTTCTCTCTATCTTCTACAGTGGTCGGGTATTGAGTCTTACCCAACTTCATACCTTCTAACACAGGCAAGAACCCTTTCTTTGACTGATCCATTTTGAACTTCTTCAAAACTTTATCAAGATATGTGCTTTGTGAAAGTCCAATTAAGCGTCTTGATCTATCTCTATAGATCTTGATGCCTAATATATAAGCAGCTTCACCGAGGTCTTTCATTGAAAAACTCTTATTCAAGTATCCTTTTATGCTATCCAGAAATTCTATATCATTTCCAATCAACAATATGTCATCCACATATAATATCAGAAATGCTACAGAGCTCTCACTCACTTTCTTGTAAATACAGGCTTCTCCAAAAGTCTGTATAAAACCATATGCTTTGATTACCTCATCAAAGTGTATAATCCAACTCCGAGATGCTTGCACCAGTCCATAGATGGATCGCTGGAGCTTGCATACTTTGTTAGCACCTTTTGGATCGACAAAACATTCTGGTTGCATCATATACAACTCTTCTTTGAGATATCCATTCAGGAATGCAGTTTTGACATCCATTTGCCATATTTCATAATCATAAAATGCGGCAATTGCTAACATGATTCGGACAGACTTAAGCATCGCTACAGGTGAGAAAGTCTCATCGTAGTCAACTCCTTGAACTTGTCGAAACCCTTTCGCAACAAGTCGAGCTTTGTAAACAGTAACATTACCGTCTGCGTCGGTCTTCCTCTTGAAGATCCATTTATTTTCGATGGCTTGCCGATCATCGGGCAAGTCAATCAAAGTCCACATTTTGTTCTCATACATGGATCCCATCTCAGATTTCATGGCCTCAAGCCATTTTGCGGTATCTGGGCTCATCATCGCTTCCTCATAGTTCGTAGGTTCATCATGGTCTAGTAACATGACTTCCAGAATTGGGTTGTCGTACCACTCTGGTGCGGAACATACTCTGGTTGATCTACGACGTTCAGCAGAAACTTGATCTGAAGTTTCATGATCATCATCATTAGCTTCCTCCCTAATTGGTGTAGGAATCAATGGAACAAGTTTGTGTGATGTACTACTTTCCAATTCAGGAGAAGGTACAATTACCTCATCAAGTTCTACTTTCCTCCCACTCACTTCTTTCGAGAGAAACTCCTTCTTAGAAAGGATCCATTCTTAGCAATGAATATCTTGCCTTCGGATCTGTGATAGAAGGTGTACCCAACAGTCTCTTTTGGGTATCCTATGAAGACACATTTCTCTGACTTGGGTTCGAGCTTATCAGGTTGAAGCTTTTTCACATAAGCATCGCAGCCCCAAACTTTAAGAAACGACAACTTTGGTTTCTTGCCAAACCATAGTTCATAAGGTGTCGTCTCAATGGATTTAGATGGTGCCCTATTTAACGTGAATGCAGTTGTCTCTAAAGCATAACCCCAAAACGATAGTGGTAAATTGGTAAGAGACATCATAGATCGCACCATATCCAATAAAGTATGGTTACGATGTTCGGACACACCATTACGCTGTGGTGTTCCGGGTGGCGTGAGTTGTGAAACTATTCCACATTGTTTCAAATGAAGACCAAACTCGTAACTCAAATATTCACCTCCACGATCAGATCGCAGAAACTTTATTTTCTTGTTACGATGATTCTCTACTTCATTCTGAAATTCTTTGAACTTTTCAAATGTTTCAGACTTGTGCTTCATTAAGTAGATATACCCATATCTGCTCAAATCATTAGTGAAGGTCAGAAAATAACGATACCCGCCGCGAGCTTCAACACTCATTGGTCCGCATACATCAGTATGTATGATTTCCAACAACTCTGTTGCTCGCTCCACAGTTCCGGAGAACGGAGTTTTAGTCATCTTTCCCATGAGGCATGGTTCGCAAGCACCAAGTGATTCATAATCAAGTGATTCCAAAAGTCCATCACTGTGGAGTTTCTTCATGCGCTTTACACCAATATGACCTAAACGGCAGTGCCACAAATAAGTTGCACTATCATTATTAACCTTGCATCTTTTGGCTTCAATATTATGAATATGTGTATCACTACAATCGAGATCCAACAAGAATAGACCACTCTTCAAGGGTGCATGACCATAAAAGATATTATTCAAAAAAATAGAACAACCTTTATTCTCTGATTTAAATGAATAACCGTCTCACAACAAACAAGATCCAGATATAATGTTCATGCTCAACGCTGGCACCAAATAACAATTATTTAGGTCTAAAACTAATCCCGAAGGTAGATGTAGAGGCAGCGTGCCGACGGCGATCACATCGACTTTGGAACCATTTCCCACGCGCATCGTCACCTCGTCCTTAGCCAATCTTCGTTTAATCCGTAGTCCCTGTTTCGAGTTACAGATATTAGCAACCGAACCGGTATCAAATACCCAGGTACTACTATGAGCATTAGTAAGGTACACATCAATAACATGTATATCACATATACCTTTGTTCACCATGCCATCCTTCTTATCCGCCAAATACTTGGGGCAGTTCCGCTTCCAGTGTCGAGTCCCTTTACAGTAGAAGCACTTAGTTTCAGGCTTGGTTCTAAACTTGGGTTTCTTCGCGGGAATAGCAACAGTCTTGCTATTATCCTTGAAATTCCCTTTCTTTCCCTTGCCCTTCTTCTTGAAACTAGTGGTCTTGTTAACCATCAACACTTGATGCTCCTTTTTGATTTCTACCTCCGCAGCTTTGAGCATAGCGAAGAGCTCAGGAATTGTCTTCTGCATCCCTTGCATATTATAGTTCATCACGAAGCCTTTATAGCTTGGTGGCAGTGATTGAAGAACTCTATCAATAACACTATCCTCGTCAACTTGGCAACCAAGTTGAGTCATATGATTGTAGTGCCCATACATTGTGAGCAAGTGTTCACTGATAGAACTATTCTCCTCCATCTTGCAGCTGTAGAACTTATTGGAAATCTCATATTTCTCAATCCGGGCATTTTCTTGAAATATTAACTTCAACTCCTGGAACATCTCATATGGTCCATGACGTTCAAAACATCGTTGAAGTCCCGGTTCTAAGCCGTAAAGCATGGCACACTGAACTATCGTTTAGTCATCAAACCGTGTCTGCCAGACGTTCAAAGCGTCTACATTAGCGGGAGGGGGCTTGTCACCTAGCGGTGCTTCAAGGACATAATTCTTCTATGCAGCAATGAGGATAATCCTCAAGTTACGGACCCAGTCCGTGTAATTGCTACCATCATCTTTCAACTTAGCTTTCTCTAGGAATGCATTAAAATTCAAAGGAATGGTAGCACGGGCCATTGATCTACAACAACATAGATATGCAAAAACTATCAGGACTAAGTTCATGATAAATTAAAGTTCAATTAATCATATTACTTAAAGAACTCCCACTTAGATAGACATCCCTCTGGTCATCTAAATGATCACGTGATCCAAATCAACTAAACCATGTCCGATCATCACGTGAGATGGAGTAGTTTCAATGGTGAACATCTTATGTTGATCATATCTACTATATGATTCACGCTCGACCTTTCGGTCTCCAGTGTTCCGAGGCCATATCTGCATATGCTAGGCTCGTCAAGTTTAACCTGAGTATTCTGCGTGTGCAAAACTGGCTTACACCCGTTGTATTTGAACGTAGAGCTTATCACACCCGATCATCCCGTGGTGTCTCGGCACGACGAACTTTCGCAACGGTGCATACTTAGGGAGAACACTTATACCTTGAAATTTTGTAAGGGATCATCTTATAATGCTACCGTCGTACTAAGCAAAATAAGAAGCATAATAAGATAAACATCACATGCAATTAAAATATGTGACATGATATGGCCATCATCATCTTGTGCTTTTGATCTCCATCTCCAAAGCACCGTCATGATCACCTTCATCACCGGCGCGACACCTTGATCTCCATCGGAGCATCGTTGTCGTCTCGCCAACTATTGCTTCTACGACTATCGCTACTGTTTAGTGATAAAGTAAAGCAATTACATGGCGATTGCATTTCATACAATAAAGCGACAACCATATGGCTCCTGCCAGTTGCCGATAACATTACAAAACATGATCATCTCATACAAAACCGTATAACTCATCATGTCTTGACCATATCACATCACAACATGCCCTGCAAAAACAAGTTAGACGCCCTCTACTTTGTTGTTGCAAGTTTTATGTGGCTGCTACGGGCTTAGCAAGAACCGTTCTTACCTACGCATACAAAAACCACAACGATGTTTCATCAAGTATGTGTTGTTTTAACCTTCACAAGGACCGGGCGTAGCCACACTCGATTCAGCTAAAGTGAGAGAGACAGACACCCGCCAGTCACCTTTAAGCAACGAGTGCTCATAACGGTGAAACCAGTCTCCCTTAAGCGTACGCGTAATGTCGGTCCGGGCCGCTTCATCTCACAATACCGCTGAAGCAAAGTATGACATGCTGGTAAGCAGTATGACTAGTATCGCCCACAACTCATTGTGTTCTACTCGTGCATATCATCTACGCATAGACCTGTCTCATGATGCCACTGTTGGGGAACGTAGTATTTTCAAAATTTTCCTACGATCACGCAAGATCTATCTACCAGATGCATAGCAACGAGGGGGAGAGTGTGTCTACGTACCCTCATAGACCGGGAGCGGAAGCGTCAAGTGACGCGGTTGATGTAGTCGAACTTCTTCGCGATCCCACCGATCAAGCACCGAACGTACGGCACCTCCACGTTCAGCACACGTTCAGCTTGATGACGTCCCACGAGCTCTTGATCCAGTTGAGCTTCACGGGTGAGTTTCATCAGCACGACGGCGTGGTGACGGATATGATGTATCTACCGACGCAGGGCTTCGCCTAAGCACTGCAACGGTATGACCGAGGTGTCTTTCTGTGGAGGGGGGCACTGCACACGGCTAAAACAATTCAACTTGTGTGTCTTTGGGTGCCCCCCTGCCCCCGTATATAAAGGAGCAAGGGAGGAGGCCGGCCGGCCCCTATAGGCGCGCCAAGGAGGAGCAATCCTACTAGGAATAGGATTGCAATCCTATTCCTAGTAGGAATCACCAAGAGGGGAAGGAAAGAGAGGGAGAGAAGGAGAAGGAAAGAGGGGGCCGCGCCCCCCTCCCCTAGTCCAATTCGGACTGCCCTTGGGAGGGGGGCGCCACCTCCTGGCTGCTGCCCTCTTTCTCCCCTATGGCCCACTAAGGCCCAACTTTCCCCCGGGGGGTTCCGGTAACCCCCACGGCACTCCGGTAAATTCCGAAACTTTCCAGAACACTTCCGGTGTCCGAATATAGTTGTCCAATATATCAATCTTTACGTCTCGGACATTCCGAGGCTCCTCGTCATGTCCGTGATCTCATCCGGGACTCCGAACTACCTTCGGTACATCAAAACTCATAAACTCATAATACCGATCGTCATCAAACGTTAAGCGTGCGGATCCTACAGGTTCGAGAACTATGTAGACATGACCGAGACTCATCTCCGGCCAATAACCAATAGCGGAACCTGGATGCTCATATTGGTTCCTACATATTCTACGAAGATCTTTATCGGTCAAACCGCATAACAACATACGTTGTTCCTTTTGTCATCGGTATGTTACTTGTCCGAGATTCGATCGTCGGTATCTCAATACCTAGTTCAATCTCGTTACCGGCAAGTCTCTTTACTCGTTCCGTAATACATCATCTCGTGACTAACTCATTAGTCATTTGCTTGCAAGGCTTATTATGATGTGCATTATCGAGAGGACCTAGAGATACCTCTCCGACACTCGGAGTGACAAATCCTATTCTTGATCTATGCCAACACCACGAATACTTTCGGAGACACTTGTAGAGCATCTTTATGATCACCCAGTTACGTTGTGACGTTTGATAGCACACAAGGTGTTCCTACGGTATTCGGGAGTTGCATAATCTCATAGTCATAGGAACATGTATAAGTCATGAAGAAAGCAATAGTAGTAAAAACTAAACGATCATAGTGCTAAGCTAACGGATGGGTCTAGCACATCATTCTCCTAATGATGTGATCCCGTTGATCAAATGACAACTCATGTCTATAGCTAGGAAACATAGCCATCTTTGATCAATGAGCTAGTCTAGTAGAGGCATACTAGGGACATGCTGTTTTGTCTTATGTATTCACACATGTACTAAGTTTCCGGTTAATACAATTCTAGTATGAATAAAAGACATTTATCATGATATAAGGAAATACAAATAACATCTTTATTATTGCCTCTAGGGCATATTTCCTTCAGTTATAACCTAGGGTGACACAAAACTAGCTCCAATTCATCAATATAATGTAGGCATGTATTCCGTACATGGTCACACGTGCTTATGGAAAAAAACTTGCATGACATCTTTTGTCCTACCCTCACATGGCAGCAGGGTCCTGGTGGAAACTAAGGGATATTCAGGCCTCTTTTTAATAGAGAAACGGAACAAAGCATTAGCACTTTGTGAATACATGAACTCCTCAAACTACGGTAATCACCGGAAAGAATCCCAATTATTGTCACCTTGGGATATGTGGATCATGACTCGTAATAGGTGTCTACCAACTTGCAAGATCGGATCAAGAACACATATATATTCATGAAAACATAATAGGTTCAGATCTGAAATCATGGCACTCGGGCCCTAGTGACAAGCATTAAGCATGGAAAAATCATAGCAACATCAATCTCAGAACATAGTGGATACTAGGGATCAAACCCTAACAAAACTAACTCAATTAAATGATAAATCTCATCCAACCCATCACCGTCCAGCAAGCCTACGATGGAATTACTCACACACAGCGGTGAACATCATGAAATTGGTGATGGAGGAAGGTTGATGATGACGACGACGACGATTTCCACTCTCCGGAGCCCCGAACGGACTCCAGATCTGGTCTCCCGAGGAAGAACAAGGGGTGATGGTGGCTCCGTATCGTAAAACGTGATGAATCCTTCTCTCTGATTTTTTTCTCCTCGAACGTGAATATATGGAGTTGGACTTGAGGTCGGCGGAGATTCATGGGACCCACAAGGCAGGGGGTGCGCCCCCACCCTTGTCGACAGCAGCTGGGTCCCCTCTGGTTGATTCTTTCGCCAATATTTTTTATATTTTCCAGAAATAATCTCCGTAAATTTTAAGGTCATTCCGAGAACTTTTATTTCTGCACAAAAATAACACCAAGGCAATTCTGCTGAAAACAGAGTCAGTCCGGGTTAGTTCCATTCAAATCATGCAAATTAGAGTCCGCAACAAGGGCAAAAGAGTTTGGAGAAGTAGATACGATGGAGATGTATCAAGCGACACCTTGGTTGGGGAAGAGGTGGCAATGGCCACAGTGGCCGTTGCCATTCCTTCACCGTTTGCATCATCGTCTTCATCATCGGAGAGATACTCTTTTTGTGCCACCAACCCCTTTTAAGGCACCTTCTTGATAAAGTTGTTCTTGTTGGGGAAGGTCTTCGCATTGTTTTTGCGGATAAGCTTTCCACCATTGTATTCCCTCTTCTCATAGGGGAAATCCACCACAAAGTGACTCACATTTCCACAATTGTAGAAAGTTATCACACATTGCTTGCCCTTTGAGGCACTTGAGTTGTCCTTAGAGAAATTTGGCTTGGTGTTTCTCTTGTTACCCCAAAATTGCCATGACGCAAGAGCCATGTGCTCGTGGTAAGCATATTGGTGTCTTCGGGGCAACTCTCCTCTTCTTCCTCTTCATCTTCTTCCGGAATGGCCTTGGCCTTCAACACAAGGTTGGGAGAAGCTTTCTTTGACAATTGGACACGAGCAAGCGCATTGTAGGTGGTCTTGTTCATGGTGTTCATGGCAATAAACTCATCCAACACATCACTTGAAGACAAGGTGTGGAAGTCCAGTCTTTAACGAATCATGGAGGACATGGCCTTGTTGAAAGGCATGGTTGCCTTGGGAAACTTGCGCTTGATCCAATTATCATCTGTATACTTGCTCCCATGGTCTTGAAGAGCTACCGCAAGAGTTGTCACTCTCCAGTAGAGATCACGAGGATCCTCATGTTCAATCATTACAAACTCATCGGCCTCATTGAGAACGACCTCAAAGTTGGACCGTTGAATGCTTGCGCTTCCCTTGTACATAGAGACAATATGATCCCAATAATCCTTTGCCCAAGTGAAGGGGCTCAAATGAGAAAGGTCTTCGCGATGCACCGTGGCTTGAAGAATGAACAAGGCGAAATGATTGTATTGATTGTCCACCTCTTCTCTTGGAGTAAGATTGTACGAATCATGTGGATATTAGCCTTGTTCAACGATCCTCATAATATGTATTGAGTTGTGATTCAAATGAGACTTGATACAAAAAACCCAATTAGCAAAATCATTCTTTACAAGCATAGGAGGAGGACCGACGTTATTGATATGAGGTAAGGGGACCGATCCTCCATAGACTGGGGGAGGGGCAACCGTGGCATGAGTGCACGTCTCATTCTTACCTTGAGGGCAAGAAGTATGAGTAGCTTTAGCTGCTTCCTTAGCGGAATTGGCCTCAGACCCTGATGCGGTGGGATTAGCCACTTGCAACGGATCGGTAGAAAGTTTTAACCCCTCAAGGAGATCTTTAAGCATGGACTTGACTTCGGTCATCATATACATCTTAAGTGAAGCCATAGCCTCATGTAAGTCGTCTCGGGTGATTGAATTCAACTCCACGGGCTCGGGTACTTCCTCTTCCCCATCCCTGTTGCCAACCATACTCTTCAGGTGGTGAAAACCTTAATAAAGAAAAGAGGCTCTGATACCAATTTAAAGGATCAATATGGTTGACTGGAGGGGGTGAATAGGCAACTACCAATGTCTATTTTTTCTTAACAAATTAGGTTAAGCAACAAATAGGTTGCCTAGATGTGCAACTAGGTGAGCAACCTATATGACGCTAGCAACAACAACAACAAGAGAAAGCAAAGGATACAACACAAATATAGCTTACACAAAATAAAGATAAGAAGTAACCACAAGTGGAGCCGGTGGAAACGAGGATGTGTTACCGAAGTTCGTTCCCTTAGAAGGTAAGTACGTCTCTGTTAGAGTGGTGTGGGGGCACAATGCTCCCCAAGAAGCCACTAGGACCATCGTATTTTACTCACGCCCTCGCACAATGCAAGATGTCATGATTCCACTAGTGGTGCCCTTGAAGGCGGCAACCAGATGATACGTCCAAAACGTATCTATAATTTCTGCTTGCTCCATGCCACTTTTGGGTGATATTGCTATGATATTCATACACTTCCATACACTTTTGATCATATTTGGACTAACCTACTAATCCAGTGCACCCCAGTGCCAGTTTCTGTTTTCGGCTGTTTTTGTATTTCAGGTTTTCACGTTACGAGAACTGCCAGGAAAAATCCAGAAAAATTATATAAAAAATCAGCGTTCCAGAACCTACCTTGCGCCCGAAGGACAGCCGGGGGGGCACCAGGGCTCCAGGCGCCCTGGCGGCGCCCCCCCCCCCCTGGGCCGCGCCGGGGGGGCGCCTGGGCCCCCCGAGCCCCTTCTGGTGCCCCCCTTTGGCATATATTTAGAGCGTCCTTCGAAACCCTCGGGACGGGAACTCTTTTTCGCGATCTCATCTCTGTTCCGCCGCCGCCGCCGCTTCCAAGATCGGGAGCACCAGGAGAACTCTTCCCGGCACCCTGTCGGAGGAGAGGATCACCATCGAGAGCCTCTCCACCACCATGGACGCCTCCCGGATGAGTTGTGAGTAGTCTCCCTTGGACCATGAGTCCATGACCAGTAGCTATGTGATGTTCTCCTCCCGTTCTTGAGCTTCACTAATTAGTCCTCGTGAGCTGCCCTACATGATCGAGGCACATATGTAATCCTTATGCTGTTGCTATGATGAGTTTGCTGGGATCCGATGGATTATGAGATTATGTTCAGATTGTTCTTGAGTAATATATTTGATCTACCTCTTTTATATTTATGTTCATAAGTAATTCTTGCATGTTCTCCGTTGTTATTTATTGCTTTGGCCAAGTAATGGGTAGTGACTCCAAGAGGGAACGTTATGCTTGATTGTGGGTTCATGCCCCTCGATGACTAGCTTGAGTGACAGAAACATAAGTCTAGGGGATGTGCTGTTGCCACAAGGGGGAAAACAACGGTGCTTGTGCCCGCGGGTGCAAGGATTGTTTACTTTACGCAAAGTTCTTTTAATGCAGTTGTCTGTTGCTTTGAGTTTACACTATGGGTGGGGCTCGCAACTTAATACCAGCGAGATGTTCTGGATAGATATCTCAAGGTGGATGATTAGTAGTAGATATTGATGGATTTCGGTCTACTTACTTTGGCGTACTGCCCATGCTTTGAACCTCAACCTTTCTTGCAATGTAGTCAGCATTGGTTTGCGTTCGTGGTCCTGTCAATTGCCCAGCTGTAATTCGTTTACCTCATATAGCTGTTTTATCGTCTTTTGGGAGAGAGACATCACTAGTGAACATCATGAGACTCCGGTCCATATTACCATCATTGATCACATCCGCTATTTACTTTTCGCTATTATTTACTATTGCAAACACTATCTATCACTACTATCATTTGCGTTTAATCATTTGTGAACTACAAGGCCGGAGGGATTGACAACCTCTCTGTACTCGTTGGGAGCAAAGTTATTTGTATCTGTGTGCAGGTCCACGTTGATTGCTAATATCTGGCGCCGTTAGCAGTTGACACCTACTTGTTGAACCTAGGAGTCTCTGGGGATTCGATCCTTGGCATCTTTGCTAAGGGAAAAACTTCCACAACACTGCATCTCACACCTTCCACTTGGGGTAACCAACGAGGGGTTAGAGGCCCATCAAGGAGTTTTTCTGGCGCCGTTGCCGGGGACTCCACTCTTCAGGATAGGGGAGTTGCATGCTATCTTTTACCTTTGCTTTTTAGTCTTGTTAGTTTATCTTTCAGTTTTTGCTTTAGTATCCTTTATCAAAAATTACAAAAAAAAAATATTTTGCCTTCCTGTTAGTAGTCCTATCTGTTTAGCCAAACATGTTAGGATTTGGTGCTTTGAGGGAATCAGAAGTTCTAGATTTCCATCAAAGGGATGGAGAAAATATGAAGAAGGCATGGGACAGAATTTCTGATGCACATAGGAGAATTATGCCTTGGATACCTATAAAAATTGTGCTTAGGAATTTTTACCAGGGTCTTTTTAAATGGTGTAAACACTCTCTTGATATTATAGCCGAGGGAGATTTCCTGGAGTGTGATGAAGCTAGAGCTCTTGAAATTATACATGGTCTATCTAGTTACTTTGTTTATAATCATAATTTTGATACTGTCATAGATAGACTTGCTACTATTGAAAAGAGAATGGATGCTCTAGACTTAATGAAGGAAGAGAAACTCAAACCCAATAAGAGAGATATTTTGGAAATAGATAATGACTGGGAGCCTCTTGTTAGGATTAGCATCTCTAATCAAGACTTCCTTGCTTATTGTGATATTGGATCTATGGTTTCTACTATGCCAAAAATTGTTCATAATTCTTTAAAATTTAACATGGATAGATTACCATCCTATCATGAACACACTAATGGAGATATTTCTGAAATCCAGGGAAGAATGAAAGATGTGCCAGTTAAATTCCTTAAAGGGATTGCAATGGTTGATTTCTTCATCATGGAGCCAAACCAAGGAAATATAGTGCTTGGAAGGGACTTCCTCCGAGCGGTAAAAGGCTTCATCGATATAGGTAAGGGATAAATCCGCTTACGCGGTAAGGCAAAAGGTGTGTACCCCTTTCCTAGAAGGAACAAGAGTGAACTTGTTGAAGAACCATATGACTCAATTTATAACTCCGATTATTATGATGGTTATTGATTCCTCTTTGCATTATGCCTAGCTTAAAGGCATAAAAGAAAGCGCTTTTGGGAGGCAGCCCAATGAATAAATTTATTTTGCTTTTGTTGTGTCTTGATGTTGTTTACTGCTGTAGCATCATCATTGTATCTTTGCTTTTCATATTTGTGCCAAGTATAGCCTATGATTGCTAGAAAGTTCAAAAGTTGTGAGGTGCTGTCCAGGAAACAGATTCTGTCCTTGGATAGAAAAATTCGTATAAAATCACCAGATCATCTTTTTGGTCTGAATTTTTTCGACAGCGTTCTCTATATAATTGTCTTTCGTGCGTCTGTTCTGAGTTTTTTGATTTGAGTTGCAGAAGTATCCCGAACAAATCAATTACTACCTGCTGTTCTGTTTTTCACAGATTCTGTCCTGTTTTGCCTTTCCTTCATTTTGCAAACCAAGAGCTTGCTTTTTCTTTGCAAAAACCTTTTGGCAATCTTGAGAAACAGTAGAACTTCAAGAATATTTTTATTTCCAGCAAGGTGCAATTATTTTATTAAGGGTACTAACCTCGCTAATCAGATTATAATGAGTTATGTATGAAGGGAGTTTTCAAGTGTGCGAGGGAAGATGATAAAAAGATTCAGGAGTGTCAAGCGCTCAAGCTTGGGGATGCCCCCGTGCACCCCCAAGAAATATCCAAGGAGACTCAAGCGTCTAAGCTTGGGGATGCCCCCGTGCATCCCCTTCTCCATCAACATTATCAGTTCGTCTTTCGTTCCGCTATATTTTTATCACTTCATGTGTTATGTGCTATGCTTGGAGCGTCTTGCTTTTAGTTTTCTTTTTAGTTTTTCATAACGAGTCGGAACTCAGCTTTCTTTATGTGGGAGAGAAACACGCTCCACTTCTACCTAGAACATAACATAGAATTTTCATGTCTATCTTTGCTGTGTGTGTTCTTTGTCTTTTAATAGCTACTATCATGCTCTGCTCTTAGTATTCATGATTATCTTTTCAAAGAGCTTTTGTTTAGTTGGTTGCTTGAACTCTCTTTAATTACCATGCTCACCTTATTAAGAGAGTTTGCTTCCGTTGCATTGGTTAATATGTCTATGATAAAGATGCTACGTGCATAATGGCGCTTAGTAGTTCAGGTTTTCTTATGGTTAATATCAAATAGCTGGGGGATTCCCAATGTGTTATTAGAGTACCAACTTGATTTGTTTGCCTATGATGTGGTATGGTTTAGTAATATCTTCCTTCAAGAATTTATTTTGATTGACTTGGCGTATGCTCACGCATATTAAGACTGTAAAGAAAGTCTGTCAAGCCTTGATGATCTTTTATTTCTGAGTAGCGATATAACTTCCATGCCTGATTCAATATTGCTTTGTCGCTCTGCATGATTATGACCGTCATTGCTCTCTTAGTTGGTCGCTCCCAGTCTTTTGCTAACCTCCACCTGTACTAAGCGAACTAACTTTGCAATACATAGCTCATGGGAAAGTAGCTTAAAAACTATTGTGGTAAAGAATATGTTGCTTATGTATCTTATTTCTTATAAGTTGCTTGCTGAGCGGTAACCATGTTTCTGGGGACGCCATCAACTGTCACACTTTTGTTGAATATCATGTGAGTTGCTATGCATGTTCGTCTTGTCTGAAGTAAGGGTGATTTGCCATGGGTTGAATGAGTATGCATATTGTTAGAGAAGAACATTGGGCCGCCAACCAAAGCCATGTATCATGGTGGAAGTTTTAGCTTGGACATTAACCCTCAATCTCTTATGAGAATATGCTTATGCATTAAAGAGGAGTCCATCATCTATTTTCTATGTTGTCCCGGTATGGATGTCCTCAAGTTGAGATCTATCAAAAACGAGAAATCAAATGCGATTTATCTCCTTGGACCTTTGTACAGGTGGCATAGAGGTACCCCTTTGTGACAATTGGTTGAAACATATGTAATGCAATGATAACTCATGGAAATCCGAGCTAATTAGGACAAGGTGCGAACACTATTGGTATTCGATACATGAGGCTTGCAACTTATAGGATGTCTTATGCATGACACATATGAAGTACTACTACCGTTGACAAAATTGCTTCTATGTTTTTAAAAAATAAAAAGCTCTAGCACATAACCATTCTTTTACTTTTTAAGTATCCACCTTCTTTTAAAAGCACCAACTACTGAGAGCATGATTGTCATTCTGAGTGTAATGTGCATTGTCCCAAAGTAGCATTGTCTTTTGCATGATTGTGATATCGTTTATTTTGAAATTATTGTATCTAGTCATCACTTAAACCTTGAAGGTGCCCCTGCATTTATGTTTTGCTTCACTAAAGGGGGCAAGCTAGATATCACTTTATCATATTTGCACACCATGTTCATTGCAAATCTATTTGATGTTTCAATGTCATGTTGTAAAACTTTCAGTCATTTGTGATTTTCTCATGAGGCAACTTAATTACTATAGAATCATTGTCTCAGTAAGCTTTTGTCATATGACTATGAATAAGTCCTATATGGTTAATAGCATGTCACCACAGAAATTATTCTTGTTATCATTTACCTACTCGAGGACGAGCAGGAATTAAGCTTGGGGGTGTTGATACGTCCAAAACGTATCTATAATTTCTGCTTGCTCCATGCCACTTTTGGGTGATATTGCTATGATATTCATACACTTCCATACACTTTTGATCATATTTGGACTAACCTACTAATACAGTGCACCATAGTGCCAGTTTCTGTTTTCGGCTGTTTTTGTATTTCAGGTTTTCACGTTACGAGAACTGCCAGGAAAAATCCAGAAAAATTATATAAAAAATCAGCGTTCCAGAACCTACCTTGCGCCCGAAGGACAGCCGGGGGGGACACCAGGGCTCCAGGCGCCCTGGCGGCGCGCCCCCCTAGGCCGCGCCGGGGGGGCGCCTGGGCCCCCCGAGCCCCGTCTGGTGCCCCTCTTTGGCATATATTTAGAGCGTCCTTCGAAACCCTCGGGACGGGAACTCTTTTTCGCGATCTCATCTCTGTTCTGCCGCCGCCGCCGCTTCCAAGATCGGGAGCACCAAGAGAACTCTTCCCGACACCCTGCCGGAGGGGAGGATCACCATCGGGAGCCTCTCCACCACCATGGACGCCTCCCGGATGAGTTGTGAGTAGTCTCCCTTGGACCATGAGTCCATGACCAGTAGCTATGTGATGTTCTCCTCCCGTTCTTGTGCTTCACTAATTAGTCCTCGTGAGCTGCCCTACATGATCGAGGCACATATGTAATCCTTATGCTGTTGCTATGATGAGTTTGCTGGGATCCGATGGATTATGAGATTATGTTCAGATTGTTCTTGAGTAATATATTTGATCTACCTCTTTTATATTTATGTTCATAAGTAATTCTTGCATGTTCTCCGTTGTTATTTATTGCTTTGGCCAAGTAATGGGTAGTGACTCCAAGAGGGAACGTTATGCTTGATTGTGGATTCATGCCCCTCGATGACTAGCTTGAGTGACAGAAACATGAGTCTAGGGGATGTGCTGTTGCCACAAGGGGGAAAACGGTGCTTGTGCCCGCGGGTGCAAGGATTGTTTACTTTACGCAAAGTTCTTTTAATGCAGTTGTCTGTTGCTTTGAGTTTACACTATGGGTGGGGCTCGCAACTTAATACCAGCGAGATGTTCTGGATAGATATCTCAAGGTGGATGATTAGTAGTAGATATTGATGGATTTCGGTCTACTTACTTTGGCGTACTGCCCATGCTTTGAACCTCAGCCTTTCTTGCAATGTAGTCAGCATTGGTTTGCGTTCGTGGTCCTGTCAATTGCCCAGCTGTAATTCGTTTACCTCATATAGCTGTTTTATCGTCTTTTGGGAGAGCGACATCACTAGTGAACATCATGAGACTCCGGTCCATATTACCATCATTGATCACATCCGCTATTTACTTTTCGCTATTATTTACTATTGCAAACACTATCTATCACTACTATCATTTGCGTTTAATCCTTTGTGAACTACAAGGCCGGAGGGATTGACAACCTCTCTGTACTCGTTGGGAGCAAAGTTATTTGTATCTGTGTGCAGGTCCACGTTGATTGCTAATATCTGGCGCCGTTAGCAGTTGACACCTACTTGTTGAACCTAGGAGTCTCTGGGGATTCGATCCTTGGCATCTTTGCTAAGGGAAAAACTTCCACAACACTGCATCTCACACCTTCCACTTGGGGTAACCAACGAGGGGTTAGAGGCCCATCACCAGACCATTACAAACAAGGTTGGGCAATCTCAACAACCAAATTGGAGGCTCCCAGCACAACCACAAAGTTCACCACAATGGAATGTGGCTCCAAGCTGACCTCAACCGTCTAGGGTGCTCAAACACCCAAGAGTAACCAGATCTGCAAGGGATTAGTGGGGGGAATCAAATTTCTCTTGGTGGAAGTGTAGATCCAGGCCTTCTCAACCAATTCTTAGAAAATCAACAAGTTTGATTGGCTAGGGAGAGAGATCATGCGAAAAATAAGCTTTGGAGCAATAGTGGAGTTTGGAGATAGAAGAGGTGAGTCTTCTTGGAGAAGAAGACCCCCTTATATAGTTGGGGAAAATCCAACCGTTTTCTACCCTCAGCCCGCATCTAAGCAGTGCTACCGCTTAGGCGGTACTACCAGAGTCTAGACAAAACGGAGAGCAAATAGGATGGTAGTGCCGCTGGAGCGGTACTATGGACTCCACAGTGGTACTACCGTTGAGGTATTCTGAGCAAGACTAGGCAGCAGTACTAGAGTGTGCTAGGCGGAAGTACCGTACCAACCGGCACTACCTCTCTCGTACCTCTTGAGGGAAAGCAATAACAGGAGCTAGCACGGGGGAGAAAACCTAAGCGGCACTAGCACTGGCAGCGGCAGTAGCTTAAGCGGTACTACCGTGCTACTACCGCCCTAGTACCGCGAATTATGACAAGGCAACCGAGAGTTGCAAAAGCAGAATTCCCCTAAGCGGCAGTAGACCAATAGTGACCAGCGGTAGTTCCGCCGAGCGATACTACTGTGGGCACTAGTGCTACTACCGCTTGCGTGCTGCCTCTAGTTATATCAGAAAATAGACATAATGCTCCAAGGTTGCGTAAAGACAAAGTGGGTGGAAGTGAGGTTGTGTACGTGTTGATTCCACCCATACCTTTCCAAAGCGGACCCCCTCTTAATAATATGGATTCCCTACGAATAAAACCACCAAAAATAAATCGTCAGGAAAATAACCGTCTTCACTTATAGCCACCGAGGGGAAATAAACCATCTTGTGTCAACTAGGATATTCTCGGAAATACTTGATGCACACAGTTAGTCCGCAAGACGTATTGTCGTCAATCACCAAAACACCTAAGGGAGAAATATGCCCTAACAGCAGCAATAGGTAGAGCTTGGTACAGGCCATGGCGGACGGGACTTGGACAGGAGGACCTTTAGCAGCAGCAAGGTGGAACTTGGGGGCAGGCCATGGCAGAGGGACTTGGACGGGAGAACCTTGAGCAGCAGCTAGTGGAGCTTGGGGGCAGGCCATGGCGAACGAGACTTAGATGGGAGGCCATTGCGAAGGGGATCGAGTTCAGTGGATTTTGACTGGTTCTCGCTCGAGATGAAGAGATAAGGTCGGGCATGTGGACGGGCCCAACCAGGACGTGTGGCAATCGTAGTGCACGGTTTAAGCGAGAGAGAGAGAGATCATCTGGTGGAAAATAAATGTTTTCCTTCTGAAAACTCTATCTTTTGATTTAGATAGGCCGCCGCCACATCAAGGGATCCCTTCCCATGGTGGCCTCCTTACTGCCAAACAGTGAGGGAAGGAAATCCTAGGAATGCAAACAGCAGCCGCCATATAACCACAAATTAATTTTGACTCTTTTTCATGAATGTCAAGTAAATTGCAAAACCATTTTAGTTTGTTTGTACAACGCCTTTGCTAAAATATTTGATTGAGTTGAATACGCAGACAAATTCCCTAGTGAGTGGCATTTCGTCAGTGGAGATTCTCTCACTTCTGCAAGCCGGCAATCCTACCCATGGGCACGAGCGCCCATGGGCACCCGACCTGGATGGGTAGGGTATGGGTTGTTGACTTCGCCCATGGGTCGTACCCATGGGTAACCTGATTAGTCGTGGGTAGGGTATGAGAAAAAAATATCGCCGGTTGTATCAAAAATTGCTTGCCGATCCCAATGAAGAAAAAATGATTTGCATGTCTGGAAAACACGGCTCTAGGAAAAAATGCTAGTAGAAGCAAAACTGCTCGCCGGTTGTATCAAAAATGACATGTTGATCCCAATGAAGAAAAATACTTTCATACTCGCATCCATGGAAAATCGTTGGTTCCAGCAAAAATGCCTAATGGTTCCGGCAGAAAAATGGCTGGTTGAAGCAAAAAAACAGAGTCGCGGGCTCACATGTCATGGAGATGGATGTAGCAAAAATCCACAAACGCCGGTAGTAAAAAACCAAAACGGTTGTAGCAAAATAGTTCGCTAATTCCAACAAAAATCATCGTGGTATGAGATTTTGGGTGGGTGGGTGGTAGGCTGGTAGCAAAAACATGGGTTGGTTCCAGCAAAAACAAACATGGTTGTAGCAAAATATGTTGTGGCGGCCATGAAGAGCAGCGCACACCCCAACTGCGGGCGGCCATGGCGACGAGCGCTGGTTTGCACCCAAGCACCATCGCGACGCCAACGAGCCCCTCGCGTCATCTCCACTCATCGGGGAACGCCTGCATCAGTGCTTGGTACTTTGGGCATGCTGATGGCATCAAGTCAGAGGGGGAGGATGCGCGGGTGACCATGAATCTATGGCGGTGACTGGAATAGTTTGAGGGAATAAACGGTGGGAGAGGTGGGAGAGAAAGATAAGAGAGAGGAGAGAATGAATGGATGTGAGAGAGAGACGAAAGAGATAAGACAAAAAGAAAGAAGAAACGGTGCGTGCGTGAACAGAGGAGCGAATCAACGAGACCGGCCCAAAATTCTCCCGGTGCGCCGTTCCTAAGCATGTCCCTCTAAAAACACTCAGACCTTGGCAGAGTACAAGACATGCACAGGTGTTTCAATAGTAAAATCAAAATAAAATAGGGCCGACCCAAATGGACATGCGTTTTGTCCGCTTTTTGTCCGTTTGGGTCGGCCAAACGGACGTCTGCGACCACTTTTTGATTTGGGTCGGTACGTGCGCCCAACGGGTGGTCGACCCATTTTTACCATGTCCATCCTGACATTTCGTCGAACACGTAGCAGGCAGCGGGGTTGGCAGCGGCTAGGCGGCCAACGGCTGCAGCGGCACAGGCCCGGCGCGGGCACGAGGCGAGGCCGGTGGCCGGGCGCGGCTGGGACGAGCGTCGCCTGATGGGCACAGCGAGGCGCGGCCTGGAAGAGTGTCGCCTGCGGGGACGAGCGCCGGAGAGGAGAGGGACAAGCTTCTGCGCGCGGCCGAGACGAGCGTCGCCTGCTGGGTGCGGCAAGGTGCAGCCTGGACGAGCGCCGGAGGGGAGAGGGACAAGCTCCTATGCGCGACGGCGGGCCGGCGGGAACGGGCGCCAGTGGGGCGCAGCGAACGGCGTAGCTGGATACTGAAACGGAGCTATGCGTCCGGTAGTACACAGCTGCTGCGTGCTGCCCCGTGCTCGATGCCAAAACAATGGCAACGCGCGCTGCTCGCTTTGGGCGTGGCATGATAGACTCCTGAAGTCGTGAGGAAGCGAGCTACTCCCTCCGTTCCAAATTACTCTTCGTGGTTTTAGTTTAATTGAACTAAAACCACGAAGAGTAATTTGGAAGGAGGGAGTAGCTCACTAGTGCGTCCGTGATGTATCGGGGCGTCATTTGCTCGGTGTTGCTGGCTGTGGCTCCGTGCAGTCGTCGTCTCCGGCGCGGGCACCCAAGCCAGCACCGTCTCTTCCCGCCACACCATAGCCAGCTCGAAGGCCGTCGTCCCCGGCCGTTCCAGCGCCCAAGCCATCGTCTCCCCCTGCTACATCGTCGGTGCCGAAGAATACACCAAGCCCTTCGGCCTCGCCGGTGTCGAAGCCGCCGGCCCCACGCGCGCCGGCGCAGACGCCAAAGCCAATGTCTCCAGCTGCACCCGTGCTGACGGGAACGGCCGCAGGCGGGGATGGTCGCCTGAGCGCGACGGCAGGGACGAGTGCTGGCACGGATGGGCGCATGCGCGACGGCAAGGACGAGCACGGGCACGAGTGGGACACTACAAAGAAAAGGCAGGAGAGAGAGGTGTGTCTGTGACATGTAGGCATGCCTCGTAAACGTCCGCTTTGTGTCCGTTTCGACCCAAATGCTACCCAAATTTGAACCGGAATTATATTCGAACGGACAACAAAATAAAAATGGATATCCGTGTATGTTTTTGTCCGCGACGATCCAAACGAACGGATCGTCCCCATTGAAGTTACGCAATTCCAATGGGACGACCCATTTCGTCCGCCAGCATCCGTTTGGGTCGGCGCGGACAAAAGTGAAGGCCCAACGCGCCAACCCAAACTAAAATCGCGTCCGCCTAGCGTCCACGCCGACCCATTTTCGGCCCAAAATTGCGCCTAAAATGCGTCGGCGCGGACGCGAGGCGAACGTGCCGCGCGTCTCCTCGCCGTCCGCCGCGTCCCCACCTGTAGGCCACCCAACCACCACCGGTCGTCTTATTTATGACGACCACCGATAGCGAGCACATGCGTCAGCCGGTGGAAGCGTCCTTTTTTAAGCACGCGTGTGGCGGAGACCTGCCTCATCCACTTCTCTCGTCCACATCTGGCCCCACCGCTCCCTTTGCCTCCTCTCCGGCGACCACAAACCCTAGTGTGCCCATGGGCCTCTTCGGCAGCAGCAAGGGTAAGGGCAAGGGCACCCCCGGCGCCTCGTCCTCCCGTGCCCCCTTCCCCCTCCTTCTCCGGCGGCGCCGCGTTTCCGCCCTGGTCGCCGGCACCTGCACATCCCGGTGCACCAAGCGCGCTGGCACTGGGAGTACATGCAGCCGCTGTCGTACCCAACGTCACGCTGTCACACCATTGGCATCTGGATCCGCATCGGATCCCAGTGCCGGCGGTTCCGCGTAGCCAGCGGGCGCACGACGACGAGGTGCGCAGGCGCCGCGCGCTGCTCACGCCGGAGCAGCATCGGCCGCCAGAGTACGCCGCCGACTCTCCCAACTAGGAGGCGTGGTTCGCCCTCGAACACGAGGAGCAACGGCGCATGGGTGTCGACGTCGTCTCGACGTCGTTCCCACCGCCGCCCCTGCAGGTAGAGCCGGAGGACATGGAGGCGGAGGCGGAGTACCAAGCCGCCCTCGAGGAGGCCCTGCAGCACGCGCTAGAGGCTAGCCGCCTCGAGGAGGACGCGCACTGGGACGGGCTGGAGCAAGCCCTTGCCCTGTCGACGGCGGGGGACTCCATCCATACCCGGTTGTTTGTGCCGCCACCGCCACCGTCGCCGCCCGTCTAGCCTAAGCCGGAGCCAGAGCCAACGCGGAAGCGCTCCCCGCCTCCACCAACTTGGCCGGAGGAGGCCTACTCATGGACGGGCCAGTACCGCAAGTGGGTGAGCGCGCCTCCCGTCCACTTCGTCGCGACGCCGGCGGCCCACCTCGAGCACTAGAAGGAGCACTGGCTTCGCCAGGAGCTGGCCGACGGCGAGGAGCGGATGTGGTACGAGGCCATGCTCCAACGTGACGCGGAGGCGCTCCAGCTCGAGGAGGAGGAGGAGGAGCGCGTGCGGCAGGCAGCAATGCCGCCGCCCGAGCAGACGCCAGAAGAGGCTGCCCTGGCAGCCTACAGGAAGGCATTCGGGTGGGCTGGCCCTGCTCCGGTCTTCATCGACCTCATCGACGACGGCAGTGTCGACGGCGAGGGCAAGGCCGACGACGTCTAGGGTAGCGTGCGGGGCGGCAGCAGGCGGGCGCAGACTTTTGTAAATATTTTAGTTAATGTTTAATTAGGTTTAAGTGGACTTTGGCCGGCGTTTGACCGGCCACTTATGTTTAATTATATTTATTTATGTTTTTCGTGCGAGTTGTTTTTTTTTCATGCCGGCACATTTGGGTCAGCCTCTCAACGTTGGACGATCAAGCCGACCCATTTTAAAATACGGACGCACACGTTCGTTGGCCAACCCAAACGGACGAAAAGCGGACAAAGCGCACGTTCGTTTGGGTCGTCCCGTTGGAGTTGCTCTTAGTTATTTCATGCCCGATGGGTGGCGTATTGGGTTGGGTTACCCGTTGGGTTCGGGCATGGGTCTCACAGTCTCTCACTCTCACTCGAGAGCCATGGTATGGGTCGGGTCGTAGGCAGGAGCTGCACCCGATAAGGGATTCGGGCATGGGTTGGGAAATGTTCACCCGATCAAACCCGACCCGATTGCCAGGCATGTACCACCACCAATCTGTGGGTAACCCGTCATCTGCATCAACGGCTAACAGCGAGTCGAGCCCTCCCCATAGCTCTATCCCGCAGCAGCGATGCCCGCCACCATGCCGCTAACCTCCTCTCCGCCCCGCCTCCTCCTCCAGCACCACCCCGGCCAAGCCAAGCTCCGGCAGCAGCGCTCCACCGCCGGCCTCGCACTCCTCCCACGCCGGGGAGTGCGGCTCCGCTGCGCCCCCGACGAGGTCGCGGCCACAGCCGCCGAGCCCGAGCAGCAGCAGGGGGAGGAGGAGGAGTTCGTGCTCCTCGCCTCCAACCGCAGCGACTTCAACGAGGTCATCATGGTCATCGACTCCCCCTCCAACCGCTACCTCGTCCTCGACCCCAGCCGTAAGTATCACCGCTTGCTCCGCGGACTTGGGTCGAGTTGGTTTCTGAATCTGAATACAGTGCGTTCCACCTCTGTGTCGTGCAGGGAACGTCCACAGCATTCTCCCCAAGAAGAGCGCCTGGACCAATTCCTACTGGGTATGTATATGTATTAGCACTAACCTGAACAGAATTCAGATAAGGCGACATTCAGATTACTGCTCTACCATTTTAAGGCATCATATTATTCTTTCACCTCTTGTATTTACATACCATTTTTTTCCCCTCAAAGCGGCTACTGAGTGTAAATTCTTGTAACCCGTTTTGCTTTTGCTATCATTCAGGATGAGTTTGTCAGCCTACCTCCCGTTGTTCCGCGTGGTCCTGTTGCACTTCTAGGTTTGGTAAACCCCTTCTCTGACATTTCTTAGCTATGCTCCTGTTCTTTACAAGTCGTTGATATGTGAAGCTGCTTCAGTGCATGATAAGCAAACATCCTAGTATGGTTGGGGGGACTTGAGGTGGAGATGTTTAAGCAGTACTTTAGCATTCCACCAGTTGCAATGAGTCTCTATAGAGTATTGTACATCACAATTCCTAGTAAGCACAGTAGGTGATCTATTTATACAAGCAACATAGTGTCATCGCGCTCCTTATTTAAATAATTAGCTCTTCGCACTCTTGCAGATGTGATTCATTTCTTCTCTACATGCTTCTTTCAGGGTGCTGGGACAGCAGCACATATGATGCTAGAAGTTTGGCCCTGGATACAACTTATCGGATGGGAGATTGATCCGACGGTGAAAACTTTTCTCACTGTCCTTTTATTTGTTTACTGATCACAACAGTCTTGGAAACTTGTCAGAAAAGCATTATTTTTTTGGAATGTTGGTTATGCTATTTCAAGCACACATCCTACCAGTATTCTGTGACTTGTTATGCAATTACAACTATTCATGTTTTTCAGCCTCATTCCTTGTGATTTATGATTTTCCTAATCATACAGCCATCTGTTTATATTTCCGTAACTGAAACCCCTGCAAAAATGTATCGTTTCATGGCAGATAATTGAATTGTCGAGGGATTATTTTGGTATGTCCAATTTAGAGAAGACCACGGATTTAGGTGGTTCACTTTCGGTGCGTATAGGCGATGCACTTTCCCCATCAGCTACAGTTGAAGGAGGATTTGCTGGTGAACATCTGATCTGATGCAAACATAATGCTTGTCTTACTGCCTTGTAGGAATTGAATTATGACATGCTCTCTAGTAATCAGTTTTTCGATAATTATCTGTAATAAATTGTAGACTCTGTGTTATTAGGTTAGTGTTTCGAATGCCTTTAATTAGCTTTTCAGAGCATTTAAAGTTTTCAGTTTCAGGAACTGACTTGCAAGGGTTTTAGCCTGACTGTACCTTGCTCATGCCTGCAGGCATTGTTGTTGATTTATTTGCTGATGGAAAAGTCTTGCCTCAGCTACAAGAAGTAAATACCCCATGCCTCTTTAATTCATTTGTTATTATTCTCTATTTCTACCATGGCTAGTTTGTATTTTTCACTATATATATTTGCCTCGTGCTCCTTCGAGAACACATCAGAGTCATATTGTTGTATGGTCTAGCATGCAGGAGCCACCATCATAGCTCCACAACAAATATCTTTGTGCTTACGAATTTGAACTTTTATCATGCTTTATTAATGAGTGCACAAACTCAGTTCGGTCTGGTATTTAATTTACCGACGTAGAAAATCTGACATAAAAATGCTTACACATCCCAAAGTAAATAGAGTACATGCAAATGCATAAAAGTGATCTAAGACCTCGAGGATACTCTGCTCTAGGGAGACGCTAATAAAATTTACCTACTTCTTGCAACCTTAGCAACTCTCGTGTTCGAGAATACTCCGGTATGATGCTTATACCAAAACTAAATTTATATAAAGCTTTTGTATTCTTATGACAAAACGTACTTCTGAGATTTGTAAGTTTTTGAATGCTATATTATTATGAAGTATTTACTTCATTTCATTTTAACAAACTACATAGTACACTCTGATTTGCGCTGGGTTTAATGTAATGTCAACATTGTCACAGGCTGAAACTTGGTTAGAGATTGCGAAAAAGCTCATGCCAGATGGTAGAATCATGGTCAACTGTGGTGGAGCAGATACCCCCGTATCTCTTGCTGCTGACACGGGTGTTTCGTCTTGGGTCCAGAATCCTACAATCAAGGCTCTGTGCTCTGCATTCCCTGGGCAGGTAAGACCATAAGAGTAATAGTCACCAGACCACTGAAACTCTATATTTTTGACTGTTGGTGCGAAATGATGTCCTGCTGATGATACGACCCTTTATTGCAGCTAAACTGGAAGAGACTTTCGGAGAAGGAGAGTGTAAACTACGTCGCGTTGACGGGTCCCCTTCCAGACCTGGAGGAGTGGTCAACCTCGGTTCCTAGCGAGCTAAGCCCAAGAGTGAAACAATGGGTGCCTTGCGAGCTCGCTTGAGGATGTGTGTTTTCTTCTGGTTGCACCTTTACTTGCCTCTACAACTTTGTCAGTCTCCTCCCTCCACGGTCCTTTTAAGGTAAGTAGTTGCTGCAGCCAGTACATACCGTAGTACACTTGATTATTTTTAATTATGTTAATCATTGAATTGTTACTTGCAAAAGGCGTACATAAGGCGATCTGTCTGCGTCTGAAGAAGTACCATGTCATATCAGCACTCACACGTCCAAGGAAGGAATTGCTGTGGGGAAGGTAGTCTATCTGGCTCCCAAAGCTTGAAGAATAGCAGAGCGAAGACCTGTCCGTTTAATGGAGTTGATGCGTGTAATCCTGAAACCGAGCCGAGGGAAGAACGCATCGCGCTACAACTACAATTATTGGCATGTCCTGCTGACCTGCTGTTGATTGCCATTCATCATTCCATGTCTTCATGGTGTCGCAAAGTGTCAAGTTCAGTCACTGATTAGTAAGCGCGCGTTATATCCCTTTGTTTTTTTTAGATAACAACCTGTTAAAAAAAACTGTTATTTTCCTGCTGTTTACACGACCGATTCGTGCCAGCCGCAGTTTGCAGTCTTTTGCCAGTGTAATGTTTGTTTTTCAGCATCAGGTTCTTACGTAGCTACATAATTGTTATACTCACGGCGACGCTGCGCAAGTCCCGTGAAGCATTACCTCGCTACGACGAGTGAGATAGGGTGAGGGTTAGGTTTATTGGTATGTAATCCTTCGGTAATCCTTTCAGTATGTTTGGTGAACTCGTCTCCGTTTGTGTGCACTGTGTTTGTGATAAACTGCCTCGTGATCTCGAACAAATTCTCGTGCGAAATAAATTTTCAAATTATCCAGTACGTAGTATTCCCTCCGTAAACTAATATAAGAGCGTTTAGATCACTATTTTAGTGATCTAAATGCTTTTATATTAGTTTACAGAGGGAGTACCTTTTAGGGGATCTGTTCCAGCTGAAGCTTTTGCAACCCATAAAACCAGTTTCAAGCGTGCCGCAAATTAGTTTGACGGTTTGAGATTTTTAGTGGATCTACTAGAGATGCTCTAAGCTGTAGGTTAGTGCAGCTGCGTGTCGATCATGCGTTGTCAGTACAGGCGTCACTATTGAGAGTTTTGACTAGCCAAAAGAACCAGTCAATGAGATAACGTTTAACACATTGATATGAAAGAATTAATCGAACAACTGCACGGTTTAAACTTTGACATACGAACAGATGTTGATGAATGGAGATGGTCTGAGGGGCGAAGTGCTTTCGCTCAAAAGACAAACACTAGTAAAACGTAACTACCTCAATAAGGGTAAGGGGTGAGGAGAAGGAGCTCCGATGTCTGGTCCCTAGGTTGCGCTTGCGCCGGATCAAGATTAAGAGGACGTGAATGGAATGGATATGTGATACTACTTCACACACGAAATATGCTGGGACGATACTTACAAGATGGTTAATCCAGCAGCTTTCTGCAGTTTGGTCTTTCACATGGATGACGAGATATGCAGCGATGTGCGTGTATCGTGTGTGAAGTGTCGTGTATGTATAGTGTGTGAATTGTCATGCGTGTAGCGACGTTCATGGATAAGGTGGGAGAGTGATTATTACTTAGTGTGAATCTTCAAGCATTGGAGCGGTCTAGATTTCATGACCATCTGGATCTGAAACCCAAATTGATTATCCGCTTCGTCAAGGACCAAGAGCATGGTACGCAAAACTTGACAAAAGCCTAGTGTCACTCAGGTTTGAGAGAAGCCCACTTGAGCATGGTGTCTACGAGAGAATTATTGGTGATACAAGTCTCCTAGGT
The DNA here is from genome assembly GCA_902687465.1 of Secale cereale. Classification (NCBI taxonomy): domain Eukaryota; kingdom Viridiplantae; phylum Streptophyta; class Magnoliopsida; order Poales; family Poaceae; genus Secale; species Secale cereale. The sequence continues at coordinate 815,640,332 of LR738713.1, read as the reverse complement.
ATGTGGATGACTTGATTATCACAGGAACGAGCACCGCCAAAATTGCAAAATTCAAGATGCAGATGAAGCAATTATTCAGCATGAGTGACCTCATATCATTAGCTATTATTTGAGGATTGATATAAAACAAAAAAGATGAAGAAATTCTCTTTGTATCAATCATCTTATGTACTCCCTCCGTTCGGAATTACTTGTCTTGAAAATGGATGTATCTAGAACTAAAATACATCTAGATACATCCATTTGTGCGACAAGTAATTCCAAACGGAGGGAGTAGGAAAAATAATACTCCCTCCGTCCCATAATATAAGACGTTTTTTCACACTAATGTTTTTTTTAGAAAAGGAGCTTGAGCTCCGGCCTCTGCATCAAAATGATGCATACGGCCATATTTATTAGACGACAAGCAATCCAACAAAGGTCTTACAAAAGTTACGAATACAAAAATTTAGGACCGCCACAGCCGGCAGGCAAAAGATAGATAAGCTCCTAAACACCTATCCTGTTACATGACCGCCATCCAAACCGGTTGTAGATATCCCGAGCTACCATCTCCCAACGGATAGACGCAGTAACCAAAAGCTCCCTGGCCTCCGTCGGAGTGAGTAGCGACCACATACGGATAAGAGTAGTGGCTCTGAAGATAACCTGCAAAAAATGAATGTTTGTTGTTCTGTTAAAGACCAAATCATTTCTGCAATTCCAAATTGCCCAAAGTAAAGCACATACTCCCACTCGGATATGTTTTGCTGTTACCGTATCAATCCCTTGTAACCATGTCCCAAATATCATATTAATCGAAGTGGGGGGATTAATATTGAAGGCAATTTGAATCGACCTCCATAAGATTTTGACCAAAGGGCACTCAAGGAAAATGTGTCTAATAGACTCGTCGTGATCACAGAAACTACATCTTTTAGACCCTGACCAATTCCTTCTGGCCAAATTATCTTTTGTTAGAATGACTTGTTTATGAACGAACCACATAAACACTTTGATTTTTAGAGGTACCTTAACTTTCCAAACGTGCTTGGAGCTAGGAAGCACACTAGTGTTAATAATATCCAGATACATGGATTTCACTGAGAAAACCCCATTATTAGTTAGTTTCCATCTCAGCTGGTCTGGATCATGGGAAAGTTGGACCTCCATCAGTCGCCTCACTAAATGTAACCAAGCTTCCCACCGATGTCCCACTAAATTTCTTCGGAACTGGATATTAAGCGGAATAGTATTTAATATTGTAGCAACATAAGCATCTCTCCGTTGAACAATATTATAGAGTGAAGGGTATTGAAGTGCCAGAGGCGTCTCCCCTAGCCATGTATCTTCCCAAAATCTAATGGAAGTGCCATCTCCAATAATGAATTTAACTCTATTGAAAAATGTTGCTTTTACTCTCATCAGTCCCTTCCAGAAGGGTGAATCGTTCGGTCGTACCGTTACCTGGGACAAAGTTTTTGATTGAAGGTACTTATTGCGAAGAATCTGTGCCCATGTTGCCTCTGTCTCACCAGATAACTTGAACAACCACTTACTGAGTAAGCATCGATTCTTCACCTCTAAGTTTTCAATACCTAGACCCCCTTGGTCTTTCGGTCTGCAAATAATATCCCACTTAGTCAGCCGATATTTCCTTTTGGATTCATCGCTCTGCCAAAAGAACCTAGACCGGTAAAAATCGAGCCTTTTCCGAACTCCAACCGGAACTTCGAAGAAGGACAATAGAAACATAGGCATACTGGTTAGGACCGAATTAATAAGAATTAATCGTCCTCCGTATGACATAAGCTTACCCTTCCAGCAGCTTAGTTTTTTTTCAAACCGATCTTCAATAATTTTCCATTCTTTGTTTGTGAGCTTTCGGTGGTGAATTGGAATGCCCAGATAGGTGAATGGCAATGACCCCAAATCACAGCCAAACAGCTCTTTATAAGCTTGTTGTTCTTCTTTAGCTCTCCCAAAGCAGAACACTTCACTCTTATGAAAATTAATTTTTAAGCCTGACAATTGTTCAAACAAGCATAACACTAGTTTCATGTTCCTAGCTTTCGCCAGATCATGCTCCATGAATAGGATGGTATCATCTGCGTACTGCAGGATGGAAACCCCTCCGTCCACTAAATGAGGAACCAGGCTTCCTACCTGACCCGCCTCCTTCGCCCTTTCTATGAGAATTGCCAACATGTCAATGACAATATTGAATAGGATTGGCGACATCGGATCTCCTTGTCGCAAACCTTTGTGAGTTTGAAAATAATGCCCGATATCATCATTGACCCTAATACCAACACTCCCCTGTTGTGTTAACGAAGCAATCTGCTCTCTCCAAGATTGATCGAAACCTTTCATTCGCAGCGCCTGCTGCAAGAAAGGCCATTTCACCTTGTCATACGCCTTTTCGAAATCCACCTTAAAAACCACCCCGTCAAGTTTTTTTGTATGAAGTTCATGCAAAGTTTCATGAAGTACCACTACTCCATCCAAAATATTTCTGTCTGGCATGAAAGCAGACTGAGACGGATGCACCACTAAATGTGCAATTTGCGTCAGCCTGTTCGTCCCAACTTTTGTGAAAATCTTGAAACTAACATTCAGCAGACAGATTGGCCTGAATTGCTCAATTCTAACAGCCTCCGTTTTCTTGGGTAGCAGCGTAATCGTGCCATAATTCAGGTGAAATACTTGCAATTGCCCCAAAAAGAAATCCTGGAACATCGGAAGCAAGTCCTCCTTAATGATATGCCAGTATTTTTTATAAAACTCCGTTGGGAAACCATCCGGACCCGGAGCTTTACCATTTTTCATTTGGGATATTGCATCGAAAACCTCCTTTTCCGCGAAAGGGGCCGTCAATATCTCGTTCTCCTCGTTTACTAGCTGCGGCACAACGTGAATCCGCGATTCATCCAAAGAAACAAAGTTATCGTCCGGAGGCCCGAACAATTGTTTATAGTAATTTGTGATGTAGGTCTTAAGATTCTCCTGACCCACTAATGTAGTGTCAGAAAACATCTTACATTATGGGACGGAAGGAGTAGATAAGTGTGGGCTTGCAACTTGCAACCCGTCATAGACGAGCAATGCTACACATATGAAGAGTTACGTTTAATTTAATTTTACATAATTAGCCACTTGGCAATCTGTTGTTGGAAGTAGGGG
>LR738713.1:815610509-815629838 GCA_902687465.1 Secale cereale | reverse complement strand
TAAGTGGTCCTGGGGATGTCGTCGGGGGGGGCGGCGCGGCCGGAGATGCTCTGATCCTGTGTACAGTTTTGTAATTTTGGTAAAAGTCTGAGCGGGCCATGGCCTATTCGGCCACAAAGGTCCGCCAGTGGTAGTCCTCAGTGATATACTGCGCTCCAAAAAAAATGTTGGAAAACGGGCCATCCGTTAACTAAGACTTGTGAAAGACAAGCCCGACCCGTGAAGCTTTCCTCCACGATGGCATCGAAGCCCTGCCGTCTCCTTCCGTCCGGCGTCATATGGTTCACCCGGTCTCAGTCCTGCCACCCCTTTCCTGAAGAAGGACACGTGCGGGAACCTGACAAAAACCCCGATGGCGCCGACGGCCGTCAGCGTCTCGATGCTGCACAGCCTCACGATGTCCGCCGGCAGCCCCGCCTCCTCGGCCGCCGAGAAACCGGGCCAGCTCCCTGATGTTGCCGACCGGGTCGGGCAGCATCTACTCGTACCGCAGGAAGAGGAGCCTCTCCGGGCCGGCTCTGCTCGCCTGCCAGTAGCCGAGGACGTGATAACAGATGGGGCCGTTGGCGTGCGTTGTCGAACAGGTCTGAGAACGCGTGTGTGCCGCCGTCGGGAGATCAGCATATCCTTGGGCTCCCTGAAGCTTTCGTAAAACGAACCACGAATACGATCTTGTAGACGGGGTTGTGGGCGAAGGAGCATGGTTTCCTGGCCGGCGCTGAAGAGGCTGTCGACCAGAGGGACGCAGTAGTGCGGGTTGAGCGGGTGGAAGTCACCGCCGGGCGGGTAGGCGGCCCGGGCCATGGTGGCGAGGGAGCCACGTGGTGCCGCACTTGGGCGGGCTGGCCAAGGGCACGCCGCCGGGGCGCAGCGAGAACCGCCGCTGGAAAGAGAGGACCCCCGGCACCCTCTGGACTCTGGTGGACCTGCCAGGCGCCCTGGTTCTGGCGCATCACCAGGCCTCCGCGCACGGTGATGGTGGGCATGGCAGACATGATGTCCGCATACTCTTCCGGCGTCCTTGAACGGGACCGGGCCGACGAGGCAAGGGGATGCGCTCGGCCATGGTTCTATCGGCAATGCTACTTAGCTAGCCACCCGGTCGATCTCCAACGAGTTAACGACACTAATCAACGAGATAATAATGGCGCTAGATGCAATCCAGAGTTGACATCAATCCACTTGAATGAAGATGAAACCATCAAACAAGGAGAGTGCCCTGGCTGGATTGCTGGCATTTCAACATGAACGGTGACACCAAGATATGTGCTATGTTTGCGAAACTGCTTTGCGTACGATGATTTTCCTGTCCGACCAGTACGATCAAAGAGCAAATCATTTCTAATTGCTATGGCCCATAAACTGAATTGTGCACGATTATCTCTAATCGTACAGTGTTGCAGCTTTTTCAATTTCTTGGGCGGGCCCAACAGTTGTATAGTAGACCACAAAGTTGAGACTAGCTGTACGCAACAATTTGGTGGTACCACTGCCAGCGTACAAGATCCCAGCCATTCGTTCACTCACAAACCGCAGCCACACAATCCAATGCAGATCCCAAACCTCCATTAAGATGAATGGATGGGTACTCCTTTCATGGTTTACGGCAATCAGAAATGAAAATGAATAACAAAAAAAAAATCAGTAGCAACAGACCGACCCGTGTCCGTCAGACCGCACTCGACCGACTCTCGCAGTCAGGGCAGTCCATTCCAACATCCTGCAAGATTTCATACTCACATGTTACAAAAAAAAAAAAAATCATACTCAAATCCAGGGAACAGAAATGTTATTACAGAGGATCGATAACCAGACGTACATGAATAACGTCTCGATCTTGACGTGCTCGGGGCAGAGATGCATCATCCATGGTGTGAGCTGAGCTCGCCATCAGCCTCGCCGGGTTAACTTAGTCTTCCTCTGTTGCCAACAAAATAGATGATGGTCTAGTTAGACCTGCCTCAACCTCTAACCGGCAGTAAATTATTGATGTAGGTCGTCGGAAATATAAGAGGCTGTACAAACACTTTGTAAGCAGAAGCACACAAGGTTTTCCACCCATTTTCCCCTTCAATTGCTTATTAATTTTTGCGCTTCTATGGTGAGTACATGATAGTGGAAAAGTAGCCTTCGTGAGGCACACAGTAAGACATGACCTTACATATAGCTTCTTAAGTTTAAATCGGATAACAGAAAGGCGAGAGCCTGTTAGCGCAACATACTACCTAGGAAATATCTGAAGTGCCTTTAGTCCACATAGCTCCACCTGAGTCGTGCAAGCTCCACTACATACTTCCTCTGTCCGAAATTACTTGTAACAGGAATGGATAGAACTGGATGTATCTAGAACTAAAATACATCCATTCCTGCGACGAGTAATTCCAGTCGGAGAGAGTATATGCAAGCAGTATATGTGGAGCTAGACCAAACACAAGCGCACGCGTCTATCTCGACTTTGGGTAAAGGAAATGTGATGCGTTCTGGTTTTGCTTATAGTCTTTCCTTTACGACAGAGATTCTTGTTCCTGGTGATATGGACCTAAAAGGCCTATTTCACCAACAGCGCTTAAATGTTCTTCGAGTAAAGTTAAGGGGAATTTGCCAAAAAGGACATATTCCAATATCTTTCTCTTTCATAATAAAAATATATAGGCTAGTTCAGCAGACGCGCTAAATTACTTTCCAAGAAAAGACATTTTTACTAATAATGGAAAAATCCAAGTACACCAAGCCAATCAAGACACAAGTTTTTTGCGAAGTCTAGTAGTAACAGTAGTTCCAGCGGAAAAGTTTCACATCGACAGTAATACTATCTTATCTTATATTTTAAGACAAGGAAATCAGAAGAAAAGCAAACGGTACTGTGCGAATGCAGGAAGACAGGAGAAAAATGACAGTTGGTACCTTGATTTTCCCTGGGCTCAGTTATGATAAGAACCGATTTTGCTCCACTTAGCCATGCCAGGCCACTCATTTGTCAACAAAGGTCAACTGAGGTTGAACCTTGCTTAGTTTCTCAGTTCCACAACCACAATGACACCTCAGGAATGAACCATGCTTGATTGCTCACTCTCCACAAGTGTTCATCATCCATCAGGCTCACCGAGTAACTGGTTCTGCCTCCGATTGCTGCCAGACTCTTTTCTTTTGGAACCAAGAGGGGTTGTACACCGCAGCTGTGGGGCATTGTACACCGCCGCTGTGAGGTCCAGAAAAGGCAATCAGTACATAACAAGCTGTGCAATCTAGTGTACATGTTTTGCCCAGAAAAAAGGTTGTAGGTGAACATTACGTAGACAGTCGGCATACCTGAAAACAAACAGCTGATATTCTGCAAAGAACTTTCTTCATATGTCCAAACATTAACGCCATTCAGGATTTGGTTAACAGTAAAACAATTTTTAAAAACTCCAGAAAAGGTAAAAGCTTCGCTGACAACATGGACAAAAGAATAATACACTGTTCGGCCACAAATATTAGTACTACTGGTGAACTCTACAGTACAACCTGAACGAGTATGTTGGTGGAGCACCGACCCGAACCATCCATAAAGGTAACCTAGTAAGTGGTATGTTGAGCAAGGAACCAGATAAAATAGCAAAACCTTCATTCATCAAGAGATAAAACATATTGTAGCAGTATCAGCAATTCCAAGTTTCTCTGACATACAAAATGACTATGTCTCTAACACACATTATCAGCATCACTGTTTAAGTTTTGAGATGACAAGACACATGCCCAGATGCCATACAAGATGATATAGGAATGGCTAGCCCCAGACCAACAACTGTATACAAAGGTGATTGTCAAAAGTAGTGAGGCTAGGAAACTATAGAAACTAGCAAATGTCAACAAATATTTGATTCAAAATGGCAGGTCAACAAAGGCATAACCGAGTCAGCATCAACTGTTTTAATCAGCATTTAGAAGTTCCCTCTGCCTCCTTCACAATTTCTGTGATCCCCTGAAGAAGTTCTTTAGAAATAGCAGCTGGATCTACCTCATAGCTATCTTTGGGGACATTTGGAGCTTCTTCCCCAGACATCCTGTAAAAGGGAACCTGATGTGAAAACCGAAACATCTCTCCTTTTGGAATCCTCTTGATGACATCCCGATCCTGATGATGCTGGAAAACAGTTTGAAATCCAGTGACCTTAATCAAGGGAATGATGGAAATTCCATTATCTTCATCATAATCATCCAGTACCTCAACGAGATCATAAACATGAAGCACATTATCAGGAGTATCTCCACTCCAATCAGGGGACCAATTTCGGTACAAAGCCCAGATATCGCCTTTCCGCGGATAAATTTTGACCACACCTCGTGGACCTTTCTCCCATTTAATCTGGTGAGAGAACATGTTGATTATATCTACGGTTTCATATTTACCAATCCTGAAATCACCGCATGTCTTTATGAAGCCGGAAGAAACCCAATTCAATGGTCCAAATTCACTATTTGTCCTCGATGCGAGATAACTTATTTTGACCTTAAATGGATTCAAGGAGATAACTTTCTGAATATATGCATAATAACGAGGCATGCCATCTTCATCATCATATGAAGCCCAAATTTGATCACTCTGAAAAGATTCCTCGGTACGATCCTTGTCAAAATCATGAAAATCAGGATCAGGAACAGTATAGGAGAAAGTGTTGTCATCTTCATTTTCAGAATCTGTGCTATTAGCAGAACCATTCTCCTCTGGATCAGCGCAGACATCTTTGTTTGCAGTAGAATCATCTGATGCAAGAGTTTCATTACCCTCAACATGTTTCTCGCTCGCTTTTCCATTAACTGTAACCTGGAGTGGTTTACTTATTATCTCCTTTAGCTTCTCCCTCAAATCGCTCTTCAACTTGTCAATCAAAATGCTCCTAATATCCTTCTTAGAGAAAGTCCTAGTTACGCTGAACCGAGTAGAAGGCCTGGGTCTCCAATTGGGTATCACACCATTAGCACCTTGAAACTCAAAGGCTCCACTATTGGTTGAAAATGGTATAGTTCCACCTTGCGTTCCAACATAATTGGCCCATGGCCCTGAGAGAATGGAGGAAGAACCAGCTCCAGCATCTTTACCCGCAGTTTTCATCTTCTTTCCAGATGCAACATCACCCATTCCATGGTTAACATTCTCGGACACATTTGCCTTCCTTTTTAGAGGATTGTGTTTCCTCTGAAGAGCTTCTTCCCTTCTTGCTGCAGCTTGTGCCTCCTCCCTCTCTCTCTTGACTTTCTCATACGTCTGATGAACCATATTAGCAGCTTGAGCACCAGCAGCAGATGATGCAGTAGCACTAGCTGGACCAGCTGTCCTTGAGAAGAGACCCCACTGAAACTTTCTGCCAGTGCTTGCATCTTCAGTTGCACCACGGATGTTTGAATCACGTACTGCCTGAACAATCTCAGGTGGTGGCATCGGCACCTCTTTTGCTATGAATGGATCACGGCAGCTAGGGCAAAGCAGATTGCGATCTAAATACTCTCTGAGGTATTCAAAATTCATCTTGCATTTGTTGCATGAGGTCCAAAATGTAGGCTGTGCTGCTGGAGGTGGAGCTGGAGCAGCAGCCTGATGGCGAGGAAGCGGGCGCTGTGGGGGTGGGGGTGGAGGCGGGCGCTGTGGTGGGGGCGGGCGCTGGCGCACTGCAGATGTTGCTGATCCTGTTTTTTCCTTGTTTGCACTTGCCTTGGAAGCGGGTGCTTTGGCTGTGAAATGTTCAAAGCCATTGGCGGCACGTGGAGCTGCACTTGTCTTATTTGACTGAGATGTCTTCTGTTGCATTACAGTCAATTTCCTTTTTTGGTCAAACAGCGCTCTCTTGGTTTTGTCGGACAGCACGGTCCATGCCTCTTGAACCATCTGGAAAGCACCCTCAGCACCCACTGACTTGTTCTTGTCGGGATGCAGCTGAAGCACCAACTTCCTGTACTGCTTCTTCAGAGTTTCATCATCTGCTGACGTGTCCACGGAAAGGATAGAGTACCAGTCGTTCCCGCCAGCAATCTTCACCTCCGCAGTAAGGTAAACATCCAAGGTAGTGATCATCTGCACAATACCTTCGAGATCTGGAAAGAGAGCCTTGGCCTTGAGGGCGAATTTCTTGGCCCCCTGCAGGTCCCTGGATTGGAACTTCCTCTCTGCAATTTCCTTCGCCCTAAGGGCCTCATCCTTGTTGCACTCCATTCTGTCACAGCTCACAAAAGTACAAACAGCAGCCACGCTCTGGCTATGGATTCGACAGAGATATCAGACAACAGAGAATCACAACACCTTCCACCAATCTGCGGTGAGAGTGTGACCAAACAAGTACCTTCCAATCCCTGCCCAAAAGGAAACAAATGTTACCAAAAAACATAGTGTACAACTGATTGTAGCATAAAGATTTTCTGACAAGTTCAGCCCTCTCCAGCTTGACAGGAATTATAACTACACAAAACTCAAACAACGCCCTAGAGTGCATGAACAAACACAGAAATGCGAAGGATCAACTGAAGATACATAATTCTGGTATAATTACAGCCATCCGGGTGCAAAATTAGTACTCCCTCCGTCACGTTACTTGTCTTAGATTTGCTTAGATACAGATGTATCTAACACATCTAGTCAAATCTAGGACTGCCCAATGGGTGACAGCGGTGGATCTAGATGGTGTGCCGTCCCCTAGTGAGAATTAACTAGGAGAATCGCTGGATGAAAACAGCCAACTTATGCGCTCGTATTCAGTTTGCACTGGTATTTTAGCAGGCACTTGTAATTTTAGTTCAGAAGAAAGCATCAAGTCAGACAAATTCCCAGGATATTCTAGCAATTGTATAGACAGTTCATCAACAGGAAATTAAGTATCACTGCGGAGCACCGAATCCGCACCTAGTGGCACCGAGAGATGAAGGAATCTGCAGACGCTGAAGAGGTCCGTCGCTCTGGATGGGTACGGTGGCGGCGGTGGTGGCGGGGAAGCACGGAAAGGGTAGAAGGCCGCGCCGGCGGCGGATAAGCGAGATGAGGAGGCGCCCGCGACAGATACCGGACGCAGGGGGAGAAGCGAAGGGGATATGTGGGTGGCAGCGGCGGGGGAGCAGAGGACGGAGAGGCGGCGGCGGTGTCGACGGCGGCCTCGCCACGCCCCGGCGGCGGCGGCGGCGGCGAGCAAGCACGGGACAAGCCCCGTGTTTATGCCCGGAAAAAAATGGGGACGGGGAACAGTCTTTTGTTTTTTGAGATTTGATTTTGACTGGATTTCGACGATTTGCCTTGGTTCACTTTGCAATATATATATATCTTGCCCTAGCTTTTCTTGTCAATTCTTCCTCTCGATTTAGCGTGAAAAGACGAAAATACCCTTGCCCTAGGTTTTCTCGTCGATTCCATACGTAAAGACCAAAATGCCCTTGTCCCCCCTTTCTGTCCTAGCCTTTCTTCATCGAGTTCGGATGCAAAGACCAAAATGCCCTTTTGCCCTAGTTTTTTGGGTGGTTCGTATGCAAAGACTAAAACGCCCTTGCCCTCTCATAGCCCACCAACGACATAACATCGTCGGTCTTAGCTGGTCGAAATATAGATGGGCTTTAGGCCCATAAAACAATTTCAGAAAAAAAAACTCTAAAGGCCCATGTAGGTGTTATGACTAAGTGGTGAAATATTTAATACTCCCTCCGCTTCTAAATATAAATATTTTTAGAAATTTCAATAAGGGCTACATATGGATGTATATAAACATATTTTAAAGTGTAGATTCATTCATTTTGCTTAGTATGTAGTCCGCATGGGAATTTATAAAAAGGCTTATATTTAGGAAAGGATGGAGTACTACTCGAGGAGTGGAGGAAGTTTTAGACCTTATTAAGGCATTGTTCGGTTGAGACGGATTTGAAGGGGGGTGAGGGGATAGGACTAGACCAAAAGCTCGTAGCTCGCGTGCTTAGTGAGCGCTTGATACTTCGGCTAGTTAAGCTCGTGGCTCGCTTCTTAATGAACAAAGTCAATCATCGATTTCAGCTCGTTAAGCTTAGCGGCCTTAACAAACGAGCTAACGAGTTTCACGATGTTAAGATCATTAGTAACAACACAACACAACACATATTTTTTATCTTACGTGTCAAAGTTTTCGTAGCACCTCAATCCATTTATTCAATCTAATCTACATAGGAGGCAACAAACTAGTGCATTTCCTTTTGTAGTCACCATCTGCCTTCTTAAAAACACACTCATCATATAGACCGTAACACATCAAAATCTGTTAACGAGCGCTCATGAGCTTAACGAGCTTCAAAAGAACCAAGCCGAGCAGGGTTTTCTGCTCGTTAATCTTAACGAGCTTAACAAGTCGAACCTTAACGAGCACGAGCCTAACAAGCCGAGCACCACATTAATCCATCCCTGGAGGGGGATTAAACCCCCAAGATGTCTAAATCTCTCTAACTTTAATTGAACTAGTACAATGCCCGTGCGTTGCCACGGGCCTTTAATTTTTTTTCATGTTGGTGTATAAAACTTGATGATATTTTTGCGCCTTTCAATGACATCGCATGGGGACCCTTGTGGATGTTTTTAAACGTCGACATAATCCATCTTTATCTCTCTCATCCCCTACAATAATAAACATATATGTAGAAATGTACCTTGTGTCATCATGTGCAAAATATATTAAAAAAAACAATTATTTGTATGCACCTCTTCTGATTGTGTAAAACTCAACAAGGTCTCAGTTCAATCCATCAAAGCATCATCCGAAGCCATCAGTTTTAAACTCTGACCCTGCTAGATAACAGGATGTGACATTTTTAGTCGAAGTGAGTGGCATCGTGCCTTCTATTAGAGTGGGTCACATCCAATTTTGATATGACTCACCTTTTAATCACTTGTTGGTAATTATTCCATTGAAATGACTTATTAGGATACGTGATATTATTCACTATATAAAAAAGGTGACATTTCTTTCAAAGCAAACAGTGGCTTTTCCCTTAAAAAAGCAATCAACAACTCCTTTCCTTCTTATCTAAAAAAGGCGATTCACTCTCTCAGCCCACAACACATTGCTCACACTCATATCTCATTCCCCCAACCTACTCACCCCGCGCCGTCGCCATCTCTCCCCACCATGGAAAATCATATCCAAATAAATATCAGCTCTATCAAAAAAATGAAAAAAAAATTCTAAAGATACTTTAACATTGTTATCTATCTTGGTACTGCTGCTCATCTCGCTTGAAAAGAATATTTACAAATGATAATACTTTTGCTCATATCTCTTCTAAGCAACCTGATGAACATTATAATCAATGATACGTCCTTGGTGCTCAAATGGTGAAGCTTCTACTTCACTCCTTGCTTTCTTTAAGAACTGGCACATATTACAATCAAGGACTCCTAATCTCTTGGGCACATATCACATCAAACGATAGGGCATTCTACACAATTGCTTCCCTCCCACTGAACCTGAAGTTATTAGCCCTACACAATGGAGTTATTCATGTTGATCTTAACCTTGATGGTATACCTGGTGGATCTACCATTGAATATATCAGACTGCATATGAGGATATATGTGCCTGAATGTGATAGGGGCCTGCATCCTTGATCCCAGGCTTATTAATCTTGGTGGACTCGATGAGGTCAATGTTGGCAGTACTGCCATCACGAAGCCACATTTTATAATGGAAGCAACATGGTGAGACTCAAATATTGTATTAGGATTTGCGAGCAGCAGTCTCTTCAAAGCAGAAGTGCCGGAACTTGATCTTGTCTTCGCCGGTCTTTTACTGGATCAGCATGCTACCACACTTGTCAGAACGACCGTCTATGAAAAAAAAATTAAGAGACATTGGAACAATGCTTTGATAGTACAGGGTTTGTTAGCATGCACTAATCCACTAATCTTTGAAATGAATAAATGTTAGTAATTATATAAAACCAGAAGATGAACAACACTACTGCTCTCTCCACGACATAAACCGACGAATTATAGACTCTAACAATCCTGAATATGTATGAATAAAACAACCAGGCTCAGCTATTTTGCATAAACCATGAAAATCTATAGAAACTTCAATGTGTTCAATTGAAAAATAGCACATGACTATAGAAACAACAGCAGGCTTGATAATAACTAATCCATGAACAGAACTTGTTTAACACATGACTAATCCATGACTATAAAAAGTTCATTATACTCGGTCACTCGTCTATTGCGTGCCATGATTTTTCCGTCTTTATTGACCATCATTACTTTGATCCGTCTAACTTGTTTAGCATGTAGCATATATTCCCATATTGTATGGCTCAATCATTCAAACCTCTATATCGATCATTTACTTGCTTGTGTGGTCTGGGATGCCTTGTGTCCTGTCTATTTGTAATATGATTTTGCTGGCAGGATTTGCCTGTCTTTCTGGAAGGACTGGTTTATCGAGCGATTCTGATCAAGGTGGCCCTTGTCAGCTATTCACGTCCATAGCGATGAATGACTCAATCACTTGGCGCTCCTGTCTAGAAAAAAATCATTATAAAGTTGGCCCTAGGCGTTTCTAGTGATTATACAAGAAGAATCGATATAAAGTCTTATAGTCTTCCTGTAGTTGTCATTCTCACGTTTGAAATTTTCAATCTTCTTCCAGACTTAGTCTGGTCCACTTAACCATGTACGCGAGGTTGTGCATCAGGGATGGACATTCCGTATGTGAAATCCAATATGGGATACATAGTAACATCAACATGTCAGGCAAAGAGTCACATCGAAGAAAAAACACAATAAAACTATGAACAGGTTTGTTTCTGTTGAAGACAATCAACAATAGATCATCATTTTTCTGTTTATCTGTTTTTATTTTATTTTAACAACAGATCATCATTTTTCCATAGGCTAGTCACTTAATTGGTCTCATTGAAATCATTTTGACAACACCCTAAAGGTAAAACAGAACTTGCCATGGTTTTCCATTGAGCTTAAGAATAAAATAAACCACATGCCTGGGAAGTAGATTGATACTGTTGAGTCCAAGAAGATCCATCAGAAACAGCTGATTTAGTGGCCCAAGCTTCTGTAGTATATGGTGCAGTATTCCTGATGAATGTAGCAGAAATGCTTTCCTCCAATTTAGCCATGTTTAAATCAAAATCAACAATATTTTCACTGCATTTCACCACATTCAGTTATATTAAAATTTCAAGAATACAAAGTAATAATTTGACAATGGTGCTAAATAAATAAATTATTTCACTCGTAGAGTGCTAGTTCTGGTATCCTAGCAAAGTAAGCTAAACCTTAGTAGTTGATGACATAGGAAGTCACTGCAATATGGTATTATGAAATTATTTTTCATGAAAAAATGATGATACACTTTCATCTAACCAACTTGAATACTCACTTTCCTCAAGAAAACAATCTGAATAGTCTTGTGCATGGCATGATCCAAATTCAGACGGCACAGTTTCTTATATGCTATCTATTAATAAACGAACGGGTACTTACATGTATATGAGGCCATCACCGGGCGTCGCGGAGGGTATCTGTCTTCCACATCATCAGCATGGAGGAGCTCCTCCTCGGCTGCTCACTGAAGGACGACAACGATGTATCCATTTCCCATCTCTATTGTGGAAATGCATTCTGGAAACAATAAAAGAAACAATAAAAATACAGAGAGTTATACTAAAGAAGAAAAATCCTTGCATGCCAATCGTATGAAATAGCTAACGCAATTATCCCATATATAAATGCATCCCTAACACCAGCAACTGCTCCAGAATATATTCCACGTAAAAAAAGCACCGGTCATAGATTAATGAGATAAAAGTAATAGAGTCATGTTAGACTACCCAAAACGATGCATGTGGTTCCACTTGTCACTTTTGACCTTAAGTGGTTTCCGTGGACATATAGTATGATGAATTTACTACATAGTGACCTTAAATAGTTTCAGTACACATATAGAAGGATAGAAATTCTACATGTACTGGGAACTACCACCAAAGCCAAGTTCTATTGGATCCAACAACAACAACAACAACAACAAAGCCTTTAGTCCCAAACAAGTTGGGGTAGGCTAGAGGTGAAACCCATAAGATCTCGTGACCAACTCATGGCTCCAGCACATGGATAGCAAGCTTCCACGCACCCCTGTCCATAGCTAGTTCTATTGGATCCAGCTTGAACAAAAAAATTATATTGATTCATCAATCATAGACATAAATTTTGGCTCAAAGAAGGAGGACTACATACAACTTCCAAAATTTTATGTGTGCCAGCCTGTGGTTTCAGGCTGACATTCAGATAGACGATGCAGCTTGGAAGTAATTCTAACTGACAGCCATTTTCCATATTATATCTGCAGGTGCATGCTAGTTCAAGGTAGTGCTACATCACGAAGTTGTTGTAAGGTACAGCGGGAAATAAATAAAAATTCAGTGCAAGCATGGTTGCAAATTATTTGGCAAGAGCGTAGCGTGCAAGCCACTTACCAGGTCCGGCACCCATACTCCCCTAGTAATTAGCAATGGTGAAAAGTCTAAACCAATTGGATGGCACAATCAATAGAAGAAAAAAAATCCTTGGGCGCCTCTCCACGATCCGTTGCCCGGTCCACCTCGAAGTTTGGCCTGCTCCGAGCCCCGTTTGTGTTCGGCAACGGGGGCGGCCCTGCAACTGCAATCATTTATCCTAGTCTCCACAGTAGAACAATGGATGATCACAACTTCAAATTCTAGTATATACTGAATTAGTAAGGACCAGCGGGATAGCAAAAATTCAGAAAATTTCAGTCCAAAATAGAAACCTCTAATTAATCAGACAATAAACTTGCTGTTTGATCTGATGATGAAAGGCACAAATGAATGGTTGTCGTGCATGCACATAAAAAATCCACATGAGAGTATGCAATCATCAATTCAATTTTTACAGCCTGGGAGTTAACACTGATAGGCCTTGCCTTGGATCAGGTCAAAACGAATGACCACAAGATTTTATTAGTACAGACTGCAGACCAAAAATTTCTCTTAAACACTTTTTACTGACTTCTGTATTGTTTTGTTCAGTACTTCAGTTCTTCAGTTTAGCATTCTAAACAAACCAATGATGTTGAAAACAAGGTATGCTATTACAGATAGTTTTAAGGCTTGGCAACCAATGAATTTAGTAGCACACAATTAAACAACATCAGGTGACAAATTCAGCTTCCATGCTGATCCTAAATACTGCAACAAAATGTTTGACAGAATATGCAGGTCAGTTTGGCACTATAAGTTCCCAATCATTAGCTCGCCTCAGGGGTAAAACAAGCTACCATACAGTAAAGTACCAAATCACATGAGCAGTGTTGTAATCAGTCATGTAGATATTATAGAACATCACTGATTTTAACCAGTTCTGTAGTAGCTGTATAACTTTAGTGATTTTGGAAGCTTTGTAGACTAATTCCCAAATTCCATCTGGTAAAAATTAAAAAAAAATCCATACAATGAAAATACTCGTATATATTTCCATCATGAACTCAATATACGTGTGAATAAATCGATAAGTAAATCAATATGGTGCATACTCCAAAATCTCAGAGATCTTTGATGTCGTAGAAGTTATTAGTCTTCTACTCATTTCGGAAATCCCTACAGAAAAAGGGAGTACATTTCAAACTCCAGAACATGATGGTGCAAACGGTGAACTGAATAAAGCTATAATGGGCCGTATACTACATGGAGCATAAATCTGCAACATGAATTTTGTAGTTATAGTATTATTACTTTCATCGAAAATGAAAATATGTTTGCAACATGGGTGTGAAGCATGCATACCCATGCACAATCAAGGATTGAAGTCCAAATCTCAGCATGTTCCACGTCACCAGAACATCATCGTATTCCCAAGTAACCTAAAATATTGTTACTCCTGGTTGCCGTGAAATTTCTGCAACAAAGAGGGGACAATTCAGTACAAAGAGAGATAACAGAGAGAAGGGAGACGTAGTGTTGTTGTCGTTGTGCTCCCTCACCTCCCGGCCCTGCAACTTGAAACCACCGGCGCCTCCGCACTGCAACCCCGTATGCACATCGTCCCTCTCCCTCGCCCGACACAAGACACACAAGCTAGCACCGGCCAAAAATCCATCAATCAATCAGTCAGTCAGGGGAATCTTGTTGACTGACATCCAAAAATTCAATGAGTTAGAGAGCAGAATGGACTCATTAACAGCACACATAAACAACCAACCATCCCCTGGTTCAAACTGGTACTGGTACAGATTTACAGATTCGACGGTTCGGTTTAGGCACCAGAAAGCAGAAAGCAGAGATATAAGATGACAGATAACAGAGAACCAGAAAGCAGGACGACGACACAGAGAAAAACATTTAGATTGTAATTCGTGTATACCAAGCTATGCTATGCATTTTGGCATAAGTTGTGGAATCACGCACATGTAGGAAAGCATTGTTACAGAATATATATTCTAATCCGTGATAAATAGAGATCTGAAACCATTGATCACATGCAAGAAAACAGGAGGAGGTGCACAACTACATGTAGGGCGTGCAGACGCCACTGAACTCATGAGTCATGGGCTCCTGTTGCTTCCGTCGATCTCGTCATCCCCAAAGTCAAGTATACTGCCATAACATCAATCATATATTTGTTGGCATTTTACTGT
This sequence comes from Secale cereale, assembly GCA_902687465.1. Taxonomy (NCBI): domain Eukaryota; kingdom Viridiplantae; phylum Streptophyta; class Magnoliopsida; order Poales; family Poaceae; genus Secale; species Secale cereale. Next base: position 815,615,199 of record LR738713.1, on the reverse strand, counting down.
ACCTGTTATGACAGGGATGGCCTTGCTTTAAATAGAGCATGTTCAAAGTGTGAGAGTTCAATCAAACTCGACGAACTCATTGATGGTGTCCAATTTACCAGGAATTGGGTTCTCTCATCCAAAGCTGCCACAACTACTTAGTTTTACCTAAACAAGGAAGGCATGGTCAAACAATTTAATTCCACGCGTTGCACATTCATAAATCACATGACAGATGTACCACGCATTCATAATTGTACAAAGTAACTACCAAGTGTTCCCGAAAGAATAAATCCACATACGCAATGAGCTAAACATAAAAATTTACCTCAAAAAAATAGGATGTATGGTGAGTTAGTGCTTGCACGGGTTCATATTTTCCTTACTTCTGATTCACTCTCCCCAATATACTTGTTCAATTGATCAGGCCCCTAAAGTTCCAGAAAAGGAAACATTGTACAGTTTATACAGAACACAAATTAGGTAGAAATAATATGGCAATCTCAAAATAAATTGTCATTAGTGTTTTCCCACAACCTGGAGATCCAAGCAGGAAAGACCAGCTCGCATGACTGGCACCAAAAAGGGAAGATGAAACCATAATTAGGTATTTAAAGCAGTAACATGAAACACTAAAACTTATAAAATGCAAATAAAAACCGCAGATCTTGGTGAACTACCTTCGATATGAATTCAGAGGTGGCTTATGGTTTTAATCTACCAATCACTATGGTGACCATATGACACATAGTTAACTGCAATACCACACGCCCTCCCCTGTTCATTGCTTAGGGCAGCAGTGTGGTCACTGGCTAAAGATTAAAAAAATCAGACGCCTGGTTTGAACAATAACACACGCCCTCCCCTGTTCCCAAAAAATACCATCAACCTGGCCACTGGCTAAAGTTTCAGGAGTACCCATTCTTGGAGTCGCCCACTCGAGTCCTAAATGTTTTAGCAAAGTATAAAGTACAAGGTTAATCATGTGTCGCTGCATGTTTCAGCAATTATATGGTAAGGAATCAAGCTATGAACTCAGGCATACCTTGATCTCTTGGCCTTCTAGTTCATCAAAGATCAGGTTCAGCCTTTCAGGTACCTAATAAGAAATAAGAACATATTTGTCAGGTGGCAACTTAGATACCAACGATGACCGTGTATGCCTGAGACCAAGAAGCAGCTCATCAGGGAGGTGGGTTAAGACAAGAGACTCAGGCATGTTTCAGCAGTTATATGGTAAGGAATCAAGCTATGAACTCAGGCATACCTTGGTCTCTTGGCCTTCTAGTTCATCAAAGATCAGGTTCAGCCTTTTAGGTACCTAATAAGAAATAAGAACATATTTGTCAGGTGGCAACTTAGATACCAACGATGACCGTGTATGCCTGAGACCAAGAAGCAGCTCGTCAGGGAGGTGGGTTAAGACAAGAAGCAGCTCATCACGGAGGTGGTGAATCTAAGGATGCCCATATGCACCGGAGAGCAGAACAAGATGTGGTGGGGTGAGACTGCAATAACAGGCTCATTGCCCATAACCGTGTGGCAGACATACGAAATTCAGTTTGTTCCTGGCTACTCCCTCTGTTCCTAAATATAAGCCCGTTTAGATATTCTAATGTGGACTACATACAAAGCAAAATGAGTGAAACTACACTCTAAAATACATCTATATACAGCCGAATGTAGTCCGTATTGAAATCTAAAAAAAAGGTTTATATTTAGAAACAAAGGGAGTAGATTGTATGTCCTGTATATAAATGGACCCGAGAGATGAAATTTAGTCCTCTCCCCAACCAGACATACCAGCCCCGGCTTCTTCCCAGCGGTTGTCGGATCATGCTCCAGGACAAGTTTTTTTACGAGGATTGAAATGCAAACCCTTGTGTTGCTATGCTGCCACCCAAGATAGTATTCTTGGATGAAAGTTATCAAATACCAGAATGTAACAGAACTAAACATTACATTTGTGAGATTTGAAATCACTCACCATAGAACAAGCCTATTGTCGCAAGAAAGTGCTAATGAAACACAAGTTTTATAGCAACCACGGTTTAATCATCATTTGGGACACCGTAAAGACCAACCACAAACCTAGTCACGGAAGCAGCTTCCCGGCCATGAAGCACGCGAACTTATTGCTCCGGGAGTACTCATACGGCACCCCAGCCACGGTGAGCAGCCGCTCCAGGATCTCCTTGGCCTGGTTGGGCTCCGCGGTCTCACACTCCAGCTCGTAGTTTGTGCCGAAATCGAAGTGTGTCTCGTCGAGCTCATACACACCGCGAGTGTCCCGGAAGCCGCCGAGGCAGACAAACGGCGCTTTGTCCCCGCCGACGCCGTACTCGTCGGAGACGAGCCGGACGATGGGGGAGTCGACAGCGCCGAGACGGGCGGGGTTGTCGACGCAGGTGAGGGCGAGGGCGGGGTCGAGGGGCTCCACGACCTCCTCAACGCGGCTGACGCCGGCGTCGATGCGCGGGCGACGCTTAAGCGTGAGGACGGCGCGGGAGGGGTCGCGGTCGTCGGTGCCGTAGAGGCGGGCCCGCTGGGCGGCGGTGGCGGCGGCGAGGGGCCGCGCGGTGGCGTTGATGCGGAGCAGGCGGGGCGCGAGGAAGGAGGAGAGGCGCCGCTGTGCGGCCGCATCGGGGAGCCGGAGCTTGATCTCGATCTCCATGGGGTTGGGGTTGCGGCTAGGGCTGGGGGGTCGGGGTGGGGTGATTGTAGCGAAAATAAACCGGTTGAAAAAAAACCGATGAGGTGGGACGAAAAAAAACCAGTGGGAGGTAGGACGAAAATAAACCTGGAACAAAGACTACCAACTCCTCCATTAGGAGTAGAGATAAGGCCTACTCCCTCCGTCCTTTAAAAAGTGTACTTCCAACTTTGTTGGAGGGTCAAACTATCTCAATGTTTGACCGAGTTTGTGCAAAAATATATCAATGTTTGTGAAACCAAATACGTATATGATGAAAATATATTTTACCATGAATCTAATGCTACTAATTTGATGGCATAAATGTTGGTGTATTCTTGTATAAATGCGGTCAAACATAGAAATGTTTGACTTTCCAACAAAGTTGGAAGTACATTTTTCAAAGGACGGAGGGAGTAAAAGGGATTCTCTTCCACGTGTTATTGAAGCATGAGAAAAGAAGTGGTTCATGTGTGTTCCTCCTTCGTCTCTCGTCTCGCCTCACCCGCAACATGTTTCATGAATGAGCTGGGCTTAGACCTATGTCATGCGTGAGCTTTTTTTGCCGGTTAGGAACGGAAATTTGTTTGGTAATTAATTATGATTATTTAACGAACACGCTACGAATCTGAGACGTCGGATCGTGAATTGTTGCCGACTCTAGCATGGCCGAGCCCACGTCTCCCTACCACGAGCGCCAATATGTTGGATGCGTCAGCAACCCTAGTAGTCACACCAATTAGATCGTATTTGCCACAACCCACCGGCGTTCCACTCGCCCTTGTTGCTTCAGGAGATCCCCCCGCCATGTTCACACCTATACGGGGGAGCGGACCTCCAAACCCTTGTCCTTTGCGATCCTACATTTGGAGAAGGGCGATTAGGTTTTTGGGGAGCGTCTCATACACGGCTGCTCGTCATCGTTCGTCTTCGTCCGCTACTTCGATTACGTCCTTATCCTCTTTGACATGACATGAGTCGGACCGAGTCTGAGAAGAAGGATGCCGAGGATATTGTCACCGTCATGGCTATGACTTGGCCGATAGGAGGGTATGATATGTTCATCTCCCTCATGTTTATCTGCGTTGGACGTACTAGCTATTTACGTAGATGTATCTGCTATATATGCATCACGTGCTTATATAATAAAATATCAGTACGTGTTTAATACTGTCAATGGCATGTTCATAATTTATTTATGAATAAATCAATCCAAAAATCGCTAATTTATCCATCATATCCATCACCATGTCTCATTGTCAATTTGACATGTTTCCCCATTTCATCCCTTCCCATCGCAAGTTATGCTCAATGCTTAATCCTTTCATTGATTGAAACATTTTCTTAAAAGATCTGATGTTATATCTGACCCTGGATGTTATTTTAAATAACTATTTGGTTTATAAACATAGCCTTCTTGGCCTTTGTTTTCGGTTGGAAGATTTCTCAGAGCCGAGCCTTAGGTACTTTTATCTTTAAAAATGGATAATTGTTTGTGTGTTACAAAAATGTACAAATAGTCTGATATATTAGCATGTGATTTACCTACCAGTATTAATATGATTGTGTAAAAATATTGATAAACACTTATTTGGTAAGTGCTTATTGGCGTACCAAAGAAAATATATTTTATTTTGGAAAGCCAATAAGTGATGGGGCAGTTGCGGCGGTTTTCAAAGAAAACGACGGGGAAAAGCAAGTAGTGGTAAAAAAATGGGAGGAGGGAACATATGTAAGGGTTTGACCAAGGAGGAGTGGACTCACTCGCAACCTTATGTCTTTTTTAAATAGCATAGCAAGAGATGTGAATATTTGGGCAAAATTAGTGTATTGTACTACTACTTCATATTACACGGAAGTTTTAAGTACTCAGATTTTTGCGTGAAATTACCTTTACCCAGATTCATAACTAGATGAGCTCGAGCTCGTCTAAACACCAATTGGTAAGACTCGTCCTTGTCAGTTACTGGTTACATGAGCAAAGGGGACACAACACAAGGCGTTTTTTTTTTTTTTTTT
>LR738713.1:815596316-815610401 GCA_902687465.1 Secale cereale | reverse complement strand
GGGGGAAAAGGGTTGTATATTAATTAACCTGGGCCGTGGCAATCCAGTTCACACAAGTTTACAACCCTCTCAGTGCCCGACCGTAACCATACGGCCGTCTTCATCTCACATCTACCCAACTGAGCTAAATGATGGCTAACATGGTTACATCCTCTTCTAATAGCTTTTACCACTATCTCTCTTCCTCCTCTCATAGTGGAGGCAATCTCATGGATGATGGCGGCATGTTGTGATCTATTCCCCGAAGGATTAGAGATCATCTTAGCAGCTTCAGCACTGTCCGTCTCAATGATAAACGGAAGCGTACTCCACTCCAAGGCAAGCGCAATTCCCTCTCTACATGCTTCAAGTTCCGCAGCAAGAGCATTATCACATGTGAATAAATGACGACAAGACGTGAAGATAATACCGCCTGAGGAGTCCCGGAGTACCATGCCGATGCCACCGTTTCCCATCTGCGCTTGAAAAGCGCCATCAACATTAAGTTTTAACCACCCATGTGGTGGCATGCTCCACTTCTCCACCGTAGTGTGGATTGGTGCTGCTAGTGGTTGGCTAGCATGCACCTCATTGCAGCGTACAGGAACACCGTTCTGGCTGCTGCTGCTATCCTGGACGCAGCCAGTGCTGCTACCAGGTGGACATCCGATGCTGATCTCAGGTGCAGCTCGGAGCACCGGGTCCGTGAGTACCATCTTCCCTTTGCATAAATCATCTGTAGGGAACTGCTGGATGCATAACAGAGATGTTAAGTAGCTATGTAGAAATCGACGAGATGCTTCGGTTGGTGGAGGAGCTTTGTCATGAGTAATCTCGTTGCGGACGTGCCATGAACGCCACATAGTCATCAGGAGGGCCATACGGGACGATTCCGGGAGCGGCTCTAGCACATCAAAGAGCCATTCCGGGCCTGTGTGGCGGACAGACTGGATGTCTGGGAACCTCCACTCCTTCGCCATTGCTCTCCATAGCTCCACCGCACGGGGGCACCTACACATCGCGTGGAATCCATCCTCGCGTTCCAGGCCACACAGGGGACATACGTCAGTGGTTTCTAAATGACGGGAAAACTTATTCGCCCATGTTGCAAGAGAGTTTGTCACAAGCCGCCATGCAAACACGCGTACCTTTGGGGGGGCAGGGCACCCCCATATGGTCTTCCAGATGGCGCGACGACCATCCGGTGCCCTGCTAGATGCGCTCGCAGATGGACGCTCGCGCTCGTCCATCGCGAAGCGATACGCGGACCGAACGGTGAAGATACCGTTCTTCTCAGGAGCCCATGCAAGGATATCGTCGGCGAGGCGTGGAGACGTCCGTATATTCCTGATAACGTCGACATCAGCCGGATGAAAGTGTCGGTGGAGGAGATCCATACGCCATGCGCCACGCTCGTCGAGCAGCTCGGACACTCGCCGAAGCCTGCATGTTCCTTGGGCAGAAATCAGGTCGCCCGACGGAGCACGAGGTAGCCATCTATCACGCCAGATACGGATGTTCTGGCCATTGCCCACGCGCCACACCAGCCCCTTCTTGAGGAGCTCAAGCCCGTACTGGATAGCCTGCCAAGTTGTCGAGGCATTCCCAGAAAATACCGTATCCTCGAGGCGCCCCTCAGGATAGTAGCGAGCTTTGAGAACCTGCGCACATAGACTATTTGGATTAGTGAGAAGACGCCATGCTTGCCGAGCGAGCAGCGCCTGGTTGAAGACCCTGAAGTCTCTGAATCCCAATCCTCCTCTCATTTTATGTGACATGATACGCGGCCAAGATATCCAATGAGTTTTCCTCTTCCCATCTGAAGCACCCCACCAAAAATTTCGAACCATTCTGTTCAAGTCATCACACACCGACATAGGCAATTTAAATACTCCCATCATGTATGTCGGAATAGCCTGGGCAACCGCCTTGATCATTGTTTCCTTCCCCGCTAGGGACAACGTATCACCCCATGCAATAATGCGTTTTGTCAGCCGTGCCTGTAAATTCTGAAATTTACCTTTTGACATCCTTCCTTCCGGTGTTGGTAAGCCCAAATATTTCTCCTCAAAAGTGGACATTTGAACCTGCAAGGCTGTACGAACATGTTCCTGGTCAGCTACCAGACATGATTTACCAAACATAATACTGCACTTGGCGGGGTTAATGAGTTGTCCTGTAGCAGTTTCATAAGTGTTTATAATTTTCTTCACCTCCCTGGCTTGCTCCTCATCCGCTTTAAAGAACAACAGTGTATCATCAGCAAAGAGTAGGTGCGAAATACCAGGTGCGCGTCGACAAACTTTGATGGGTGTAAATTTTCCTTGCGCTTCTCCATCCTTCAACAGAGCAGACAAACCATCAGCCACAAACAAGAACAAAAACGGGGATAAGGGGTCACCTTGCCGAAGCCCACGCGACGGTGCGAACGAATCCAAGAGGGTTCCATTAAATTTTACAGAATATCTCACTGAGGTGACGCAAGACATTATCCAGTCAACCCATCGGTGAGCGAAACCCATCTTTTGCATCGTCCGCTTCAAGAAACTCCAGTCCACCCTGTCATAAGCCTTTGAGAGGTCCAGTTTATATGCACAGAAACTCCTTGCTGGATCCTTCTCATGCTGGATGTGGTGAATGCACTCAAAAGCAATAAGAACATTATCAGTGATCAGTCTACCTGGAACAAAAGCACTCTGCTCTGGTGATATGATCTCCTCAAGGATCGGGCGTAACCTGTTGACCAAACACTTTGCCACTACCTTGTAAATGACATTACATAAGCTGATTGGTCTAAAGTCTATTAATTTAACTGGTTTATCCACCTTTGGAATCAGGACGACGGCTGTGTCATTGACCCCTTCAGGCATATGTCCAGTCCTAAAAAATTCCAACACACCTGCAATCACTTGTGGTTTCATAACTGCCCAATTCCGCTGGAAGACCCGTGCTGGAAAACCGTCCGGTCCTGGCGCCTTGAGGGGACCGATCTGAAATAATGCATCTGAAATTTCCTTCTCTGTAAATTCTGCGCACAAGTTGTCATTCATGTTATCAGTAACACGTGCATGTATAAGGTTAGTGACTGGATCAGCACACAAAGAAGGGTCCGCAGTGAACAGATTTTTGAAATATGAGGTGGCCATGTCCGCCATAACTGTACTGTCCGTATGTGTCACTCCGTGTTCATCAACCAAAGATTTAATCCGGTTTTTGCGCGCCCTCCAAACAGCTTTCCTATGGAAGAATTTTGTGTTACGGTCTCCCTCCCGCAACCAATCAATTCTGGATCTCTGCATCCAAAGCATCTCCTCCCTGTACAGAAGTTCATTCATGCGATCTGTGGCCTCCCTGATAGTTCTCTGATCTGCATTCATAGCCATTAGCTCTTCAAGACGGGTACGAGATTTATTAATATCCTTGACCACATTACCAAAATTTTCTTGCTCCAAGATTGCAAGGTATGCATAAGTGTATGAAGGGCTGCAGCTACATCGCCCAAATTTGACATACTGCCAGCCGCTCTCCAAGCGTCCATAATTACCTCAGGGAGCGCGGGATCACGCTCCCACATCACCTCGTAATGACGACTCTTCCTGCCGACGTCCACACGTGCCTCCTCAACCAAGCACCGGAGCAAGATGGGTGCATGATCTGAGGAGGGCGCCACCAGGTGTTGAACCGATGCCTCCAAGAACAAGTCCCTCCACTGGTTATTAGCCACCGCCCTGTCAAGCCGGACCTTAACATTGGCGCGACCGGCCCTCCGATTATCATAAGTATACGGAACACCTGAAAAGCCAAGATCACCGAGTCCACAAACCTCCAAAACATCACGAAAATCAATCATCTGACCTGCCGACCGCGGTGTATCAGAGAAGTGCTCGAAGCCCCACATGGCTTCGTTGAAGTCGCCCATCACCACCCAAGGCATGTCCACTTGGTGGTGCAGGTTGCGAAGAAGTGTCCACATGCGATGGCGGTCCTCCGTGCGAGGCTCGCCGTACACACAGGTTAACCTCCAAGGAGGCTCCCCTGCCGTCGCCGTCACGTAAGCATCAATATATCGTTCATTCATCTCTTTTACATCAAGTTGCACAGAATCGTGCCAATACAAAGCTAGACCTCCACTAAGACCATTACTATCAACTGCATCAAAACCACTTAAACCTAAACGGGAGCGATATTTCTTCATCCTAATTTTCGACTGCCTAGTCTCACAAAGGAAAACGATACAAGGGGATTGAGCTTGGACCAAGCTCGCAAGATCTCGAACTGTCCGGGAGTTCCCCGCCCCCCGGCAGTTCCAACTCATGATATTCATTGCTCTTGACGGGGCGCCACCTGCGGCCCCGTCAGGTTACCGGCGGCCCCAGAGCCGGTTGCCTCCTCTGTAGGTTGCTCCTTCTCCTCCTCCTCCATGGGCTGACGATCCACCTCCTCCTCGGGCATGCTTGTTTTCAGCTTCTTTGGCGTTCCAGACGGCGCCACCTCCACCCTTTCTACCTGGGAGTGCAGCACCATCGCAGTTCCAAGGGTATCCTGCCAACCTGCAGCCAGTAAATCACAAGCACTCCTCTTACCCAGTGTTGACGAGTCATCCGTCATCTCCGCATCTGTTGCGCGCACATCCGCAGAGAGGTGCTGCATGGCCGGGATCATATCCGAGCTAGCCGGGATCTGTGGTGTTGATGTAGCTACATCCCTGCTGGAGGTCACAGTCGCCGTAGCGTTGCACGTTGGCTGCATAGGAGTAGGGAGATGTGGCGGTATCTCCTCATGCTCACGTACAGACCCACCATCGCCTGACATGTTCTGAAGTTTGTTTGATAGGTACTCTGAAACAGCCACGTTACCCTTCTCCTTTGGTTCAGTAGCACCCCCACGCTGCTGGGGCTGATTGCGTTGCTGTGTCGGCTGCCTTCTAGCACTGCTCCTGCTCGAGCTCGAGTCCGCATCAGAGGAAAAATTGAGCCCCCGGAAGACTACCGGATTGGCTTTTGCACGAACTGTCCCAGACTGCTGCAGGTATCGCTTGGGAGGTGAGCAGCGAAGCCGGCCATCATATGCCCCGCCTGGGCATCCTCCTTTGATTTTACGACCACACTGTTTCTCCTGGTGTCCGAGGTAGCCACAGAAGTAGCAAAACCACGGCAATTTTTCGTACTTGATGTCAAACTCCACAAGCTGCAGCTGCTCTTTAATCCTTGCTTTCATCGCCACTTTCAACTCTAACTTTCTGTAGACTGGCACCTTCACACGGACACGAACAAATTCACCGGCATTGTTCCCCGTACCTAGATCAAACTGCATCACTTCGCCTAGGTTTTTACAAAGCGCTCGCACAACCGGCTCGGTCCGCCAGTTAGTCGGCACATCAAGTATACGTACCCAGATCCTCATGGTGTCTAACTTGTACTCAGAGATCCTTTTCATGCCATCGTATGCCTCTATAATCAGCAGGTCCTTATCATAATGCCATGGTCCTCCTTTAAGGATGCGCGCCATGTCGGCTTCACACCCGAAGTACACAAAGTATTTGTTCCCACCCATAAACTTGTAGTCCATGTCCTCCCTCAGATTCCACGCTTCTTCCAATGCAGCGAACAGGGTGAGTGGCGTGGGTTTCTTCAAGGAGTAAAGCAGCATGATTACGGTCCACGGGTGTTCAGGTTGCTCGATCACTCCTACCTCTTCCAGGTCAACCTCGGCTAGCTCCACGTCCTCCTCAGCGTCCTCGCCTTCCACAAAATCCTCCGGCCCATTGAAGACCGGCCGCTCCGCCGCCGGCGCTGCTGCCTTGACCGACTCCCCGCCCTTACTCTGGTTGTTCCCTGGGACGGTCGCCGTCGCTGCAGAGCTCTCAGCAAGGCCAGGATCAGATCCACCAGCGGGCGGCTTCGGGCGGGAAGCATCCGCAGAGGGAGCCCCATGATCGCCCCCACCGTCCACTGGCTTCTCCTCCCCCGCACCTGGCACGATCGCTAACGGCAGCGACGCGGACGACATCGCAGCAATCTTAGCTTCACGCAGTAGTCCACGATCTGGTGGTTTGTTACGATCGGGAGGCGATCGCGGTGCAGCTTGATGGGATTCCCAGCCTTCAACACCCAATGGATTTAAAGGGAGTTCGGGGCTAGATTTCTTGACCAGAAGGTTAGGGTTCGTGCCGACATAGGACTCCCCCTGGGTTTCCTTATCACTCTGGACTCCGAGATCGGCAGGACTGCGGGCAGACGGGTCCGCCAAAGGGTCGTAGTACAACCGGGGGTCACACACGGCAAGGGGTGCGGCAGGGGCCAGGGCCTCGCCGCGCATGGGGGGCGGCGCAGCGGCCGCCGCCAGGGGATCGCCAAGGTCGCCTAACCCTAGCATGTAGAAACACCACCACGATAACTTTGATACTATATAGGAATAGTCATATGAATTTCATGAACCTAACCAACTTCGTCATCACAACACAAGGCGTTTGTCACCTGCAAAATGAGGAAATATCGTGGGAGACTTGTATCTGGCTTTAGATGAGATCAATAAGATCAATCTTTGTGAAGACTTAAAACATGTTCAAAAATTCTGATTTTTTTTGTAGAGACACATCTATCTTTGATGTACAATCTCCAAAAACTTCAGCTTCTAATTCAAACTGTACTTAGAGAACCAAAAAGACAAAATAGAATGTGAATAGTGTCAAATACTATTCACCCCGTTCATAGTTAACCTTGTCTTTTTTGAATCTCTTACTCTAGATCGAGTTTGGAGCAGATTTTTTAGAGTTGTAAACATACCTCACAGGTATGTTGTCAAAATATTCAGAATTTTTTGGATTGTCTAAATATGAAATGTTGGTGTGATCCTACGATCTCACAGGTTCGATCATATACAAGTCTCCCCAGAAAATATCTAAGGCAAATCAAGTTACACTAAAAACTTAACGGAAACCATGTCCGGGTGTATTCAAAAAGTATTTAAAAGGATGTTTTAGGAAGAAGTTGTCCGGTAAACATGTTAAGTTAGAAGTTCAAACGCGTGTACATTTGGGAGCGAAGAGACAAAAAAAAAAAAAACTATTCAATCAAAAGCTTGTCATCAGAGAGGAGGATGTCAGCGAGGCAACCTGGTCCAACGGCGGTGCGATGGCAAGGACGGGCGGCATCAAGTTGGAGATCACGGCGAACAACGTTTGATTTTTTTTTCTTGCTACATCTTCCCTGTTGCAAGATAGATTCCTGAACACCAGTGATGTTGCATAACTTTCTCCCATACAACGCCGTATAAAATGTAAAGACAAAAAAAAAATCCATAATATTACCTTTGTTGCAAAAGGATTATGCACCAATATCTATGTTGCAAAAGTTCTGTAACACGAACTATGTTGCAAATGTCCGAGTGCAATATCATCCTTTTTGCAAGGCTGATCTGACGACCATCCCGCGTTAAATCTAATGGCTTGATAGGCGGCGAATCTTTCTCTCTTTTTTTGAACACGGTACATACGCACATACACCAATCTTTGTGAAGCAGACACACACACCTTATCCCTCTGAGCACCTTCGAAAGACGAAGCCAGTACTCCATTTTAAGATTGATGAAGTCGACGTAGAAGCCCATCCACTGAATGCACATAGCTGGAAACAAGGCGTTTGCTAGCAGCAAAGGTGCTGGCGCAATTTTTTTTGGTATACCAAAAACAGGCAGCGACGGATGGGACGGAACGGCAGTGAGATCTGCAGCTGCAGACAATTGAATTGAATCCGGCGGTTGCCTCGTGAACCGGTGGGCCCACCTCTCTCTCCCTCCCTCCCTCTCTGACTCTGACAGTGACGGGCCGCAGCAATCCGTTCCCCCAACCCAAAGCAAAAGCCCCCGCCGGAGCACCCATCCCCCGCCCCCCGATCCGGCCGGCGCCCGCGATGGCCCACTCGCCGGCCTGCGCCGTCGGCGGGCGGGCGCTGGTGGTGTCGCTCAACTGCCTCGACGACCCGACGCCGGAGCGGGAGCTGCTGGCGGGCGTGGCGGCGGTGGAGCACGTCTCGCTCTCCGCCCTCGGCTCGGGCCGCGTCGAGGCCGCGGCCGCCGTCCTGCTCCCGTCGCTCGCCTACCTGCCGCGCGCCGCGCAGCGCCGCCTCCGGCCCTGGCAGCTCCTGCTCTGCCTCGGCTCCCCCGACCGCGCCGCCGACGCCGCCGCCGCCGCCGACCTCGGCCTCCGCCTCGTCCACGTCGACGCCAACCGCGCCGAGGAGGTCGCCGACACCGTCATGGCGCTCTTCCTCGGCCTGCTCCGCCGCACCCACCTGCTCTCGCGCCACGTCTCCTCCTCCCCCGCCGCCGTCGCCGCCGGCTGCCTCGGCGCCGTCCAGCCGCTCTGCCGCGGGATGCGCCGATGCCGGGGCCTCGTGCTCGGCATCGTCGGCCGCTCCGCCGCCGCGCGCTGCCTCGCCACACGCAGCCTCGCGTTCCGGATGAGCGTCCTCTACTTCGACCCCCGCTATCTGGTAAGCGCCCGATCTGCAGCTTCCTGCGCTTCTGGAATTGCTTTCTGATTATTCGCAGTCAGGATTTCACTACGTATTCAGGTTATTAGGCTGGAATGCTATGACATGAATGCTCTCATTCCTTTGTGATTTAGGCTAGGCTAAGTTGCTGAGTTATTAAGGTTCCTATCAATTTCTTCCTTCTTAGGAAGTACTTACAAGTGAAAAACAGTGGTAATTTGTGCAAAAGCGGTACAAACTGTAGTGATTTTCCAAGCCCCATTCTTGCAAGTGCAAGTGTTGAGGAGCCGAATTTTGCCTTTTTAAAGAAGACATGCATAGGCATAGGTGGGTGTATAATGTTAGTGGTGTTTTGATTTTTCTAACTCCAGTATCATGCCTTTTGAAGGCTGAAGGGAAAATGCGGCGGCCTTCCATTGTGTTTCCTGCTGCTGCTAGGAGAATGGATACCCTCAATGATCTATTGGCAGCAAGTGATCTTGTTTCACTGCATTGTACATTAACAAATGACACAATGCATATACTTAATGGGGACTGCCTGCAGCACATTAAGCCTGGTACGGTTTTTCATGCCTCCTTTTTTTTCTGCTTGTTGCATTATAACACTTTCAGTACTCTGAAATCTAAAATAGTGAGTCTCTTTTACTTTAAATTCCACAGGAGCATTCATCGTCAACACTGGTAGCTGCCAACTTATAGATGACTGCGCGCTCAAACAGCTATTGCTTGATGGTACCATAGCTGGTTGTGCATTGGACGGTGTTGAAGGTCCACAATGGATGGAAGCATGGGTATGGAATTTAAACTTATGATATGGATGTTGTCCATAAATGGCCACTTGGGATGGAATAACTATATCTGAGATCAAACTTCATCATCATTTCAACTGATATACGTATTATTCCTGATGTGGCTCCAATGAAATGGAATCTCTGGAACAAAATGAAAGAGAAAATGTTCAATTTGTTTTAACATTTCTTCAGTTAGAAGTTACCATGTTGTATAACATTAAGATGTGTGTAGTAGTGAAACTACATAACTAGCTGCAAGACCTTTCTTGTCCAAACAGACAGACCATTAGTGTGAAGTAAGGACAAACAATTGGTGTCCCTTTTTACAGCTACCACTGTATTACTTGTTTCTCAGGAAAATTACGGCCAATATGTATTTGTTGCAGGTAAGGGAGATGCCAAATGTTCTAATTCTTCCTCGAAGTGCAGACTATAGTGAAGAAGTGTGGATGGAAATAAGAGAGAAAGCAGTCACGATACTACAGTCCTTTTTCTTTGATGGTGTTGTTCCAACTAGTTCAATTTCTGATGAAGATGAGGAAATTAGTGAAGCTGGAAATGAAGATGATCAAGATAGAGGAACAAAAGATAACCATTCACAAGTTTTTGATGGCGAACATCAGACGGATGAAAGCCATTTAACTCTCAACTATGAAAAGAAAAGAGCCACATCCCACCATAAAGAATCTCAAGCTCCAGGGCAATCGTCACAGAATAGTGGCTCACGAACAGAAGGCAGGCGTAGTCGCTCTGGAAAGAAAGGGAAAAAAAGACCTGCTCACCGCAGATCTCAGAAAACAGATGACTTGTCTGCTGTAGAGAGTGACAGTAACTATTCGTTCCGCAGAGATGATGATAATGCAACAAGTGGTAGGGACCAGGTGGTAAGTTCAAGTTCACGGTTTGCTTCCCCCGAGGACTCAAAGTACAAGCAGAAATCTCCTGCTGAATCCCCAATGGAAATAACTTCGGAGAAGAAGTTACCCGTCGTGCTTGGTAGAAAATACCCTGATACACTGAAAGATGGTTATGTTGTAGCTTTGAGAGCAAAAGATAACTCAGGGTTCCATGTTGCAAGACAAAGACTTGCTGGTGGTGGTGGTTGGATCCTTGATGTTGTGTCAAATGCTACGAACAGGGACCCTGCTGCCCAGTTCCTTGTCACTTTCAAAAACAAGGTATGACTTTAGTTGTTCCCCTATCGTTTTGGTTGTTGCTTGTTCAGTGTTATTTATTTCATCATTTATTCAATTATGATGCATATTCGGTACTGAAATGGTTAAACGAATTGACATTTCAGGATCTGATGGGATTGCGGTCCTTTGTTGCTGGTGGCAAACTGTTGCAGGTGATGTACACAATCTGTTCTGTTCTGTTTGACTTTAAAAAGTACCTTTATCTGAACTTAACAACAAAAGGCAGCATTCACGTGTTGTACACTCCTAATTTTGGATTTGATACTTTGTCGCTGTCACTTGTTTCACCTCAAGTTTTGTAGGTAGGAATATTCTACTTGCACATTACGCTGTTGAAATTTCTTAGTAAAGGTCCTCGATTGCTCTTAATTAACGTGGAACACATTGCTGCCAGTGCATTTCCATGTTTTTTTTTCTCTTAAAGTATACGCGTCCCAATCTTGATTCCATTGGAACTAGTCAAAATGGCTACGAAATAGAAATTCTCTTCCGATCTGTTCCTGACAGCGATGCCCTTGGTTGACAACGCCTTGACATGCAACTGTCTTTCAACATGTTAACAGATCAACAGGAAGATGGAGTTTGTATTTGCTAGCCATAGTTTCGACGTCTGGGAGGGCTGGGTGCTGGAAGTGGAAGGCTCCTTGCTGGAGGGGTGCAAGCTTATCAACTGCCGAAACTCCTCGGTACGTGCGCTGCCATTGTTTCTCGATGTGTCCGCTTCGAGAACGATACTGCTATATTTCCTAACTAACAGCACACAACCGTGCACAAACACTTGTCTAGTTGTCTGTAACACTCTGGTTTCTGTTGGGCTGGGATTTCTGTAGGCTGTATTGGACGTGTCCATCGAGGTACTCGCAGCTGCGAGCGAAGAAGACGGGGTCACTCGGTGGCTAGATTAGCCCTGCTGTGCCGGGCTGTGCTGAGATGGAATGAAAGAAAGAAATGAACTGACTCGTTGCTGTTTGGTTTGGTTTGGTTTGGTCTTGTGTGGTTTGCTGCCAACTTCGATTCAGTTTTAGACTTTTAGTGTGTTAGTATAGAAGGGACCCAGTAGGCATTTGTGTGTGTATTTGTTCTGTAACTATATCTAGTCTAGATCTGACCCTTTCCACTGTAAGGGCATCTCTAATCAAACCCTGAAAAACGGTCAAAATGAACAAAACTGGCCCTTATCTGAAACTTCAACACAAAATGACCTCATTCTGAAAATATTTCACGAAAATGGCCTCTTTTGCATGACGCCCGGGGCTAGGGCGCCATGCTAGAGAGCATGACGCCCCGGGCTAGGGCGCCATGGTAGTGACATGTAGCATGGCGCCCCGGCCTAGGTTGCCATGCCAAATAGCATGGCGCCCTAGCCCGGGGCGTCATGCTATCTAGCATGGCGCCCTAGCCGCGGGCGTCATGCAAAAGGGGCCATTTCGTGAAATATTTTCAAAATGGGGTCATTTTGTGTTGAAGTTTCAGATAAGGCCCACGAAAAACGCTCAATTCCTCGAAAGATTTCGTTTTTTGAGGAGGAAGCCTCCAAAGTTTCCTCTGCGCGACTGACTGTATCTGTGTGTGTCACATGATGTAGTACTCCGACATCTGCACGTCACACGTGAAAGGATCGACGCAAAACTCCGAGCTAGTTTCTGCACGTGTGTCCCGTTGGCAGGACACCTTGACACGCGATCCTCTGGTCCGTGTCCCTCCCTCCCCGAGACCGATGAGAGTAGAGCCGCCGGCGCCGGGCTATCACCGGCTGGCTCACCAACCGCCCGCGCGAATATTCATTCGTAGCGGCCGGTATATTTCTGGTTGAACTGTACTACTGTACAGTCGTACGCACGCCGCCAACCTCGCTGCTCTCTCGTGCGTGCGCCAGGGGCCAAAATGGAAGTGTGGACGTATGAGCGAGCAGCACACAAAAACTAAAGCGAGGCGTCGGTGGACAGGACGGCGGCGTCCGGAGAAGGGCGTCGATCGACGCCCGATCTGCGACGCCGTCTCGCCCGGTGTCGCGAGCAGGAGCAGGAGAAAGAAAAGAGAGGTACGGACTGCTCCCGGCGTTGAGTGAGTCCAGTCCTCGCCGCAGCCGGCCTTGGACTTTTTATGCAGCGCTTGGGTTGGACCTAGACCCGGCCGCTCCCGCTCCCGCTCGCGCGCCAATTTCCTTTCAATCAAGACAATAAGGTGTGCAATGGAGTGTGTGTGTCTCCCCGGAACGGAGTACATATAGAATCGTTTGTCATGCCCGCGTGAGAGCGGAACCGCATGTCATATGCAGCAATGCATGTGCCATGGTCGTCAAACAGTCTCAAGATCAAGATGTGCCATGATCATTGCATTAATCAAATGGTTCACTAGCGGAAACGAACAACAATAATTGCGCTCGGGACTTGCGCATATCCACCCATACATACATGTGAAGAAACCAAATAAAAGTAATTGCACGCTTTTTATTGAAAGCCTTGGGAGGGCGATCGTCCTTCTGAACATTTTCCATTGAGTAGTGGTTGACACGATGAAGACAAGTGAAGCATACAGAGGTGACACGTATTCCTTCTTCTTTTTTAGGGCAGGGGGTCATGGTGAAAGACCACCAAGTTCCTGCTCTTCCAAATCTCACATGGGGTAGTCGCCATCGTGTATCGTAGTCCTAGGGGAGGAGAGGAGAGCATCGCATGCCAGGGAGGGGCGCGCCACGAATAGAGATCTTTCATCGAGGAGGCAGGAGGCATGCCGTCCGCGAGCACCACGTCCCGGATGGCCTGCGCGCACGCGCATCCGAAGAACATATGCAAGGTGGTTTCGTCGGCACCGGCGAGCCAACGGCGCGCCGGTGATGCAGGAGTCACGCGCAGGGCAGGCGACGATTACATTTGAACACATAAAATTTCTCAAGAGGATTGGTTATTATTATCTCACCCTCCCAGCAAAAAATAGCAAGGATTATCTTCATGGGTTCCTCCCATTTCCGACGGTCATGGGTAGGTAGGTAGATGCCGTGGGGTGGCCTCATCAGAGATAAGCTGTCGTCTGATCTAGAGCGACCGAGACAACGTGGGGTGCGGCGCGCACACAGTGAACCGATCGCGCGGGACAAACGAGCAAAGAATTATGAGCCGTCGGCCTTTTCTGCTCGTCACCATCACGTGAGAAACGAGCGAAGCTGGACGGTTTTTTATTTGATCGGTAAAAAAGTTTTGTTTCTACAGTAGTACGTACAGCCAGGACGACCGAATCGTACGTGCAACAGGCGAGGTAAAAACTTACTAGTGCTTTTGATCGAACGAGTTTTTTTTTTTTTCTGTTTTTCCTCCTCACCCTCGACTTTGAAGTTTGAACTGGCCAGAAAGGCAGCATATACGCACGTGCTACAACAATTAGGGGATTTGAAATTTGTAAAGTTGTGCTTTTTCCCTTTGAAATGATATGATTCCTGTATACTCCCTCCGTCCCAAAATTCTTGTCTTAGATTCATCTAGATAGGGAAGTATCTAACACTAAAACGTGACTAGATACATCCATATATTTAGATAAATTGGAGACAAGAATTTTGGGACGGAGGGAGTATTTATTAAGAACAGTGGCGGAGCTAGCATTTGACATCAGGGTGGTCCGACCCCTCCCCCC
>LR738713.1:815558552-815596179 GCA_902687465.1 Secale cereale | reverse complement strand
CCCCCCAAAAAAAAAATTTTTAACAAGAAATATCACATGTGGCCATTCTAACTAGTTACCAATATCACATATAAATATATCAATATGGTCGTACAAACACACTAAAATTCTCAATTAAGTCTAAGTTTTGCATAAAGAAGCCTACATAGTAAATAGTACATGGACCATAGCACATACCTTGAGAAGTTCAAAAAGACTATCTTTCTGGCCTACGTTTTTGCATTGCCATGAAGGTATCAATTATGTCATCTTCATTCACCTCGGAGAAAGCATCCCTCTCAATGTATGTGACTAGGCAATCATCCAAAAGACTATCACCCATCTTATTTCTCAACTTGTTCTTGACAAAACTCATGGCAGAGAATGCTCTCTCAACATTTGTTGTTGCCACCGGGAGAATCAATACCAATTTTAAAAGCAAGTACACCAAATGATGAACTATATGTCTCCCTGTTTGAACAAGCTTAACCGAGAGATCAACAAGATTTCCAAGGCCTTGGAAGTTCTCATCATTTCTCATGTCATCAATATAATTTTCAAGTTGTAGTTCAAGGTGTATCAAGTCAGCACTTGAAAAGTCCTTGGGATAAAACTCAGCAAGTCTTCGTACCTTGTGTGCATCAAAAGAAACAAACGAGTTAAAGAGATTTTGTACCAATTTTGAAAGCAATACAAATTTTAGAAGCAAGTTTGTATACCTTTTGTGCATCAAAAGCAGCAAATGAGTTGGCAGGATTCAAAGCAGACATACAAGATAGCAGCTCCATATTGATCTCATCAAACCGATTTTCAAGCTCTTGACTAATTTGATCAATGACTCCAAGAAAAACTTCTCTTCGAAAGTGATCATCATTTGTTTGGGGTCGAGCAAACCGTGTTGATCTTCCATAAGGCACATAATTATCTTCCATTATAGGAACTTGAATGCCATGCTTGTTACAAAATAGTGTGACCTTTTGCAGAAATGCATCCCACCCATTAGCCCTAAGCTCTTGTATTCTACCTTTTGCAGTTCTAACAAGTGCCATTGCACTAAGAATATCTTAGTCTCTTTTTTGCAAACAATCAGACAAATCACTTGTGTATCCAAGAATGACAAGCATCAAGTGTGCATTGAAAATAAAGTCAAATGACTCGAACACTCCAACAATAGTATGAATTTTGGGCCAATCACTTCTTTGTGAAGCATCTTGTCCAAGAGTTATGAGCACATCCTGAATTGTGGGATACATAGCAATAATGTTAAGAACAGTTTTGTAATGAGAGCCCCACCGAGTATCACCAGGCCTAGGTAACCCCATCTCTTGATTCAAACCACTCCCAGTTTGTAATTCACCACATTCAAGTAGTTTCATGATATTCTGAAGTCTAGCATCTCGAAGCATGTGATGGCTTCTCGCCCCTCGTTGGTTACCCCAAGTGGAAGGTTTGAGATGTAGCGTAGCGGCAAGTTTTCCCTTGGCAAAGATACCAAGGATCGAATCCCGTGAGACTCCGAGGGTCAACAAGAAGGTGTCAATAGCGCCAGAGACTTTTGCTTGACAGGACCTGCACACAAATACAAATAACTTTGCTCCCAACGAGTACAGAGAGGTTGTCAATCCCTCCGGCCTTGTCGTTTACAAAGGATCAAAACGCAAGAGATAATAGTGATAGGTATGACTGCAACTAGAAAATAAGGACAGTAAGTAAATAGCGGGTGTGATCAGTGATGGTAATATGGACCGGGGTCCCATGATGTTCACTAGTGATGTCTCTCTCCCAAAAGACGATAAAACAGCTAAGCGAGGTAAACGAATTACAGCTGGGCAATTGACAGGATTATGTGCGCAAACCAATGCTAACTATGCTGTAAGAAAGGTAGAGGCTCAAAAGCATGGGCGGTACGCCAAGGCAAGTAGACCGAAATCCATCTGCATCTACTACTAATCATCCACCTTGAGATATCTATCCAGAACATCTCGCTGGTATTAAGTTGCGAGTCCCACCCATAGTGTAAACTCAAAGCAACAGACAACTGCATTAAAAGAACTTTGCGTAAAGTAAACAATCCTTGCACCCGCAAGTACAAGCACCGTTGTTTTCCCCCTTGTGGCAACAGCACATCCCCTAGACTCATGTTTCTGTCACTCAAGCTAGTCATCGAGGGGCATGAACGCACAATCAAGCATAACGTTCCCTCTTGGAGTTACTACCTACTACTCGGCCAAAGCAATAAATAGCAACGGAGAACATGCAAGAATTACTCAAGAACATAAATATAAAAGAGGTGAATCAAATATATTACTCACACACAATCTGAACATAATCTCATAATCCATCGGATCCCAGCAAACTCAGCATACCAACAGCATAAAGATTACATATGTGCCTCGATCATGTAGGGCAGCTCACAAGGTCTAATCGGTGAAGAACAAAGAGGGGAGAAGAACATCACGTAGCTACTGGTCATGGACCCATGGTCCAAGAGGGACTACTCACAACTCATCCGGGAAGCGTCCATGGTGGTGGAGAAGCTCCCGGTGGTGGTTCTCCCCTCCGGCAGGGTGCCGGGAAGAGTTCTCCTGGTGCTCCCGATCTTGGAAGCGCGGCGGCGGCGGAACAGAGATGAGATCGCGAAAAAGGGTTCCGTCCTCGAGGGTTTCGGGACGCGTGCTAAATATATGCCAAAGAGAGGCACCAGAGGCGGAGAGGGGGGCCCACGCGCCCTGCCGGCGCGGCCAGGAGGGGGGCCGCGTGGGCAGGCCGTCTAGGCTGCCCCTGGCTCCCCTCTGGCCCCACTTCTGGCGCGTGGAAGCTTCTGGAGCGCTGATTTTTTATATATTTTTCCTGGAATTTTTCTGGCAATTTAAGTAATGGGAAAACCTGAAATACAAAAACAGCAGAAAACAGAAACTGGCACTGGGTGCACTGAGTTAATAGGTTAGTCCAAATATGATCAAAAGTGTATGGAAGTGCATAAATATCATAGCAATATCACACAAAAGAGGCATGGAGCAAGCAGAAATTATAGATACGTTTTGGACGTATCAACATGTCATGACGCTTACATGACACTCCAATAACATTCAGTAATAAAGACACTCGATCAAAAAACCACACACAATCATCATTTCCCTTGGCAACAGCAACAAGAACTAGCTGAACTTGATGTGCAAAACAATGAATATAATAGGCAGAAGGTGACTCTTTCATGATCAATGTTTTCAATCGTTTAATTTCTCCTCTCATATTACTAGCCCCATCATATCCTTGCCCACGAATTTGTGTTATAGTCAAACCATGATTAATAAGTAAAGTTTCAATTGCTTTCTTAAGTGACAATGAAGTAGTGTCACTTACATGAACAACTCCAAGAAAGTGCTCACACGGCCTCCCTACTTTATCAACAAAACGCAAGCATAAAGCTAGTTGTTCTTTATGTGATACATCACTAGACTCATCAGCTAGAATAGCATAATGCTCATCACCAAGTTCATCAACAATTTGCTTTCTAGTAAGTTGTGCACAACATTGAATAATTTGATGTTGTATCCGATGAGATGTTAATTGGCAGTTACCTGGCGCATTCTTCAAAACATACTTATTCACCTCCTCACTATTTGCTTCACTATTTGCTGCAAGCCACTTCAATAGCTCAAGGAAGTTTCCTCTATTGCTAGACTGTTCACCTTCATCATGCCCACGAAATGCCAATCCTTGATGAAGAAGAAACTGCAAGCATCTAAGTGAATACTTCAACCTCATCTTGTAAAGACGTAAATCCTCACTGTTCACCTTCACAAAAAGATCATCAATTGCTGCACGAGGATTCACAAATAAGTTATATCTCTCTTGAGCTGCATTATGCACACTTGATACGCAACCAACATGCTTAAGAAGAGCATCCTCTCTATATTCTCTGCCTTCTTCTTCTTCCCTATCTTCATAGCTTCTCTTTGGAAAAGAGAAACACTGTCTGCTGCCCTCTTCATTTTTCAAAAATTCTGCAAGAATAGTACTTTCTATCAGTACAGCTTTCTATCAATATAGCTAATTGAGACCGAAATAAGTGCAGAATTATGTATGTGTTCATAATGCAGAAAAAGCAAACCCTAAATCCTAAATTTGGTGTAAATCATGAATTTGGGTATTTGATTTTGGTACCTCACTTCGGCCGGATTTGGTCGGGGGCGAGGGCAGGGCCAGTGGGCCACCAAGCAGCCGCCCGGCGAGCGGCGGCAGGGGCGCAGCCGGCGCTCCGGCAAGGCAGAGGCGTAGCTGCGCGCGCAGGGAGATGCGAGGCCGGGCGGGCGGGCGGGCTGGAGAAGGAGAAGAGATGCGGGAATTGCGGCTGGGCGCCGGCCGCCGGGCACGAACGACGACGGCGAGGAACGGCGAGGAGGCGAGGACGGCGCGGCGAGGAGGCGAGGCGGCTATCGGGGTCGAGGGAGGCTGCAGTGGGCGTCGGGGGCTGGATCGATGGATCCTGGTGAGTAGTACTCAGGATATGGACTCTGTTTATTGGGCTGATTTTTTTTCTGGCCCATTTATAATCTATATGTATATAGGCTGTCTCAGAATCCCAGGGTGGGCCGCGGCCCACCCTGGCCACCCTGTACATCCGCCACTGATTAAGAAGGAAAAAGTTGCTTATAGTTAATTAAGAAAATCCAAGTGAAAACCGAATAATCCAGTTAAATATAGAAAACCAGCAGAAAACATCACAGCTGCTGAGCGGCACACGCAAGATACGCCACACACCGCTTCAAAGAGGGCCTCGTCGAGAAATCAGACATGCATCATCGTCATCACTTCTTCTTTAGAGGCTCATCGTCATCCCTAAACCCTGAGCAAACGACTCTGATTTCTTCCTAGCTGATCGTTGACTCAACCAAGACCGTAGAGGCCGTGTGGAGTTGTATGAATATTCGTGCCAGAACTCAGCCACCAGCGACCAGGCAACACAACTCCGACTCTAACGAAGAGCTACGCATGACTGCCGCCACGAAAGATCACCGAACGAACCATCTGTTGCCCGTCATCGTACGCCATCGGGACCCCGTCACCAAACCTTTGACTTCACAGAAACAAGCCAGCCAAGGCAACCCCGTGGACAAGCCAGAGAAGAGACGACTACCTCAACAATTGCCGCATCTCCGACTTCACTTCCCCATCATCATTGCCATAGACGCATCGACGCCAAAGCAACCACCTTCCATTGGCCCCGCTCGCCAGTGCCCAGCTCGAAAGACGAAGCCCCTGAGACGGAATACGCCACCAATGCGCCATTATCGTCCGATCACATAAGATCAAGGTTTTTCCTCAGAGCTGCAGGGATAAGCCAGATCCGCACGGACGAGAGCGTGGTAGTAATGCAGCAATGCCTCCAGAAAGGTCAGCGACGACCATAACCGACACCATCGTTGGTCACGTCGAGACATGGTCTTCACCCAAGCTCCCGACACCGCCTCAGCCGCACATCACACCGGCGCCGTCAAGCCCACCAACCACGGCTCGTTGTAAGAGAAGGGAGAATTGCGCATGATGGTTTTTTTTTGTAAGAAAAAGGCAAATGAATATTTTGCACGTCAAAGAAAATACAGCTTTCTTTTTTAGGGGAAAGAAAATGCAGCTGGTGTGGTGTGGGTGGCTCCCGTGGCTGCTGCACACGGACAGGATCACAAGGCAGACGCCGGGCCTCCCCCGGAGTGACAAAAATCCAAGCCCAGTCAGCGGCGGCCGCATATAAAAACGCCTGCCGCCGGGCGCCTCCCTCCTCTGCCACCGGGATCTCCCCCCACCAACCCCCCTGAATCCATCCATCCAATGGCGACCGCCTCGCTCAAGCTCTGCTCCCCCAAACCCCTCGCCCCGGGGGCCCCGTCCCCGTCCCCCCTCCTCCGCGCGCGCCGCCCCAGCGCCGCGCGGCCCATCGGCCCCGCCCGGCGCCTCCCGCCGGCCCGCGTCGCCGTGCAGCCCGCCGCCGCGCCGGCCCCCGCCGCCCCCCCGGCCACCGCCACCTTCGAGCAGGTTCGCGCGCGCGTGCCGCAATGCCTCCTCCCTCTGTTCCCCTTCAGGTATTGACCGTGTTCCCCTTTCAATCTCCCGCCCTGTGGCCGCGACGACGACGCCAGGTGCTGGAGCAGCTGATCGGCGGGGCCGACTTCACGGAGGACGAGGCGGAGGCGACGCTGCAGCTGCTGCTCAACGAGAGGAACGAGGCGCGGATCGCCGCCTTCCTCGTGCTGCTCCGTGCCAAGGGCGAGACCTACGAAGAGGTGCGTGATTCGTTATTTTCTGAATGAGCGGAAATGGAGAGAGATTTCTGCGGCCGCTGATTTTGAGTTTTTGCCAAGCCGTTCTCCAGATCGTCGGGCTGGCCAAGGCCATGATGAACAACTGCCTCCGGGTCGAGGGGCTCCACGACGCCGTCGACATTGTCGGCACCGGCGGCGACGGCGCGGACACCGTCAACATCTCCACCGGCTCCACCATCCTCGCCGCCGCGGCCGGCGCCAAGGTCGCCAAGGTATTCTGATCTCTCGCCCCACACCTTCTGTATCGGATTGCACACGCGCGTTATGTACTGTACCGTACTGATGTGTTCTGCCGTGCGTTTCTGCAGCAAGGGAGCAGGGCGAGCTCGTCGGCCTGCGGCAGCGCCGATGTGCTTGAGGCGCTGGGTGTCAACATCGAGTTGGGACCCGACGTACTGCCTGCCTGATTGGCCTTATCATTGCTCTTTTCCCTCTGTTCTGTACTTGCTTTTCGTGTGCCTGATATCTGAAAAGCCTCTACAGTATGTGTGCATCGATTTCTAAATTCTGATACTAGCGAGTGCAAATCATGCCGCAAGGAGATAGATTGTGACTTGTCCGATGAAACAGCCGTTGGTATCAAACATCACTTGATGTACTTCTTGAGAAGTTATCAGACTATCAGAGGCACCTTTTGGCTGCTTTGACTTTTCTATATGTTTTTTAGGGAACTTTTCTATATGTTAGTATAACTGCAAAGTAGCACGGGCATTTTACCAACCACCGTGATTTAGGCAAACATACACCCCCTTTTCATCTAAATCAATTGGATGTGCGATGGCTTTGAGATGGATGCATAGATCTGGGCCTTTGACTCTCATCTTTATTTTGGTATTCTTATTGGTAAAAAGAAGGAACACACTCACACTTGAATGTTGGTTTCCACCAATCAAATCATGTAGATCAGCATCCAAAGTTACTCACATGATTGGTCCAACTGGGTAAAAACTGAGGTTGCATGGTGCTACATACTTTTCTTAACCAATCAAAATACGCAATGATACCCACTTTTTGTGTCACATAAACTACATACTGTGGAGTTGATTGTTGGTCACAACCTTTTTTGCAATATTTATTCCAGATCTGGTAGCTTTGCGCATTATATAGTTGCATAGGCACATAGTCGACCAGCACGTCGGTTATTTGCTTATAATATTTATTCTTTCAGTCGTGCATGGATTGGTAGCTGTCCTTGAACTTGTAACCCCCGACATATTATATTTCAGTGCTGTGTGTGTATCTTAAGAAAACCTGGTGGGTTAATATCAGTTATTCCCTTTCCTGTTACCAGGGTATTAAACGGTGCGTCAATGAGGTGGGTGTTGGTTTCATGATGTCTGCAAATTACCATCCGGCAATGAAAATTGTCAGACCTGTGAGGAAGAAGCTGAAGATAAAGACAGTTTTCAATATCCTTGGTCCTCTGTTGAATCCAGCAAGGGTACCTTATGCTGTTATTGGTGTTTACCACGAGAACATAGTAAGTATCTTGTATTCATCTTTTATTTTGTTCTAGTAACTATTTTTTTTACCAAAGGGTAAAAGCAACCATCGCAAGTTTTATGTACACCATTTTTGAAATCGATAATTTAGTGATCCACATAATTCCACGGTCATCATCAGGTGTTGCTATGAACTTACTACTTGACTATGTATATCAGTTTCTAGTTAATTCCGTTGTTAACAAAGATTACTGATATAGTGATACTGAACAAGCAAGCAGTAGGTAGGAAAGGCTTCAGAAGGCATAGAGATAGTCCCGTTACAAGCTCAGTATGTACTTCTTGTCATTACATGTAATACTCTATTCTAATGCACATTTTGTTGTTGTTGATAGGTTAGCAAGATGGCCAAAGCAGCTCAGAAATTTGGTATGCAGAGAGCGTTGGTTGTTCATTCAAAGGGTTTGGACGAAATAAGCCCACTTGGTATGAACACATACTTAATACTAGTGTACCCATGTCGCTCTACTATTATTGCCACTTGAGAAATTAACTTGGAACCTTTCTGATCAACTGATATATTTTGCATCTAACTGAAGATTCTTTGTCAATTTTCTGTAGGGCCTGGATATATCCTTGATGTCACTCCAGGGAAGATTGAGAAAATGCTCTTCGATCCATGTAAGATTTGTTCTCGGAACTTGAAGAAACAGAGATAATCCCTTGAACATGCTTTATGTTAACTTCTGAAATATACAGTGATGGTATTATTGAAAAACTTCAGTCTCACATCCTTTTCATTTTATTACAATTCAGTGGATTTTGGAATTCCTCGCTGCACATTACTAGATCTTAAAGGAGGTGATCCTGCGTTCAACGCAAAAGTTCTCCAGGATGTTCTTGCTGGACAAAGAGGTGCAATTGCAGATGCTCTTGTAAGTTCATCCCTGCTCCTCTCTTTTTCGTTACACTGTACCTTGCATACTCCCTGAAGAAAAATGACTGCATCTTCCTCGGCGAACCTAGTGAACCTGCATTAGTTGGCCCATCTTGTACATTAAGGAGTTTACTTACTCGTCATCCTGTAAAAATCATCTTACCCGGCACTGATATGGTTTGTCAGTAATGAGCCCTTTATTTCTCTGAAGAACTCTTTGCCCATGTCATTTGGAAAACAGTTGTTGTATCGTGTGCCAAACTTGAACCATCTTCTGCTTTGCCCCATAGGTTCTAAACGCCGCGGCATCCCTCCTTGTTAGCGGCAAAGTCAAAACTCTGCAAGAGGGTGTCGCGCTAGCACAGGAGACGCAGCGCTCCGGGGTGGCCATCAACACGCTCGAGTCATGGATTAAGGTTTCCAATGTAAGTACTATCATGTCTGTTTATTCACGTTTTATCAAGTATCAGTTGCACAGGTGTGTGTGTGTGTGTGTGTTTGATCAGCTAGATACAGAGAGCATGACGCTTTCCAAAACCTTATTATTTTGACACAGAGCTGCTGAGAGCGAGGTCGATTGGCGAGCAGCAGAGCTCCGCAATAAGACACGAGGAATGGCGTGAAATAAAGGATTCTTGTAGCCCGCCCGTTCATCATCGTGTCCCTGTCTGTCTGTCTGTCTGTCTGTTCTTCTTGTTAGTACATTTGTTGGTCTTTCTTTGCCACAAGCAAGCGTACGTAGTAGATGCCGTCTGGTCTGGTTTGATTTGTTCATCCAGCAAATGCTGCAGTGTCCATGTGGACGATATTGTAAGGTTATGGCCGGGACAGAACAGGCGCATGCATGCTTATCTTGTTGGCTGAGGATTGAGGTAGACGGGACGCCATTTTGATTTCGGTTTGTTGCGTTGCGTTGCGTTGCTGTGAGACATGGAAAGGAAGATCTGGATCGTGTCGCTGCTGATGCAGAGGATAGATTGATCATTTTGTAATTTTGTCTAGGTCGCAGCGTGACAAAGTGATAGTCTGCAGCCATGTGAGCCTGCCCATGGAAGCTAGCTAGCGTCTCTCTTCTATCTACTGCATCTTACTCCCTCCGTAAACAAATATAAGATCATCTTTACAGAAGGAGTATTAGACACAACAAACTAATCAAGTGTATCACGTTCACGTATGAGGTATGTACAGCTTCCGACCACCACCACCAACACAATATTTTAACCTGCTTAGCATCGCACTGGCAATTTGGTAAACAAAACAAGCATGATGAAACTGCTGGTTTCTTCGACACCACCCATTATCCATGGCGTAGGTGCCACGTCTTGTTTGGTTTCTTCATCCAGCAGTGCTGCGGTGTGAGCAAATCTAACTGTAACTAAGGGACCGTTCGGAATCCCACCAGCTCCGGAGAGCTGCGGAGCCAGTAAACTGGCACTCCACAAATTTCAATTATAACTCCATCAACTCCGGGAGTGGAGCTG
The DNA here is from genome assembly GCA_902687465.1 of Secale cereale. Lineage (NCBI taxonomy): Eukaryota > Viridiplantae > Streptophyta > Magnoliopsida > Poales > Poaceae > Secale > Secale cereale. Next base: position 815,586,020 of record LR738713.1, on the reverse strand, counting down.
AGGAGTGGAGTACCTCCGAACAGGGCCAACTGTAACCATCTCAGCCTCCCACAAAACTTTAACTCCTCGGACTTAACGCACTTAAAAATTTAACAGCCTAAACTGGTTTCACTTAACTTCATATTATGCCTACAAAGAGGTAGGTCTATGTGCATCTGGGCCACCTCCTCAGCTTGTGCAATGCGTACAAAGAGGTTTATGTACATCCGTAATCGCTACCGAAAGAGTTTCTCTCGATACACTAGAGTCGGCACAAAGTAATCCTTGACAAGTTCGGCATGTCCTTATGCCCAATCTCAATGGGGCGCGAATGCAGCCACACCGAGCAAGCATCGTGGATGCCGTCAATGCTGAAATCCGAATGTGAGAGACCATATATAGGCTGTAGAGGCCATTGATGCTGAAATCCTGATAGGAGAGACCATATATAGGCTGTAGAGGCCATTGATGCTGTAATCCTGATAGGAGAGACCATATATAGGCTGTAGAGGCCATTGATGCTGAAATCCTGATAGGAGAGACCACGTGTCTGAATATTACGGTGCAATTTGCACTCATCGTGGTGAAGGTGTTTGGAGCGGAGTACCAATAGTCGAGGACACTGAAAGGTTGATGGCAATAGGGTGGCAAGAGACAGATACCGTTTAGATGCTGAAATCCGTCCAACATATGGGTTGAGTATTATTTTCTTAGAACGAAGGCTCAAGCAGAGCCCGGCTTTGAATTAACAAAGCCCTCAACCGGCCAGGATAACAACTCCGGAGTACAATCACACACCAACTAAAAGGAAGGAAAACAATCGGCAAAGATACAAGGGCGCCTAGGAGCAGCTCACATTGGACATACAACAAGCTAGCTAGAAGATGGACAAAGAACACATAGCTTGGAGATGCCAGTAACCCCTTACACACCGAGAACCAAGGCGAATGCGCTAACCGGCTCAGGAAAGGGCACCGACAATGAAGCAAAGCACACCGTTGCCAAACACCTGGACTTAAAAGAAGACACATCCAGCCAAATCACATCGTCACAGGAGGCCCATGCCTCCTCGCCTGGCTCGAAGGCGCCGCACCGGTGAACGATGGACATGCTCACCCTAGAACCTGGATGTATGGCATCGAAGGAAACCATAAGGGCGGAACCAGGCGTTCCCAACCTGCCGACCATGCCTTACCTAGAACAGAGCGGCGCCAAATGCAAGAGTCCAGGCTTGGAAGGGGCGAGCAGGCAGAATGCACAAATGGGCAGCAGCAAGGGCCAAGACCAAATCTTCGGCTCGCTCGACGAGCTGAAGAGCAGCCACCGGAGGAGGGGAACCCTATCCCCTCCCTTCCTGGAAAATCCACGGGCACCGGAGGAACACTGCAGCCCAACGAAGAGCACCAAAACAGCTTGACCACACACCCAGGGAGAGACCGCCGCCGCTGGAGACACGCTGCCGCCGCCGACACACTCCACCTACACCACAACGAAGCCCACAACCCGTCTTTGCTCCCAAAACAGCGCCTTCAAGAAGGTTACGGTGCCATGGGCATCGCCGCTGCCCAACAATGTTGAGGATTTCTCCCGGGAGACAAAGGGGAAGGGGGTTGGGGGCAAGACGTGACCGACGCCTCTAGGAAGGTGAGCGGCGCCCGCATGCGTCGCCGCCGTCGCAGCCGGCACGGCTGGCTAGGGGTTTCCCCCGGTCTTGCGTCCCCGTCACCCACTCCCACCCGAAGAAGACCGGAGCTCCATGACGAAGCAGGGCGGATCTAAGGGGGGAGGAGCTCGCTGGAGAAGAAGGGCAGTGGAGGCGGCCAGATCTGACGCAGCAGGAGCCGAAACCGCCGCTGCGCGCATGCCTGCAACCGCCGGGGATGTCGCCGTCCGCACGGCCGAGAAACGCCGACCTGCGCCCACGCCACCAGGAGCCGAAGATCCGACGACACCACACCTGCCGGGGCTGCCGCCCCGGATCCAAAGCCCTTCCGCGGGCGAGGCGAGGCGGCGAGGGCCCCGCCGCCGCCTTCATCAGCAGCGCGCCAAGCTTGCCCGGCAGCAGCTGCCTCAGGCGGCGGCGAGGGGAGGACAAGGAGGGGCGGGGGACGACGGGGCTAGGGATTTCGCCCCTCGGGTTACCCAAGCTGGGCGACACGAGGGAGGGGAGGGGCTAGGGATTTCGCCCCACTGTACCTTCTCTCAATATGTGGGGTGAGTATGGAGGATGATTTGGTTGTCCAGGCAGTGATCAGGAAGTATAGGGAGGGTTTTAAGGGTTCGAACCAGGTAAATAAAAAACATGCCTCTCCGCTTGCATTTGATCCTGCCCGGGAACGCCATAGCATCTTTGTTCTATACTATACAGACAAATTAGTTGTCGAGATACATGGAGTCCATGCTACTCCTACACCGCATTCATAGCACAAACTAAACAACCACAACACAGTATTTGCGTGTGAAGTATATGTACAGAACCGCAGAAACGTGCACATCCGACAGTAGTTTGGTAGATCTGCCTTCTTTTCTCTTTTCCGAGGCAGATGCCGTTTAGAAGAGCTCACCATTGTTCACCTAACAAGAAAGATAAAGAGGCCTTCAGACTTTGGGCAGCGCGGGATCAGAGTGGCCCGCCGCCGCCAGCATCGCCGACAGCTCGCCGGAGGTCGCGGCGGCCGGGTCTTGCCGCCGCCGGCTCGACTTGCGCCACCGCCGGTCCCACGGCAGCGGCCAGCACCTGACCGTGTCGCCGTCTCTCTCCCTGCACCACCACGCACGATGTTAGACTACATATATCAGTCTGCTTAGCATCGCACTGACTGTTATTAAGAAAGCAAGCCATGATGAAAGTGCAGATTTTCCCGACGCAAAAGAAGATTTACACCGGACTCGCATATTAATTAGATGCAGCCGTTCCTCTAATTAAGTGAATAATTATTAGAGTAGTAATCAGATTGCACTGCGCAACCTGCAAACTGCGAACTGCACCCGGCAGGCAGGTCACGCTCATGTGGTTGGCTGGCTGGCTGTGTCACGATCAGATCAGCGGTGCCTTGGCGAGTCACTTTCGCATCACCTCTCTATCAGTAGCTCCCATGGCGCACAGATGTATGGGTATGATTTTTTGACCGTAATGTATGGGTATGATCGATGAGGCAAGCTAGTTAGCTGCACACGCCTTGCAGCTGGAGCATTAGGATATGCTTAGTTTTCAGTCGGTCGGTGGACAAATCAGCGGCACCGCCTCGATTATGCACCATGGCTGACGTGCCCAGCATCTATCTGTGCATACATTCGCCTTGGAATTGTCGTGCCGTGCCGGCCCTGATTTGGCCGGCCAGCTGCTCTGTTTCAGTCAACACTGAAACAGAGAGATTGATGCGGTGTGCTTCATTGTTTGTTTGTTCCGATGCATGACTAGGTAAACAGCATCTCGTCGATCGAGTTGGTGATGATCATCCACAACTGGACAAATTAACGAGAGCACCATGGATAATATGCAGGCCAACTTAATTAATCACCGAGAATTCGTGGCTGATATGGACGGATTTTGTGTGCACTACTGCCAGTGTTTGGATGAATTTTGTTCTTCCTGCCGTGCTCTGGTGGTAATTGATCGCGGACCGATCGATCGAGAATCCGTGGCATCGAAATGTAGGGAAGTCCGCCAGTAAGTTACCTCTTGTTGCAGTCTTCGGGGACGACGGCGCTGGCGGCGCGGCCGGAGTTGGAGAAGGAGATGGTGCGGGCGGGGCGCGGCGCGGTGAAGCTGCGGGTGAAGGAGCGCGGCATGTAGAAGTTGAGCAGCACGCCGTCGCTGCTGCTGCGGAGGCCGCTCCCGCTCCCGCTGCCGCCGTCCCCACGCCGCCTGCCCTTCCTCTCCGTCGTCCTCGCCGCCTGCTGCTGCTCAGCCTGCCCGCCCGACGCGGACCGCTCGGCCGCACCCAAGGGGCTCGGGCTCGGGCTCGCCTCCTTCCTCTCGGTCGGCAGCGGCTCCACCACGCCCCCGTTGGCCCCGGCCGCGGCGGTCTTGTCGACGAGGTCGGTGAGGGAGAGCTCGTACTCGGCCTCGGGGAGGTCGCGCAGCATGCCGAGCATCTCCTCCCGCCTCCGCGCGATCTCCCGCGCCCTGGCCGACGCCCCCGCCCCCGCCCCGTCCGGCGCCACGGGGCTCATCCCGGGCACCCACAGCCTCGCCGCGCCGGGGAGCGGCGCCGCCCGCTCCGAGCCCGCCTGCAGCATGGCGCTGGCGCGAGAAGTCGATAACCCAAGATGCCGAAACACTTGTGGGTGGGCGCGCGCGCGCGTCGTCGGTTCGGCTACGAGGTTGACGCGACGGCACAAGGAAGGAGGAGGATGGGAGGTGGTTGCGGTGGTGGAGAGCGCGGCGACTGATTTGGTACTTGAGGAAGGAGGGGAGGGGAAAGGCGGTGCGTGTGAGTGTGATGGCGACGACGCGCGTACGCGTACGCACCTCCGGTCCGGGCTCGTGATCTGCCGATGGTGACCGCGGCGGATACGCTGGGATCTACTAGAAGGCGGAGGTGTCAGCTTTGCTATGAGCTCTGGGCTGTGGCTCGGTGAAGCTGAAAGCGAAAGCGTCCGAGTGAGTGCCTTGGGTTGCAAGCATGGAAGTCTTTGCGCTCTAGAAGCAACGACGAGCAAAGTCCAAAAGCAACCCGCTCGGTCGGTCATCTGAGAAGAAGCTCCAAAGGCTGCACCCACAGATGCACCGCACTGGGAGCATCTGATACGCGTCCTCTGGCCATATTGCACGCAAGAAGAAGCAAACCAATCTCGTCCTGTACCGTATGGCGTGCCCTCCGTCCCATGACAGTGTTTCAAGCTAAGAGCATCTTCAACAGCCGAGCTACACGCCGCGTCCAAAAAACGCATTTGCCGCGCGTGCTTCGGCTGGTTTGCCGCGCCGCGCAGCGCTGGCTCCAGCAGCAGCGCTATAATGCAGCACGTGCGCGCCGCTCCAGCGGTGTCCAAAAATGCAGCGCGCGCAGCAAGCACAAACCACATATACAATTCAACAAATAGAAGAAAAACGATCAAACAAACAAAATAAATCAACAATAAATAGTTATTACAACTCAAATAAATAGTTTATCGTTCAGTACAACAAATAATGCAATAAACACAACCAGTAGTTCATGAACAATACAATACATAATGCAATGAAATCATGCTCTTTGTCGTCCATGCCATGCCCACCACTCTTCAATCAGATCCTTCTGAAGATCATTGTGCGTTGCGGGACGCCGAATGGCATGATAGGAGGCAACAAAACGAGCTACCCTTTCAGCCCTCCGTCGCACTCGCACGGGATGTCCCAAGAGCTCATACTGTGAGTAGTCTAAATCTTGGCCACGCTCATTCTCGATGATCATGTTGTGCATGATCACACAAGCGTGCATGATGTACCAAAGCATTTTTTGATCCCAAAATCTAGCCGGTCCTCTCACAATAGCAAATTGGGCTTGCAAAATCCCAAATGCTCTCTCCACATCTTTTCTAGCAGCCGCCTGAGCATTATGGAAATCAAGATTTTTCTTACCTTCTGGCTTTTTCAACGGCTTCACGAAGGTTTGCCACTTTGGATAGATGCCATCCGCTAGATAATAGCCATAATTGTACGTATGGCCATTTGCTACAAACTGCACCGGTGGCAACTCACCATTCGCAATCTTATTCATCAGTGGTGACCGGTTGACAACATTGATGTCATTCAAAGATCCAGGCATTCCAAAAAATGCATGCCAAATCCAAGTCTCCTGATCGGCCACCGCTTCAAGGATTATAGTGGAACCCTTTTTTTGGCCGTGGAATTGCCCATGCCATGCCTTTGGACAATTCTTCCAACTCCAATGCATGCAATCTATTGAGCCAAGCATGCCAAGAAAGCCGCGAGATTTGTTCATCGCCAATAGCCTTGCGGCGTCTTCAGCAGTGAGAGATCTCAAATACTCCTCGCCAAACACTTGCACAATTCCCACTGCAAAGCGCTTGACACACATGATGGCTTGGCTCTCACCCATAGCCAAGTGATCATCAACTAGATCGGCCGGGATACCGTATGCCAACATACGCAAAGCGGCTGTCACCTTCAGAAAGGTGTTATGCCCGAGCTCTCCAGCAGCATTACTCCTTTGCTGGAAAAACCGGTCATGAATCACTAGTTTCTCTGCAATGCGCTTGAACAAGTCTGTGCTCATCCTAAACCGGCGACGAAAATACGACTCCGGGTATGTGGGATTCTCCACGAAATAGTTCTTCATCAATCTGTTATGGGCATCAATCCTATCTCTCCAAAAAAATTCCCGACCCATAACCGAACCACCGTGCTTCGGTTTTTTATTGATATGCATAGCTATGATCATTGCAAGATCCTCCTCCTCTTCCATATCAAATTCATCTTCGGAAGAATCATGCGACGAACTCATCTACAATGTTCAATACTATACTATCAAAACTACAATTCAAAATGTGCACCAAATTCAGTTTGGAGCAATACATACCTTGTAGGTGTTTTGTCGAACACCTTGCGGGCGCGGCGCGGCAGCGAGCCGTCGGGCGCTGTTCCTCAGACGTCGGAGGCGCGCGAGGTCCGGTCGGATTAGGAGGGGGTGGGGCGGAAGCGCAGCGGCGCGGGGAGGCCGGCGAAGCGCCTGAACGGTCGCCGGCGGGCGCGGGCGGCGGCCGGCAGCGGAGGCAGACCGGGAAGCGCGAGTCGCCGGCGGGCGCGGGCGGTGAAGGCGGCGCCGGGATAGGCCGGGGAAGCGCTGAGGTCGCCGGGGGCGCGAGCGGCGGCGGCGGCGCGGTCGCGAGAGAGAGAGGAGGGAGCGAGCGAGCGCGGGAGAGTCGCGCGAGCGCGAGCCGGCGCAGCAAATAACAGGCGCGGGATTGCGTTTCGGCCAGCGCGCTGCATTGCAAATGGCGCGCGCGCCGTTTTTGCGCGCCCGCTGGAGTTGCCCGCGGCGTTGCGCGCGCGCTAAAACTGCCTTTTGTAGGGCGCGGCGCTAGTATAGCGCGGCTGTTGGAGATGCTCTAAGAGCATCTACAACCCAATACAGCAAATTCGACCCCTCAAATCCTCACGGAGAATGACCGACCATGCCTTAAATAATCTCTTCCATAACCTGATATCCCATTTGCAAATCATCAAATCCCTTCATATCATACATGCACGGAAAACCTAAAGTTTAGCCGTCTGGCTCCGCCGTGGCCATGTCTCGCTGCGTCCGCCCAATAATTGGTCTGGTCGTCGGCGAGGTAGAGTAGGACATGGAACACAGACCGGCTTACGGGAGTCGAGGCACCGCCGTTTCCCACGACCTACTCTTTCTCGTCAGAGTCTGAAACCTTCACGGTGTAATTGTGGCACTCTTGGGCGCAAAATGCCAACGGCGGTCGACCTCCATGGAGGTGGGTATTTTGAAAAAATCGAAAAACGTATTTTAAATTTTCAAAAAATTCTGACAAAAATCATACATGTTAACATGAACTATTCTACATGGGTGTAAACTTTTTAAGATGAAATACATTATGATGAGGGCTACAAAAAAAAGACAAATCTCGTTTTTCAGACTGATGAACAGTGCGAGCACTGTTCACTATTAGAAATGCAGGTTTTTCTCTTTTTTGTGTAGCTCTTACCATAATATATTTCGTTGTCAGATTTTGTACACATGTAGAATACATCCATATGAATGTGTAGAATTTTTTTTCAGAATTTTTTGAAACTCCAAAATGTAATTATTAAAATTTTCAAAATAACCACGAGGTCGCCCGCCAAAAGCCCTCACTCCACTCTTGGGGTGTTTCTGTATAATTGTGAATCTCTCCTGCTGACTGTTGGATCCATTATCCAACGACAGAAACGCTCCTGGAGCATGGGAGCATTCCAGCTCCCGTATCGCCTGATATTTTCTCCATAAATAGGGCTGGCTATTTCGCGAGTTGCATGAAAATTTATCTTGACGCCAGTCGTCCTCCACCCTGCCCTCCTTTCACCTGCCCTTTGCAAGCAGCACCACCTCCACCATCGACCCACTTCGAACACCGGTCGAACTACCATCACCCGCTACCCGGATCTAACCAAGACGAGGGACCCTTCCTATGCACCCAATGCATTGAACTGATTTGGGCCGCTAGATGACAAAGCGATGGACAAGTGAACACATTTCACGAAAAGAGCATTATATCCCTTCAAAATCAACCCGTGGTTCAGTTTGCACTACGACTTCATTATAGTGGGCCGATTTCGATGAAACCCGAGGTCTCCCAAAATAGCAGGAAGATCGGGTGAATAGATTTCTTTGTTTCACATGCGACGTTCTCATTCCACTCACACAAAGCCTCTTTGTCTCACATCACTATTTGTAAAAACACATGATTTGGATGTCATGTCTGTTAGAGTTATATTAAGTGATGTCTTTTGATCTTTTGCATTCTAGTCTCTTGGCATCCTCTTGTAGCCTTTTGGCATCCTCATGTATGTGTATATATGTTGGCATTGGCCTCCTAATAATACAAGTTGCTATTCTTCCCACCTTAACATGGTATCTAGCCTGGTTTAGGGTCTCTACCTGGAATTTTTTTTTCGATCTGTCGCTTGATCGATTGCACCTCCAGATCGTCTACTCCAACTCCATCGACTACGTCCAGGCCGCCGTGGCTCGCGGCCCAGGGATCTTCTCCGCCGTTCCCTGCCTCCTTCCGACCTGCAGCCTCTGGATTCTCTCCGCCGGCCCCCGCCTTGAGGTCGCCAAGGCTTCCACCGCCGCCGGGAAGATCCTCATCGCCGGCTGCCGCCTCCTCCCGACCCGCGGCCTCGGTATCCTCTTCGCCGGCCTCTGCCTCCTCCCGCCCCGGTGCCCCGAGACCCTCTCCGCCGGTCACCGCCTCGTGGTCGAGGTTCCAGCCGCCGTCGTTTTCCTCTGGCCTGCTATCCCTCCGCTAGCCGCCGCCCTTTTCTTCTGAGGTCGCTCGTTTGTGTTGGTGCTTTGGGTGGTCTGCGTTTCGTGGCTGCAGATTGGATAATCTTTAAGAGAAAAAAAAATCATCTGGCTATGTCTTTGGCGTCATCTGGCTATGTTGCCATCCCGCGCTGCCCGGTGATTTTTGATGGGGCTAACTATGCTGAGTTCGTTGCCTTTATGCGCATTCACATGCGTGGCATTCGTCTCTGGGGCGTTCTTTCCGGTGAGGTCCCCTGTCCTCCGCGCCCAGTGCCTCCTGTGGCGCCTATCCCACCGCCGACGCCACCGGCTCTTGGTGCTGATGCTTCTGATGATGATAGGGCTGCAGCCAGGGTTGCTGCTGATGATGCAGATGCCGCTTATGATCAGGAGGTCTTGGATTATTCAAATGCTCTTTCTGTTTATCGTGACGATCTGGCTGCTTACACTCAGTGGTGTGATGATGATGCTCGTGCTGCGACTGTTCTCACTTCCAGTGTTTTGCCTCAGTTTGCTTCTGAGTTTATAGGCCTCGGTACTGTCTTTGAGATGTGGACTCATTTTCGTCAGCGCTATCAGCCCTCTGGTGATGCTCTCTACTTGTCTGTGGTACGTCAGGAGCATGCTCTTCAGCAGGGAGACTCCACTATTGATGAGTTCTACACTCAAAGTTCTGCTATCTGGCGTCAGCTTGACTCCCTTCGCACTACTGTTTGTGGCACTTGCATGTGTTGCCAGACTGTGAGGTCAGACTTGGAGTTTCAGCGCGTCTATGAGTTCTTGTCACGGCTCCGTGGGGAGTTTGAGCCTCGACGTGCTCAGTTGTTTGCTCGTGGCCGTGTTCCTATTTCTGAGGTGCTTTCTGAGCTTCGTGCTGAGGAGACTCGCCTCCGTGGTGCTGGTTTGCTTCAGGTCCCCTCTGTGCTCGCTGCTCGAGGTGCTACTCCACCAGTATCTTCTCGCTCCAGTGCTCCGCCGCTACTACCCACTCCTCCGGGTAGTGAGGTCCGCTCTCGTGAAGGCCGCTCTCGTCCTCGTACTCATTGTGACTACTGCAACAGGGATGGTCACCCTGAGTCTGACTGCTTCAAGAAGAAGCATGATATGCGTAATAAGGAGCGCAGTTCTTCTTCTGGGACTCGTGCTTCTTCCTCGACGCCGTCTACTGTCTCCTTGACTGAGCAAGATATTGTGAAGCTCAAGCGTTTACTTGCTGCTTCAGGTTCTTCGACAGGTACTGCAGGCTCTGTGACTGGTGCTTCTAGTGCTGAGCGACCACTGTCGACATAGTCAGGTACATCCCCATGGATTCTGAATTCTGGAGCTTCATTTCATATGTCCTCTGATTCTTCATTTTTATCCTCTCGTAGATCTCTCGATTTCCCAATTAATGTTCTTACTGCTGATGGTACTCCTCTTCCTGTTGCGAGTCGAGGCACTCTTGCCACTTCTTCCTTTTATGTTCCAGATGTTTCTCATGTGCCTCGCCTTACCATGAACCTATATTCTGCGGGTCAGCTTACTGATTCTGGTTGTCGTGTCATTCTTGACGTTGATTCTTGCACTATCCAGGATCGTCACACGAAGGCTCTGGTTGGGGCTGGCCCGCGCCACCGTGATTCTCAGGGGCTTTGGGAGTTGGACTGGCTTAATATTCCTTCCGCTACCACCACACTCGCCAGTCCATCCGCCTTCGCCGCATCAGCTACCAGCTCCTTCCAGCAATGGCATCATCGACTTGGTCACCTTTGTGGTTCTCGGCTATCGTCTTTAGTTCATCGTGGTCTTCTGGGGCCTGTCTCAGGAGATGTCTCCTTACAATGCCAGGGTTGTAGGCTTGGTAAACAAGTGCAGTTACCTTATCCTACTAGCGAGTCAGTGTCGCAGCGCCCTTTTGATTTAGTACATTCAGATGTGTGGGGTCCGGCTCCCTTCTCTTCCAAAGGGGGCCATTGCTACTATATTATTTTTATAGATGATTTCTCTCGCTACACTTGGCTTTACTTCATGTCTTCTCGTAGCGAGGTTCCCTCTATTTATAAGCGTTTTGCTGCCATGGTCCACACTCAGTTCTCTACACCTATTCGTGTGTTTCGTGCTGATTCTGCTGGCGAGTATATCTCCAAAATGTTGCGTGGTTTTCTTGCCGAGCAGGGTACTCTTGCTCAATTCTCTTGTCCCGGTGCTCATGCTCAGAATGGCGTGGCTGAGCGCAAGCATCGTCACCTTCTTGAGACAGCTCGTGCGATGATGATTGCCGCCTCTCTTCCGCCTCATTTCTGGGCTGAGGCTGTCTCGACTGCCACATATCTCATAAACATTCAACGCTCATCTGCTCTACAGGGAGGTATTCCTCTAGAGCGTCTTTTTGATCATTCTCCTGATTATTCTGCTTTTCGGTTGTTTGGTTGTGTTTGTTATGTTCTCCTTGCCCCCCGAGAACGCACGAAACTAACCGCTTAGTCTGTTGAGTGTGTTTTTCTGGGCTACAGTGATGAACATAAGGGTTATCGGTGTTGGGATCCTGTCGGTCGACGGATGCGTATTTCTAGGGATGTGACTTTTGATGAGTCTCGTCCATTCTACCCACGACCATCCTCTTCGACCTTTTCTGTAGAGGATATCTCTTTTCTCACGTTTCCTGATACACCTCCCTCGATACCTCATATTCCTACTCCTCCTTCTCGTCCCACTATTGCAGATCAGACACCATCTTCTCCTATTGTTTCTTCTCCCTCCTTATTGCATGACACTCCACCTTCATCACCAATTTCTTCTCCGTCTCCATCACCTCCGGTGGTTCCTTCTCATCCCACTTTTCCTTTTCATTATACCCGTCGTCGACGTGTTATGGATGAATCTACTGACGTTCCATCTACTTCTGGTGCACCGTCTTCCTCGTCCCAGCCGACTTATGGTCTTCGGGCTCGACCTTGCCCTCCTCCTGACCGCTATTCTCCTAGCCAATATGGCCTTTCGGTTATACTTGAGCCTACCTCTTATCGTGATGCTGTTGTTCATCCTGAATGGCAGTTTGCGATGGCAGAGGAGATTGCCGCTCTTGAGCGCAACGGCACATGGGATTTGGTTTCTCTTCCTCCCCGTGTTCGTCCCATCACTTGTAAGTGGGTCTATAAGATTAAGACTCGCTCTGATGGTTCTCTTGAGCGTTATAAAGCTCGTCTTGTGGCTCGCGGCTTTCAGCAGGAGCATGGTCGTGATTATGATGAGACATTTGCTCCTGTGGCCCATATGACCATTGTTCACACACTTCTCGCCGTGGCCTCTGCTCGCCACTGGTCCGTCTCACAACTTGATGTTAAAAATGCCTTTCTTAATGGTGAGTTGCATGAGGAGGTTTATATGCAGTCACCGCCTGGTTATTCAGTTCCCGATGGCATGGTTTGTCGTCTTCGTCGCTCTCTCTACGGTCTTAAGCAAGCCCCTCGCGCTTGGTTTGAGCGTTTTGCCTCTGTGGTCACAGCTGCTGGTTTTTCACCCAGTGATCATGATCCAGCGTTGTTTGTTCACCTTTCTGCTCGTGGTCGCACTCTTCTTCTTCTATATGTTGATGACATGATCATCACTAGTGACGATTCTGAGTACATTGCATTTGTCAAGGCTCGTCTTAATGAGCAGTTCCTTATGTCTGATCTTGGTCCTCTTCGTTACTTTCTTGGGATTGAGGTTTCCTCCACCTCTGCTGGTTTTTTTATTTCCCAAGAAAAGTATATCCAGGATCTGCTTACTCGTGCAGCTCTTAGTGATGAGCGCACTGCAGAGACTCCTATGGAGCTCAATGTTCACCTTCGTGCTTCTGATGGTGAGCCCTTGTCTGATCCCACACGTTATCGTCATCTTGTTGGGAGTCTTGTGTATCTTGCTGTCACTCGTCCGGATATCTCATATCCTGTCCATATTCTGAGTCAGTTTGTTTCTGCTCCCACTTCAGTTCACTATAGTCACCTTCTTCGCGTTCTACGATATCTTCGTGGAACGATCTCTCATCGTCTCTTTTTCCCCCGTTCCAGCTCGTTACAGCTCCAGGCCTATTCAGATGCTACATGGGCTAGTGATCCTACGGATCGCCGTTCACTTTCTGCCTACTGTGTCTTTCTTGGTGGTTCCCTCATTTCCTGGAAGACGAAGAAACAGACCGCAGTTTCTCGTTCGAGTGCAGAGGCTGAGTTGCGAGCTATGGCTCTTCTGACGGCTGAGGTGACTTGGTTACGATGGTTACTGGAGGATTTTGGTGTTTCTGTTTCTACACCTACCACCCTCCTATCAGACAGCACAGGTGCTATCAGTATTGCGCGGGACCCCGTGAAGCATGAGCTTACCAAACACATTGGTGTTGATGCTTCTTATGTGCGCGCTGCTGTGCAGGATCATGTTGTTGCTCTTCAGTATGTGCCTTCTGAGTTACAGCTAGCGGACTTCTTCACGAAGGCTCAGACAAGAGCGCAACATGGATTTCATCTCTCCAAACTCAGTGTTGTGGATCCACCATGAGTTTGAGGGGGGGTGTTAGAGTTATATTAAGTGATGTCTTTTGATCTTTTGCATTCTAGTCTCTTGGCATCCTCTTGTAGCCTTTTGACATCCTCATGTATGTGTATATATGTTGGCATTGGCCTCCTAATAATACAAGTTGCTATTCTTCCCACCTTAACAATGTCCATTCAAACCGTACAAGATTTGAGTTTGTTTGCAGAATAAAAAAAATAAAGGACTCTTTCAAGAGGGTTGAGTAGATGGTAGATTTACTATGAACTAAGAAAAAAATCCCTGATGATTCAAGTCTACAAATCAAATGACCAAAGTAGAAAAAATTTCTCGAGGATTAGAATCCTTTGAATAAAATCCTTTGAATCAAAGAAGCCTTGAAAGAGACCCTAACACTGGACCAACACTTCAGAACTTCAGATTAGCAAGGAAGATGCTCTAGAAGAAGGGGTTGGCAGGGTAGAAAACGCCTCCCATGTTTATACACATGAGGAAATTAAGCTTTCTCATACAGAAAAGAATGCATTTCTTCATGTGGATATATGAACTCCACATGAAAAAGCTTAATTTCTTCCACCATATAACCAGCGGCAGTTATTCCGGTCAATGGTGATAGCTGGCCCCGCTGCATTTTTCTCAGGTTAGTCTCACCACCGTCCATCTATCATCACCAACTGAAACTGACATCGGTCAGCACTTTGCACTTCAAAAGCCACCGCCGAGTCGCTGGCTGCTAGCTGCTGCCTGATTCGCTCGTTACCTTGACCATAACTAACACACACAATCAATACTCACAACAGACATGTTGGCCGAGGACCTGGAAACGGATGAAAGCAATTCATCTGACCACTGACATCCCGTTGATGCTGACAGAGCAACCGTTCAGCTGAACCATCTGGGAAGTTTAGACAGTAATTCATCTGGGAAGTTTGTACAAATCTTACATAAATGAGGGCAGCCATCAGCAGTACTAACACCAACTGCTGCATTACTTGAGTTTGAGTAAGTACAATGGCGGCTGACAAGCAAGAATACCAGCACAGATGCGCAGATGCGCGATACATACAGAACACGTACGTCGTTTCTCTCCGCAGTTTTTCTTCTGCAATGGTTGCTACTCCCTCCGTAAACTAATGTAAGAGTGTTTAGATTACTATTTTAGTCATCTAAACACTCTTATATTAGTTTACGGAGGTAGTACAAGTTTGGCAAAAAGGGCGTCTACAGTAGGTGGTGAGAGCTCATCCATACTCAGCAGGCTCAGATGCTAAGGGACATACATATATATATATGTACAAGAAAGTCATAAATAAACAAGGACCAGCAACAAAGGAGAGAGCTGTGGGGTCTTCATTGTTTGACCCTGTACTCTTCAGTGCCTTAATTTGATCTTGGGAGTGATCTCAACTGGGATTGTTGCCCCCTGAGCTCTTTGGCTTTAGCTCTCACCACCATTTCTACGGATTTCGGTACGAATTCCTCGAGACCTGTAAAAGGAAGAAGCAGAACAATGAGCATGGCATGTAAGGGATGAGGTGAAAAAAGATGGTTGCTTCATGAATAACTATCAAAACTGCTGCTACTCACCCAACTTGAAGTCGGCGAACTGCGCCCGGGAGTTTGAGACGCGGGTGACCTTCCAGGAGAAAGCATCGTCGGTAAAGTCCCAGGGGATCGAGCATGGTTTGCAACAGGGGAATGCAAGATGGAGCCGCCATTATGGTATGGCGACAGCGGAGAAGCCATAGGGGTCTTTCTTAGCCCTTGAGACAAAGGTCCAGCACTAGGAGATATAAGAGGCGACAATGGTTTGCCAGGCGGTAACATGTTTATTTTGATCCTGCGAAACGAAGGAAAGTTACTCCTCTATACCAGTTCAACATGCAAAGCACCTTCCCCGCCAAAATAAGATAAAACATGCGAAGTATCAGCACTGAGCCACTTACTTGTTATGCACATCAACATACTCATCTGTTTCATCCAAGATATCTTCCTGTCAGGGGAGAAATTTAAGTCAGTTGGCAATGTATAGGAGAAAATGCCAAACAATATAACCCGGTAAAACTGTGGACAATGCCTAGCTTTCATAACGGTCGGATGACACCTTAATTAGCACACTAATGTTGAGGACGACTTGTGGCTTTCAGATGAATTATTATTTTTTGTTTTCGAGGATGACCAAAATATTTTCACAAATAGGAAGTACAATAAAGAAATATAAGCAAGCCGTTCTCACATGACATGGGGAAAACTTGCCACTCTATTGATGAAATTAGGCCATAAATCCAAAAGGCATCATTAAGTTTGGAAAATATGATGACACGAAAATGTACCGCAAATAATTTTCCAACTAATAATTATTCCATCGTAATTATTAGTTTGGAAAACAAGTCATTGAATTGGGTGAGTAGCAAACCTGCAGCAGTGTCTCCATGACATCTTCCATCGTAATTATTCCCACCGCTTCCTCATCCATTGAATAATGAGGAAGTGGATCGGTGTTAAAATCAAGAATGTTATCCCGTTTTCTTTCGATTTTCTTACTGTACTTGTCATTGTTATTTCGACGACCTCCGGGAATGTTGACATGCGAGGGTGACAGACCCAGACCTAAGAGTACACACAACTTATCAGCCAAGGAAGATAATACACATTTACCCAAAAGACATGTACGTAATTGGCAAGGATAATCAAATAATGAAACTGGGTGAATGAAACATGTACCATCAGCTTGAGCATGTCCGTTGGTCATTTTGTAATCTGGTGTAAAACTGTTATTATTCTTTTCAGCAGATGCTCCTTCTTCTTTAGTGCGTTTAACAACCACAGCCATGTGGCTGTGACCTTTCTGAAACTCATTTAGAATGTCATAGAGAGGAAGATCATCAGCCACCCTGATGTACAGAAAACACAGCAAAACTATGAATGAGAATACAAGACAAATAATGCACACGGATTCGATAACATATGCATAATTTAACCTCAACGAACTGTGTGGATTTTTTAGGGGCAGAATAGTGCTTGTATGCTCTCCAAAATTAAAACGGCTCAAATCTTATGTAATTTGTGGCTCCCCCAAAGGGTCACTGTCACTCTGCTTTAGCTCAGGACATCGACCCCTTCAAAATCTGTATCATCTGTTCTACCGTTTTTTCTAGAACTTAGAACTACTAGCCATTAAATATAATCAATTTTAAACCACACAAAAAGCTGGGAATGCAATTAGGCACTTTTTATGGCAAGGAAAACAATCTTAAATTAGTACATGTGCAGCATAGTACAGAGCATTCCCGAACATGCTTCAGTGTTGGTGCTGATAGATTATCAACCAAAACGCCCAAGTCCATATGATACATGCATGCCAAGAATCATATTTGTTCACCAGCCAAATTTAACAAGGCCATAAAAGATGATACCTTGGAATTTTTCTGATAGTAACATGTCTAGTGGGCACCTCATCCTCAGGTCGGCAAGTAAGCAAGTTTTTTACCTAAAATGAGAGACTTTTTAGCAGATCAAAATAATACATCACACAAAGTGGAAAAACTGGGCTTGATTGGTGTTCAGGATGGTGCCATGTTTCTACACTCTTTATACTTCATTACACAACTCTGTACATGATCATGAAAGCTCCACAATAATTGAAAAACAAACTTTCAATGGCCATGTGCTACTCACGGGCTGGTGTTTGCAAAAAAAGTCAATCTCCATAACAACAACTTCTTTGTTTTTACATACAACAGGAGTGCTCGTGTCATATATTAAGAGAAATTCTGTACAGAAATGAAAATCAGAAAAAAGGGAAAAAGGTGTCCCCGACGCGACATAGTCCACCACCCACCCCTGAAACCTTTTTTCTTTTTCTTTTGAAAAGGACAACTCGAAAAGCAGTGATGGATTTATAGTGGCGATTTTCAGTTTTCTCCACAGTTCTTTGATCAAAAGACTGATGTATTAAACCAAACAAAAATTAGCAGGTTCAGATATCTGTTTGCGCAAACATCTTAAGATTTCACAGTAATTATTGCGAGGAACGGTACAAAATGTTGTCAAGACACCGCTCTGGAAACTGCAAGTCCAAAATTATTTGCCATTTGTAAGATGCCGCTGAGAATTCATAACATGGAATCCGTAAAAACATTTCTAGCGGAACAAACCTAATTAACGAAATATGATTTCTCAATCAATGCAATCAATTCATGAAAACCTCAGCTTACTCACCAATATAAGACCGATAATATTGCTTGGTCTTCCAGAGTATATTGGAATACGGCTGTGCCCTTTGGTCATTATCATACCCACTGTATGCCTATCAAGAGAAAAATAGCAGGATCAGTATCATACATTTCGATAGAACACACACAATAAATTGGAAGATTCATACACATCGAGCTTGGCATTTATGTCAAGGGAGAAGGTTTCAGATATGGGAGTCATGGCATCTTTTGCAGTCTTTTGAGTCATCTCTAATGCTCCTGCAATGATAGTAGTTTCATCATGAGTCAGCTCCCCACCTTTTCCAGCCTAAGAACAAAGTGACAAAAACAATAGTTTAGTGGCAGTTTGTATCTTTGTCTAAGGAGAGCAACAACAGTTAGTTAGTTACTTTAGTCCCTACTCCCTAGTACTTTAACTTTCAAGAATGATCAAATATCGAACCATGAGGAGATTGGGGTCATATAGAAATGCAGTCACAATGTTTATAATAAAGGGTTATAGTGCTATATAATGAAATAACTATCTAGAATGCAATGAACCAAAAAAGTATGTCACCCTGTACTAACTTTTCGGGGCTTTAGGTAATACAGACAAAAGTAATAATTAAACAAAGTAAACTAATTCATGTAGGGCTGTAAAGAGAAATTAAGTATTCATGAATGCAAATTGTGCTTTGAATATATAGAACTCATAATGGGCACTAGAACAGCGAGATTTAAAAAAAAATGTTCTGACATCTGCTTGTTCTGCCGCTCGGCTTTGCAGTTGTAAAACTGTTTTCTACTATTGAATGAAACTGATTACAAGGCTGATGTTTATCGTAGAAAAAGAAAGTATGCAACTTATAATAGTTGAGAAATTGGAGCAGAGTAATAACTGTTGGACTGAAGATGGCATCTATTTATCGTAAACGAAAGAGTGAACAAGAATAGAACTGACCGCATCACCGTGCATATCAACTAATGTCTTTAGCTCAGCTCTCCTCATAAGTGCAACATGGCCCTTTCCCAGCAGCCAATCGAGCAACTGAAAAAAAGAAACAGAAATGAAGCAAGATACTGAATTGATGAAAAAGAGGGGGGCACTTTCAGTTCTTTTCTTTTCGGACACACATAGAAGTGCCCATCATTTGTATTAGAAGAACACTGAAATGACATGAAAGCTATATGCAACTACCCTGGCTAAGCTTGTGCTATAAATATCAAGGTACATGATTGATCACAGATTGTTCGTCAGTACGAATAAATTCGCATTTCGTTAAAAATACGATTCCGAAGAATAACAGATTCACATAACAAACACTCGGCAGGGAAATTGTAAAACTGCCAAGTAACTGTTCATAAAGAAAAATGTTCCTCAAAAACTGCCAGGTAACTGAGGATGCTTTCATACTAAACCCGAGTCAGCAAAACTCAATCATATGCACATGTAGAGGCATTTTCCATTCATTTAGTTTGACATGGCAAGATACGGTCCTTGCTCCTTGAGCAGAGATTTTAATCAGTGCGACAACTAGTCACTAGTAGGTGGTAGTACAAAACAATTCATATAAACAGGGCATGTTGACCTGTGTGGGTACTAGTTATGATGACTAGATGAGCATGGAGCGAGCAAAGCCCATCTGCCTGGCAACTAAATTAATGGTGAACACATACATATCCCACTCGCCACTTGGGATGTCTGAACCATCAAACCCAATTTGGGGCCCCAAAATTTGCAGTTGCTCTCAGATTTGTTGCAAGCAGAAGAAGAAATTGGGCGTGGTACCTTGCTGATGGGGTAGGCGACCGGGAAGAAGACGACGAGGAGCACCCGGACGATGGGCGCCGCCTTGGCCCCCATGCTGAGCCCGTAGCGCGTGCAGATGGCCTGCGGCATGATCTGCAGAACATCAAATCTCAAGGTCAGGAACCACAAGAAGAAGGGGGGAAAACAGAGCACTGCTGAATAATGAAATCGGAAGGGGAAGCGGAAGGGATGGGGAGCAGGGGAGAATGGATCACCTCACCGAAGGCGAGGATGAGGGTGACGGAGATGAGGATGGCGCCGAAGGAAGGGACGAGGGAGTCGAGGAAGATGGGGAGCGCCTCCATGGCGAGGGAGTTGCCGATGAGGAGCGTGCAGAGGAGCAGGTGCTGGTTCTTGACGACGGGCAGGATCCTGGCGGCGTCGCGCCGGTCCTGCGGCGTGCCGGCCTTGGCCAGCACCTCCAGGTCGACGAGGCTGAGCGACATGAGGCCGAGCGTGAGCCCCGACATGAGCCCCGCGAACATCACCAGCCCCGCGCAGGAGAGCAGGTACACCCAGAACATGGTCCCGCAGCACGCCTCGTGGCTCGACATCGCTCGCCGGCCGGTCGATCTTCCCGCGAGGGAGAAGGGGACGACGGCCGAGCTGCCGAGCCGAGCGGTGGTGCCGCGGTGTCGAGCTCTGGCTAGCGTAACTGGCTGGCTAGCGTGCTAGCTAGATTGTGTGCTCGCGGCTCTGCTCCGGGGTGGGTTGAGGTGGAGTGGGCTGAGCACGATCGGCTGCGTGCGTGCGTGCGTTGGTGGGTTGGGGATTTATGGTGGTTGGTTGGCTACTGCGTGCGCCTTTCCGTCGGCCGTTGCGCTTGCCTTTTCCACCGGCCGGACTAGTCTCGGCTCGGTTTGTTTTCTTCCCGGAGTTGGAAACGGCTCCTTCCTTCCGGCCGGTGAAAATGGACGGCCTTTGCGCCGCCCGTTGATGTCAAAGCGCGCGGTTCCGAGCGGTGGTGCTGGGGCTTGGCTCCACTGTGCGCCCGTTATTATTCCGTGGCCGGCGTGGAGGGAGAGAGGGGCCGATGATTGATGGTCACGTCGCGACTCGTCCCTTTTCCATTTTCTCGGTGGTGGCGCGCGTACGAGGACACTGTGCTTGTGCTGCAGCTCGGTCTAGGCTGGAAAAAAAGCTCAAAGCTCGCGAGCTAAACGAGTAGCTCGTGACTCGGCTTGAATTGACTCGAACTCAAAGAATAACGAGTCGAGCCAAGCTTTAGTTTAAGATCGTTTATTGAGCGAGTTAAACGAGTTAATCTCACAAGTACTCGTGTAACTCGTTAAGCTTGGTACAAAAGATCAGCCACCCCCAATCCTGAAAAGGATCAGCCACTCAGCACCCCGCATCCCAGGCGCACAACACATTAAAGGCCCATCCGCCCAAGAGACTCATGCGTTACAAAGAGAAATCACCTTCCTTGCACGGAGTCGGCGGCGAACGCGTGCAAGGAAGCGAGCACCTCCTTGTGCCCCTGCCCACGAGGCTGTGATGGCCCGGGAAGCCCATGAGCTAGCGTGGCAGGTTAGTGATCACGGAGCAACTCGCGTGAAGCCTCCAGCCCCATCGCGGCTGCGCGCAGGCCACTCGGCCTGTGAGCTCAGCGACTGCAGATCGTGAGCACCTGGGTACGACGATGTGTTTAAGGAGAAGGCGAGAGACCGAACAATTTTTGAGAATGGAGGATTACGAAGGATGTAGCTCTGTTTTTGCCCCTATGAATTTCAGAGTTTTTTTGTTGTTATTCCGATTTTACCCTCCAACAAAAAATACTACCCTGTTTTAGCCAAAAATACTCCACAATTTGAGCGGTAGTATTGGTTAATCTTGACCGTTCAATGGACAAAATGGATGGCCCTTATTACTTTGATGTACTGTAAAAGGTCTCCTACATAAACGGTACATTACACACATCGTTTGGCTACTACATCAGAACATGCTACCGGACTATAAAAAATTGGCATATTTAACCTACATGCTAGCTATGGAGAAGATCATCCACGGCTGCCCTTGCCTTTCCCGGCGTTTCTTGCCGTACTTTTCACGGAAGTACCGGCACAGTACGGACCGAGCATGATCTAGTCATCGCCAAAACTGTCCGACCCGCCGCTGACCTCCTCCTTGGGGGCAGTCAGACCATGGCACAGACCACCCGATTCTGCTTGAGGGCGAGGGCGCGGGTGTTCCTCCACTCCGCCGCCGCCATGTCGGCAGCGAGGCGGGCCTCGCCCGCCCTCATTCTCCCCTTCCCATGGTAGGAACACTCGTTCCAGTAGGACTCATACTCCGGCGGACCGGTGATGGGGAAAGGGAGATTGGAAGGCTTCCGAGAGGACCGCGATGATCCAGCGCCGAAGGATCCGAGCGCCCGATTGGCCGATGCAGTGGACACGCCCTAGACAGATCCTGCTGCCGGTCGGGCCTCGTCCTCCCGGGAGCGGCAGAGTGCAATGTGGACGACCATTGCCTCCTCCAAACTGCACGGGGAGACACCCCCGTCGACGGATCTGTAATGCTCGTCATCGGATCGGCTTCCCGCCATGCTCGAGATCGTCGCATGGGAGCTTGGGTGGCGAAGGAGAGTGGAGTGAAGTAGCTAGGGTTTGGCCCTGGCAACGGATGGGGAGGAATATATATGTGGTCGGATGGGCCAGTGTGGGCCGGGTCCGACATGACAGACGCACCCGGACATCTCCGTGTCCGCCTCAGATTTGAACTGAATATAAGGGATGCCGGTTAGCCCAGGTATTTGAGGCCCGCTTAAGGCGATTGGCTGGGTCAATTTTTTGTGACCAGTCACTTACCGCACCGTCTTGCCCGGACGTATGTGGCATGTTTGAAACGTCCAGTTATAGATGTTCTGCCCCTGCAACTACTGTGACGGATTCGATGATCACCGTGACCTAGCTAGGGACATCCATCACAACCACACACACAAAAAAAGAAGCCAGGGACATCCATCACAACCACACACACAAAAAAAGAAGCTAGGGACAACCATCTGCTGTTGTGGCCGTGTGCAGTTCTGCATTAGATCCTCAACCACGTACCTCTAATTCGACCCCTCAAACGTCCATTGACGCACCTAGTCATTGACCGGGCATTCCATTTTGAGTCCCTATTTTTTTCCGCAGCCACAATCCTCATTTTCTATCTTATATGTCTGATCACTTGCACATGATTGATGAAGATGAAGAGAGAGAAAAAAAATGAATAAAGAAAAGAAAAAAGGTAGTTCAGGGTGGGGCTGCATCATATGTGGCGGATTGACCGAGCGCGCCCAGGCATGTCCGCAAGCCCTCATATCCTCCCCATATTTGAGATGGAAATGAGGGTTCATCGACAGCCTGGACATATAGGGAAGATATGAGGGCCTCGTTGGATCATTTTTTAAGCTAGCAACTTAGCAATTTGAGAAATTTTCACAATGAATTAAATTATTGTTATTACGTGACTAATTATGATGTAGCAGATATGCATGAATTGATGATGTGGGAGAGTGCGTGTTGCAAATTAAAAGTGATGTGATGCATGAATATAAACAAGTGGTAATGAACGCTAACATGACACGTTTGACGAGGTCGAAAGCTGCAGGTTGGAAGAATTACTTATAATAAAGGTAAATTATTTAGGAATAATATATTTGCTTACAGAGGGAGTATAAAATATAACTGAGAAAATGACAACAAGGAAACCATGTGACTGATCTCCGGACGTATATGCCTGTGCCCGTCGCCATTCCTATGACAATGACGTGCCCGTTTTAGGGCAACTCCAACAACGTGTGGAAACAAACGGACGCACGATTTATCTCTTTTCTATCTGTCTGGGTCGGCTGGATGCTCATTGTTCGCCTATGTCTAACCAGTGTCCCCAACCGACCGGTGAATTTTCGTCCATGTACCAAAAGGAAAAAAAGGCCAACGGGTAGAGTTCATGCCAGCTGCCTCAGTTATGTGGGCGGCCATGCCAGCAGCCGGCATACAAGCAACACACAGTTCATGCCTGCACAGTTGTCAACACACAGAAAGGGCGGTTGTTCAATCACGCCATACATCTCGGATGTGGTCTTACCGGCATACAAAAAAGATGGCACTCTCCGTCATAGACAATCATCGAGCTTAAGCATCTCCTTTTTCATCTTCTCGAAATTCATCATGCAAGCGAGCACCTCTTCTTTTGCTTTGGTCGCCTCTTTTTTGAGCTTATTCGCTTGCATGTTTGCCTCCATCTCTAGCTTCTTCGCGTGCATTTCCGTCTCCATCTCAAGCTTCTTCGCTTGTCAACGATGGAGGCGAGGCTAGGATCGGCGGCGAGGTTCGGCGTCGGCCATGGTGAATGGGCGGGAGAGCGAGCGGTGCGGGAGGATTTTGCGAAAGGGAGGAAAATAAGGGTGGATGCGCCACCGACTGGTCGACCGGGGGAAGGACAAGGGCTGGTGTCGCGCGCGTCCACTCTGTGTCCACAACGACGCAAACCTAGCTCAAATTTGGGCCTGAAGTGGGTCATGCGTGGACAAAAAAACGAAAGCCCATCCGTTTGTGTCGTTGTGTTGGGCCGTGGTTTGTGTCCATTTCGATCCAAACGAACACACATGGACAGTTTGCATTAGTGCGTTGGAGTTAGCTCTTAGCGTGATGATTTCGACGGGCTCTCTCTCGCCGGTTAGCATTGAGCGTGTGATTAGACGCGCGGGCGTTGGATGCGTGCGCCAGGCGACCCATGTACGCCCACACGCTTTTGCAACGCCTTCTGCCGGCTTGAGGTGCACGCTTGCAACTGCTGGCTTGCCAACGAACGGCACGCAGCAGGCCAAATAGCACGTCCACGCATCGCATCGTCTATCGTCCGCGTAATCTCCACTCGAATTGGCCTGCGGAGGTGCACGCTTACTTACAAAAGTTTTATCATTCTTTTTGCCTAGAAAGTGGACGTTCTTGAGCCCATCGAGCGGGCTAGGGTGGTGCTGGGCGCAGTTTATCTGGGGCTATCTACGTGTGCGTGTGGGTGGGTGCGCGATATTCCGTGGCACTATTCTCGTAGCTTGGAGGGACCGACCAAGTTCACGTTGCAAGTTGCCGAGTGTAAACAGGAAACACAAGATCATTCGGGACTAGTTTTGGAGGCATATTTTTAGGACGACGATAATTGCCATACGTGTGGGCGTTAAGAAGTCTGCACATACGTTTTGTGTGGTGTTTAAGAGGATCAGCCCACACGCGTACGTGTGGGCAAAATAAGTAATGCCCACACATCAGCCCCTGTGCGTGGGTGAAAATTGACGTGTGAACGAACTGCTAAACACTCACACACCGGTCCTTCCATGTGATGAAAACGGACGTGTAGGCGATCGGATGAATGTCCACACACCAGCCCAGTCCTACGTGGCACCACAAACATGTCAAGATTCGTGCAACCACAAACGGACATGGATCCACGCGTGTGGATGAGATGCAAACACCCACATGTGTGGGCATTAGTGTTTCCGTATTTTTATAGTTTAAAACTCTAAGCACCCCTGGTCATTACATGACTTAAATTCGGTGGGCTAAATAGCTCTGTGCTATCCTTGTCAACAGGATGACACCCTGTTCTCGAGTAGCCGAGTATCATAGTGGTGA
Source organism: Secale cereale (assembly GCA_902687465.1). Classification (NCBI taxonomy): domain Eukaryota; kingdom Viridiplantae; phylum Streptophyta; class Magnoliopsida; order Poales; family Poaceae; genus Secale; species Secale cereale. Next base: position 815,560,936 of record LR738713.1, on the reverse strand, counting down.
TCGTACGAGGACACTGTGCCGCAGGTCGATTGATCAGCCGGGGAATCATCTGGATCGGGGCCGCCTCGACAACACACAAGTCCCACCCACTGTTGCAAGATAGTGGTGACCAACTCGATGATCACGGTGACATGCATGGGCCAAATCCTCTGCCGGCCGCCGCTGCGGTGAATGTGGCGTGCGCAGCGCTGCGACCGCTGCATTATTACCTTCTGTTTTCAACGCCTGCCCTTCTTGTTTTTGGCTCTTGCTGCTACCACTTGAGATGGACATCGCCCTCAGAGACAACAAAAAATTATAAAATGGAAAACCAAAAGGACGGGACACCGGACAACACAACGTCCTGGCATCTGATTGAATGAGCGACTACGAATCATCTGATGACTCATCTCCTGACGCATGCACGTGTGCCCGTCGCCATCCCATCCCTCTGACAGCAACGTGCTCTGCTCTGATTGCACAGCACAGGGTGCGTATCGTATCGCAGCTTGTGCACAAGGGTTTGTGGCCAGCCGGAGCTGGCAAATTTGACAATTTTGATCTCTGGACGAAATCAATTCACAGAATAAACTGCTCGTGAAACAATTTCACATCCCTGATTTTTTTGTGCAGCGCCCGCCACGACGGCGCCGCATCCTACGATGCAGCGCCTAGCTTGGGGACGTTGCACGCCTAGTCACAGTGGCGGTGCCAGGAATTCATTCATGTGTAATCAATTCAAACTTGTGTAGTCATATGTATGTATTTATGGTTTTTTCTGCATGATATATACTTATTGTATAATGTTTTTGCCAAAAAGCTGTGTAGTCATTTGACTGCACATCTTATGAGTGGCTTCGCCACTGCCTAGCCAGCGTCGCACCCGGGTGATTCGAAAAATTACTAAGTCAGTGTGCAACGCCTGAGAGCTCCTAGTGCAACGCCTAGGAGCTAGGCGCTACACTGTATAGTGTGGCGCCTAGCTTGTAGGCTCTGCACATTGACTTAGTAATTTTTAGGCAGTTCGGGGTGCGACGCTGGCCAGACGTGTAGCGCCCTCGAGCTAGGCGTTGCACAGTGTAGTGTGGCGCCGTCGTGGCGAGTGCTACACAAAAAGTCAGGGGTGTGAAATTGTTTCACGGGCGGTTCATTCTGTGAATTGATTTCGTCAAGATGTCACAATTGTCAAATTTGCCGCCGGAGCTAGATTCATCTGCGCAAGGTCAGCAAACGGAATGCAGTATTCCTTTCGGATAAAAAGAACAATGGAACCGACAGCAGTAGAGACATTTGACGCTTGAAAGGATGTATCTACCACACTGAAATACGACCAGATACATTCATTTTTTGAGTGCATAATTGAGAGGCAAAAAAAGAGGGTGTAATACTACTTTATATTTAATCGACGAGTGCATGATTGAGCAGGATTAGACACAAGATCGATCACCAACCAGCACCCTCATCACTACCGTGCACAGAGATGCTGGCTCGATTCTCTGGTTTCTTTCTTCTTGGTGCGCGCATGACATGCATTTTTGTTGTTTTCAGAACGATGCAACCGGGGCCGGTCGCATATGGTCGTGAGGTAATGGGGCGGCGGACCGGCGGACCGTCCGGTGGTTGGTGACGCTGAAGGTGATGCATTCTTCTCTTGCTGCCACGGCCATCGCCGGCAGGAAACGACGCCATGCACGCACGCGTCCTCGCGCATCTCGCTCGATCGGCTCAGCTGATAGACGGAATGGTTATGCATACACGCGCGGCTCAAGTGGCCTTTGGATTTCTTGTTCGGTCAGCAATTTTCGGAGTGTAGATAGGGACCCTTTTTGGTTCAAGGTATAGACCGGGCATGTACAAAAAGGGAGAAGTTTAATATGAAGGGTGTTTGCTTTCAGGCGCCGGCTGGTTTGGGGCGGCGTACTTTTCTTTTTCTTTTTGCCGGAATGGTTTTCGATTTGTAGTATTTATCATTTGTCGTGACAGTACAAGGTAAATCAAAAAAGTTTGTTTATGTCACATCTAGATGCGTCTCACATCTAACTTCCTTATCCTTAAAATTCATGTGAGACTTCAAAAAATAAATCAAGGATGGGTGAGTTAGACGTGAGATAATATCTCACATCTAAATGTGAAATAGTAGCAAACCCGAATCGAAAATAATAAACATTACATCTAGGTCTTAACTGAATATGGGCACGACTCGAACTGTTCCAAAATCATTAGAATAGCCAGACCCGGTAATCCACTTACCAAGGAGGCTTAGAAATATAGTCATTAGGCGGCAACCAACATTATCGTCCAAGTGTGCCAGAAGAGAGCACATCCTTCCACAGGTACACTCGTGCACACCTCCATGGAAATTCAAAAAAGAAAAACATTATCATCCAAGTAACAAGAACCCCCCC
>LR738713.1:815547911-815558454 GCA_902687465.1 Secale cereale | reverse complement strand
AAGAACCCCCCCCCCCTCCCTCCCTGATTATCACTTTAGTAAAGATCACGATCGTACCCAGTTGATACATAAGAACTGGCTCACGCCCACAATAAGTTCTTAACCTTAGTACAACTTAATTTATACTAAGTTAGTACAAAGTTGAGACACTTAGTTTGGAACAAAGGAAGTACAACAGAAGGATTTTCTTACCTTTGTTACTTATGAAACTCCGTCCACAATCACAATTAATCAAGCTAGCTCATCGATGACCGATATGGGTGCCGATCGATTGGCATATGAGGAAATGTTATGCCAAGAAAACGACGTGCATGCATGCGCAACTTCACTTAAGGTCGAACACAAGCAAGACAGAGGGTCATATATCCTAGGTAATCAAGCACCGGCCGTAAAGGAGCACGTCATGGTCCACTATACATAATGCGTCCTTTTTGTGGTGGTGGGAAAAAAATTCTATGAGACCAGGTCTCACGGATTAGCAGGTGAGACCCATCTTGATGGATGACACGTGGCATTCACAAATCACAAAGCACCTACCCCACCCCCACTTGAAATCAGGGGGGGAGAGATTAGATGCTTTGTGATTTCTGAATGCCATGTGTCATCCATCAGAATGGGTCTCACATGCATTATATTATCTTTCCCAACGAGTTAGATTTGCTTCAGCCACATGATCTTTCATGCAAAAGTCGGTGAAGTATTTATATCCATGGGATGCACTTCTTCCCTCTCGACGCGCCACACGCATCGTGCTTGTTGGAGAAAAGTTCACCATTTCTCCGTGCATGATCCCATTGTATATTTGTTATCCAGTCTAATCCGCAGTCTACTTACATGGGAGAAAAGGTTAATGATAATAAAGTAAGTGACGGATCTTGGAAACGAACAAAGAGAGAAACCCTCAGAATTATTGGTGGACCAAAACAGGACACAAGATATATGTGGTGTAGTGTTTGCGAGTGAATGTTCGATCCTGCGGAATACATACACATGTTGGCATCTCCATGGTTGGTTGGGCCAACTTTTGCACGCATAATTTAACATGCATGGTCGATTAGCATCTCAATTTCTGATGGTCCATGCTACTTGCTCTGCCAAGGACAGTTTCTATGCCATCTCGTCATCATGTTCCATGCTAAACAACTTGGGACCAAAACTACTTAGGGCATGACCAATGCATAGCCCCAGGGTGATGCTTCACATGTCATGTAGGATCGGATAACAGAAAAAGTAGGCTCGGATGAGGAAGCAGGATCCTCTTCAGGAGGCGGGTTCTTAGAGAGAAAAAGTATGGTCCAGTGCATAAAGTTGAAAAAGTTAGAAGGGATGCATGTCTAGTGTGAGTCACTTTTTATTCTTTGATGATGCCCACTAGTAGTAGCTTGCATTGGGGAGAAAAAAATCAACACATATGCCTCAAATTATTTTTTGTCATGAGGCATCTGTTTCCATATGCCACCATTGTACATGCCCTTCATTCTCTTGTGTGCGGAGGCAGTTTGCTCTAAACTTTGGTTGTGGGTGGTGGTCCTGGTGGACGCCATGGTGTTGTCGCCTCGTCACGTGATGAGAAACTCAGTGGGAGGAGACGTTTCCGTCGACGACGAGGTGCCTACGATAACTTCGTAAATCTCAAGATGATATGCTGGCTCAGTCTTTCGAAGGTGCTCATAAGGGTAGGGTGTGCGTGTGTGCGTTCATAGCGATGAGTGTATGCGTGTATATATGAGCGTCTGTACTGATGTTAAAAAAAAAAACTCAGAATCGTCGAGAGGTCGTTTGCATGATCCGGCATAGAATGCACTGGGATATAACGTGCTCATACATGCAGTTCAATCCATTTGGACAGATGTGGCTCCTCATCCAATGTAATAAGAGTATCTATAGTCGCGGAGTAGCAAATCCGGCCTCGCCTCCATGGACCGTGACCAGACATCCTTCGTTATGATGCGTCCACATCTGTGTATTTTATATCCAAACCCTCGGATCCGTGCAACTCATGCAACTTAAAAAATAAATCTATATAGATAAACAAACTAGCAACAAACATACTTAAATCGAGCATAATTCACATCGTAGCGGTTATCAGACAATCAAAATAATAAGTTTTCGTCGGCCGGACTTTATGTAACACATACGAAAACTAGATTAAGCAGAGAAACGGAGAAGGGCGGAAGAAATCACCAATTCCTCGCCGGCCCCTTGCCCTTCCGGTTGCCGGTGCGCCTGTACCCCTTCGTGTTGGTGTCGGTGGCCGGAGGGACGTCCTCGTTGGAGCTAGAGCCATTGATGACATCCGAGTTATTGTAGGAGGAGATTTGTCCGGCAGTCAGCCTACGGAGAAGGCACTCCTGCTCCTTGGCATGACATCCCGCCTTCGCCTTGGCCGCCGTCGCTGCTGCCTCGCGCTCGGCGACTCGATGATGAGCTAGAGCGCTTTGGCATTTTTGCGGCGATGCCGCCACGCATCTGTCTCCGCAAACATTAGAGAACGTCGGTCGGAGGACCGACACGAGGAGTGCGTCCTCAGGATTTCTACAGAGCCAATGAAAATGAGAATAATAGTATAATACTAATAAAAGGAAAAGCTAGAGGACAGGACACAGGGTCCTCGGGAAGGACAAAGCGTTGATGCCCGCCAAATGACAACTAAGGCAAATTTTAACATGCTCCCTCTTACCCCTTATTTTTACATATGAGGTAAGAAGGTAAGAGTTAATCCAACCACTAATTAATGTGATCAACGGCTCAGATCTACTACATACTCTTACCTCTCATGTGGAAAGAGGGGTAAGAGGGACCATGCTAAAACTGCTCGACAACTAATCGTATGACTGATCTCCTGACGTAAGTACTCTGACAGCAACGTGTTGGCTCGGAGATCTACTGTTACACCCTAGTGATCTCGACAGGTTCAGCAGGTAGTAACTCTGGCGGCTATGCGCGGTCGTCTCGTTGGAAGCGTGCGCCATTTCTTTCGGTAACTTCATTCAGACGGAACGTAGTGCAACTGTGGAAGTCGTCAGAACAGAACGCTGTACTCTTCTGGTCAACTATAATCTCAGTGCGCTCCGCCACAGCTGCGAGCGGAGTATCAGCTGGGCGCTCCATCCTGTACATTAGCTAAGCTATATAGAGTGTTACGGACGTTGCACAAGGGAACACTGAACCTGCTAGCTGCTTGTTCACGTGAAAGCGACGCTGAATTTCCTTGGCGATTAACCAGTACGTACTACGTACACTACATACATACAGTACCTCCGTATGTTGAAGCGGCCAGTGAGGACTACGGGAACTATATAATACGGAGTACGCATGAAAGTTTAGTTAAGACTCCCGAAGCTACATAATTATTTCTTGATTAGTTTACGTGTATTATTGCATGCATGATTGAGCAGGCTCACACAGACACCATCACCCACCAGCCCTGGCTTTGACCATCTCCGCTTCTTCTCGGTGCGCGACGGCGTGAGATGCATTTTACTGTTAAGAATGGTTTCAGGACCCGGCATATTATTCTCCTCACGCATGGTCATAGAGCTTGGGGCGGAGCGTACTGTGGTTGGTGACGCTGGAGATGATGCGTTGCTGCAAAGGGAGAAGGATATTTTTTTTTTGGGCCCGCCGGTCGATGCTGCGGCGGCCATTGCCGGCAGGAAAGGACACCGTTCTTGTGCATCTCAGTCGACACTCGACAGATGATGTGGTCATGTAACCTTTGATTTGTTGTTAGGTTAAGATCTGTCCAAAGGGACTGTCTCCCGGCTCCCTTTGTTACCCTTTGTTCAATGTATGCATTCCTTTCCGGTAAAACCCAGCATAATGCATATACTGGTATGTGCAAAAGGGAACAAAATTTGAGGCTGTTTTGTTTCCACACACCGGGCGGTTTGGCGTGACATATTTAACCAGGGTTTATGCATTTAGTGCCGCCTACTTAATCGTGTCGAATTTGGCAATTGGATTTTTTTGAAGAATGAAATGACCACAAACCATGTAGTGTTCGTAATGTTGGCCTTGGGTTCCATTCCTATAACCGCAGGAAAAAAAACTGATCATCTGAGATTTTAAACATGGTTCCCATCAGGTCAACTTCGCTTCCGGAAGATTGCTTCATTGAGTTTGTGGTTTACCACCGGGGCAAAGCATTTGGGGCTCTCATTCCGGGGAGTAGTTTGTTGTATTTTGGCTTTGACTTTTGCATATATATTTTACTACTCCCTCCGTTCTCAAATATTTGTTTTTCTAGACATTACAAATGATCTACAACATACGAATGTATGTAAATATATTTTAGAGTGTAGATTCACTCATTTTGCTCCGTATGTAGTCATCTATTAAAATCTCTGAAAAGACAAATATTTGAGAACATAGGGAGTACTTAATTAATGAAAATGAAAAGCTTCTTTTTGCAGGGAAATGCGGGAACTAAGGTTATCTTTTCTTTTTTTTGCGGGGAAACCAACGGTGTGTCTTCAATGTAACATAAGGGCTTCTCTCTCTTTGAGTGTTACTGCAGTGACTGTAGCCAATTCATGCATGCAAAGTAAAAAATTAGATCGCAAAGACATTTATACACAACCAAATCAACTAATATAAGACTGGTCATAGTGGGGAGTAACTTATACTAGTGTCATGCATATGTCATTAATTACTCTAAATTACTACCTTTATAGTTACTACTTCTCATTAACTACTTGCCACATAAAAAAATCCTCGAGATGTGCTATGTTACTACCTAGATTACTCCCACTATCACTATGACTAGCCTAAGAAGACTGCACTAGTAAAATCTGCAAGCATAAAGGAACATCCATCTCCTGCAGCTAATTTTCATAAAATGTGGGGTGAAAAGCCAAAAGTCATGAAGACCACTTACCCACGCATAACATGTGATAAGACGATAACGACGTAAGTGTTAAATGGTTTCTTTACAACACCATAGCATTTACGTACTAATTTAACTTGCAAACAAGGTCAAATCGTACACGATAGATGAGAAGGACCGGCCTTTATTACTTATGACACCCGGTCCAAAAATGAATGAAGCACAAGGTATGTACCACCCAGTGTCGAGATTACCTATCCTCACGCATCCATAGTTGTAAACCTCCCGTTCGTTCGTAGTAATATACATTCGGGTGGGGAGCCTACCCTCCCCCGGTCACTGTTTAAACAAAGAATCACGATCAAGCTACTAACTAGCTCATCGATGACCGTTCCAGTGCCGATGGAGTAGCATTTCAGGCAAGGTTAGGTCAGGAAAACGACGTGCATGCGCAACTTTGCTCAATGCCGAACACAAGGAAGACAAGGGTCATATATATCCTAGGTAATCATTCTCGGAAAGAATGTATCCTATCCCTAGGTAATCAAGCACCGTAAAGGAGGATGTCATGGTCCACTACATAATGCCTCTTTCTGCCGGTGGTGTCTATTCAGCTGGATTATCTTCCCAACGAGTTAGATTACCCTTGGCCAGAAGCTCTTGCATGCAAAAGTCGCCAAGTATTTATATCCGTGGTATGCACTTCTTCTGGAGTATCAGCCTCTCAACGCACCACACGCATCATGTTTATTGCAGAAAAGTTTACCCATTTGTCCGTGCATGATCCCGTTTTCTTTGTTATCCAGTCTAATCTCCAATCTGCTTACAGAGGAAACGAAAAGTTGATCATAAAGCGAAAGATATAGATCTTGGGAAAGAAGAACGCAAGAGGAACAAAGAGAGGAAAATTCAGAATTATTTGTGGACCAAAAGAGGACACAGCTCTATGTGATAGCACTAGTTCGATCATGCGGAATACTTGCACATGTTGGCATCCCCATGCATGATGATCCTGACGGACTTTTGCACGTTGGCATCTAAAAATTTCTCGTGGTCCATGCTACTTGCTCTGCCAAGGACCCTCGTCCTCATGTTCCATGCTGAACGACTTGGGACAAAAACTACCTAGATAGCTAGGCCCTTGATTTGCTTGTGTGAGGGGGCAGATTGCTCCAAGCTTTTGGTTGTGCGTGGTGGATGCCATGGGTGTCGTCATGGGATCAGAAACTCAGGATCTGCGAGAAGTCATCGTCTGCAACTGTAACGGCCGATCTCTGTGGATGTGTGCATCATTCCTGCTGGCATAGCAAATTGGAACTGTGGAATCTCGTCAGCATGCTCGATCCATATGGACAAAGCTCGGCAGAATCTGCCCGCCATTTTTTTAAGTGAGGATTACCCACGGCCTCTGCATCAAGCGATGCACACATCCATCTTGTTAAGTAATAAAGTAACAAAGTACGGAATTCATCCCGGGTACATAAGAAACGCAAACCATAAAGCAAAAAGCCACAACCGGTAAAAATAGGAGATCACGAAACACCCATCTTATTATTGGACCGTCATCCAAACTGGTTGTATGTATCCTGTGTGCTACATCTTATTTTTTTTTAAAGATAAGTGAGTTAGATATAAGATAATATCTCACATCTAGATATGAAATAGCAAACCCGATAATTAAAAGGAAAACCAAGAGGGCAGGACACAGGGTCCTCGGGAAGGACAAAACGTTGGTGCCCGCTAAATGACAACAAATCGTATGACTGATCTCCTGACGTAGGTACTCTGAGAGCATGGTTAATAATATAGCCAACTGATGGCTATAAAAAACCGTCATGTCATATATAGTCTTCATCTATATGCACTCATACAATAGTGTGAGCTATAAGGTTGGCTATTGCATTAGTATTTTTCCATCTTCTCTCTATCTCTTTCTTCACATTTATTGCATTTACCTAGGAATGCGCATATAGCTAGGCTCTTGCATGATGCTGGTCGTAATGGAAGTATCATAGGTAGTATCATGCATGCCAACTAAGCAATGTTGATGAGGTGGCATAGAATTAAATGAAGAAAAAGAGGCTTGAGTATCATATCATGATACCGTATCATATTAAATGATGTGCTACTTTGTGTCATGCATGACAATAAATGCAGCCAATATGATACCAACATATGATACCATGCATTACGGATGTAGTATCATACACTAGTATCATATGCATGATACTAGTATATGGAGCCCACTCCCCCTACCTTTTCATCTCTCTCTCCTCCACATAGACAAAAATACCATATAAGCGGGCTATAAACCCACTATTGTACTTGCTCTGACAGCAACGTGTTGGCTCGGAGATCTGCCGTAGTGATCTCGACAGGTTCAGCAGGTAGTAACTCTGGCGGCTATGCGCGGTCGTCTCGTTGGAAGCGTGCGCCATTTCTTTTCGGTAACTTCATTCAGACGGAACGTAGTGCAACTGTGGAAGTCGTCGGAACAGAACGTTGTACTCTTCTGGTCAACTATAATCTCAGTGCGCTCCGCCACAGCTGCAAGCGGAGTATCAGCTGCAAGAGGAGTATCAGCTGCGTGCTCCATCCTGCCCATTAGAGCATCTCCAGCCGTTGGCCTCCCAGGAGAGGCTAAAAATCGACCGGCGCTAAACCGCGCACTGGGGGTGTGATGCTCCCCAGTCGCGGCGCCCACATTTTTTTTTTGAAAAAGTCAAATACGACGCAAACACGGCTCAAATTTAACGCAAACATCGGCTAGTTCGTTCAAATTTAAACATATTTTATAAAAAAGAAAAAACTAGCACGGGCTGCCCCCGCCGTCTCCATCGCCGCTCCTCGCCGTCTACCTCGCTGCTCGCCGCCTGCCGCCCGCCTTTGCAGTTCTACATGCCGAGGAGGCGGTAAAACCGTGTGTAGTCGCCGTCGTCGTCGGCGGCGGCGTCCCCGCCTCCTCCGCCGCCGTCCCTGCTGCATCCCTACCCCGGTTGGCGCGGCGGGTTGGACGGTCCGGGGGCGTCGTCGTCGTCATCGCTATCGAGGACCACGACGCCGTGCTCGTCCTCGCGCCCACGCTTGCGGGCGGCAATCTCCTCCAGGGCCCGGCACTGCCGGACTATCTCGTCGCGGAGGTAGTCGTCCCGCGCCCACCGCATGGCGTCCTCGTCGGAGAAGCCGCGCCGGGCTATCTCCTCGTACTCCGCGGGGAGGCCGGGCAGATCTTGGAAAGGAACAAAGAGAGAAATTTTCAGAATTATTGGTGGACCAAAGCAGGACACAAGCTATATGTGGTCTAGTGTTTGCGAGTGAATGTTCGATCCTGCGGAATACATACACATGTTGGCATCTCTATGGTTGGTTGGGTTAACTTTTGCACGCATAATTTAACATGCATGCATGGTCGATTAGCATCTCAATTTCTGATGGTCCATGCTACTTGCTCTGCCAAGGACACAGTTTTTATGTCATCTCTGGTCGTCATGTTCCATGCTAAACAACATGGGACCAAATTATTTTGGGTAAGTCGATTTTTTGTGCCATTAGATTAGGATCCAACAACCCTCCTTTCTTCTATCTCCTCCTCCAGCCGTTACTTCTCCTACAAAATCGATTTACCCAAATTACAAATCCAATCAACTAGTGTACAACTACTGTGTTATTGTCTAGTATGCCTTGAGATTGACGGCGCCTCCTCTCCTGTCACATAATTAAAAGGAAAACCAAGAGGGCAGGATACAGGGTCCTCGGCAAATTTGACAATTTTGATCTCTGGGCGAAATCAATTCACAGAATGAAGTGCCCGTGAAACTATTTCACACCCCTGACCTTTTTGTGTAGCGCCCGTCATCTAGGCGTCATACTACATTATGCAACGCCTAGCTCTCAGGCGCTACACGCCTAGCCAGCGTCGCACCCAAGATTACCTAAAAAATACAAAGTCAATGTGCAGCGCCTAGTGTGTAGGCGTTGCACAACATGCAATATGCAAATTGACTTAGTATACCAGCCACAAAGTGCAACGCCTATATGCTAGTAGTGTAGCGCCTAGCTCTCAGGCGCTGCACATTGACTTAGCATTTTTTAGGTAGTCTTGGGTGCGACGCTGGCTAGGCGTGTAGCGCCTAAGAGCTAGACATTGCATAGTGTAGTGTGACGCCTAGATGGCGGGCGCTACACAAAAATGTCAGGGGTGTGAAATAGTTTCACGGACAAATCATTCTGTGAATTAATTTTGCTCACAGGTCAAAATTGTCAAATTTGCCCAGGGTCCTCGGGAAGGACAAAGGGTTGGTGCCCGCCAAATGACAACAAATCGCATGACTGATCTCCTGACGTAGGTACTTTGACATCAACGTGTTGGCTTGGAGATCTACTGTTACACCGTAGTGATCTCGACAGGTTCAGCAGGTAGCAAAGGGGCTGTTTGATTTCCGGCCACAAATTGTCACACTTTGCCACACCTCACCTTAGGTAAGTTTGACCATGTTTGGTTCTAGCCACACCTAAGGCAAGATATTTTTTATGAGCAGTGAGCCTCATATGTCATAGACACAAAAAGTATGGCAAAATCTCTTAGGCAAGCCAATGCGTGGCTAACAATTTGAGCAACTCAAATTAGGCTAGTGTGGCAAATGTGACAAAAAATAATATGACAACATAAGGCAAACATATATAGTCACAATCCAAACAGCCCCGAACTCTGGCGGCTATGCGCGGACGTCTCGTTGGAAGCGTGCGCCATTTCTTTTCGGCAACTCCAGACGGAATGTAGTGCAAGTGTGTAAGTCGCAGAACAGAGCGCTGTACTCTTCTGGTCAACTACAATCTCAGTGCGCTCCGCCACAGCTGCAAGCGGAGTATCAGCTGGGTGCTCCATCCTGTCCATTAGCTAGCTATAGCGTGTTCCTGGTTCATCTTGTTGCGTGTTAACAACCAGTACGTACACGACATGTATACCTCCGTATGTTGAAGCGGCCCGTGAGGACTACGGGAACTATTTATAATACAGAGTACGCATGAATGTTTAGTTAAGACTCCCGAAGGTAAAGAACTACTCCCTCCGTCCCACAATATAAGACGTGTTTGTAAGCTAACGTCTTATATTGTGGGACGAAGGGAGTACTTCTTGATTAGTTTACGTGTATTATTGCATGCATGATTGAGCAGGCTCAGACACACACCATCACCCACCAGCCCTGGCTTTGACCATCAATCTCCGCATAGGAATATTAGCCCTGATTCTCTGCTTCTACTCGGTGCGCGACGGCCTGAGATGCATTTTACTGTTAAGAATGGTTTCAGGAGCCGGCATATTATTCTCCTCACGCATGGTCATAGAGCTTGGGGCGGAGCGTGCTGTGGTTGGTGACGCTGGAGATGATGCGTTGCTGCAAAGTGAGAATGATAGTATATTTTTTTGGCCCGCCGGTCGATGCTGCGGCGGCCATTGCCGGCAGGAAAGGACACCGTTCTTGTGCATCTCGTCGACACTCGACAGATGATGTGGTCATGTAACCTTTGATTTGTTGTTAGGTTAAGATCTGTCCAAAGGGACTGTCCCGGCTCCCTTTGTTACCCTTTGTTCAATGTATGCATTCCTTTCCGGTAAAACCCAGCATAATGCATATACTGGTATGTGCAAAAGGGAACAAAATTTGAGGCTGTTTTGTTTCCACACACCGGGCGGTTTGGCGTGACATATTTAAC
>LR738713.1:815522799-815546331 GCA_902687465.1 Secale cereale | reverse complement strand
GCATCATGTTTATTGCAGAAAAGTTTACCCATTTGTCCGTGCATGATCCCGTTTTCTTTGTTATCCAGTCTAATCTGCAGTCTGCTTACATAGGAAACGAAAAGTCGATCATAAAGCGAAAGATATAGATCTTCGGAAAGAAGAACGCAAGAGGAACAAAGAGAGGAAAATTCAGAATTATTTGTGGACCAAAAGAGGACACTGCTCTATGTGATAGCACTAGTTCGATCATGCGGAATACTTGCACATGTTGGCATCCCCATGCATGATGATCCTGACGGACTTTTGCACGCACGATCGATTGGCATCTGAAAAATTCTCATGGTCCATGCTACTTGCTGTGCCAAGGACCCTCGTCCTCATGTTCCATGCGGAACGACTTGGGACAAAAACTACCTTGATAGCTAGGCCCTTGATTTGCTTGTGTGAGGGGGCAGATTGCTCCAAGATTTTCGTTTTGTGTGGTGGATGCCTTGGGTGTCGTCATGGGATCAGAAACTCGGGATCAGCGAGAAGTCATCGTCTGCAACTGCAACGGTCAATCTCTGTGGATGTGTGCATCATTCCTACTGGCATAGCAAATTGGAGCTGTGGAATCTCGTCAGCATGCTCGATCCATATGGACAAAGCTCGGCAGAATCTGCCCGCCATTTTTTTAAGTGAGGATTACCCACGGCCTCTGCATCAAGCGATGCACACATCCATCTTGTTAAGTAATAAAGTAACAAAGTACGGAATTCATCCCGGGTACATAAGAAACGCAAACCATAAAGCAAAAAGCCACAACCGGTAAAAATAGGAGATCACGAAACACCCATCTTATTATTGAACCGTCATCCAAACTGGTTGTATGTATCCTGTGTGCTACATCTTATTTTTTTTTAAAGATAAGTGAGTTAGATATAAGATAATATCTCACATCTAGATATGAAATAGCAAACCCGATAATTAAAAGGAAAACCAAGAGGGCAGGACACAGGGTCCTCAGGAAGGACAAAACGTTGGTGCCCGCTAAATGACAACAAATCGTATGACTGATCTCCTGACGTAGGTACTCTGAGAGCATGGTTAATAATATAGCCAGCTGATGGCTATAAAAAACCGTCATGTCATATATAGTCTTCATCTATATGCACTCATACAATAGTGTGAGCTATAAGGTTGGCTATTGCATTAGTATTTTTCCATCTTCTCTCTATCTCTTTCTTCACATTTATTGCATTTACCTAGGAATGCGCATATAGCTAGGCTCTTGCATGATGCTGGTCGTAATGGAAGTATCATAGGTAGTATCATGCATGCCAACTAAGCAATGTTGATGAGGTGGCATAGAATTAAATGAAGAAAAAGAGGCTTGAGTATCATATCATGATACCGTATCATATTAAATGATGTGCTACTTTGTGTCATGCATGACAATAAATGCAGCCAATATGATACCAACATATGATACCATGCATTACGGATGTAGTATCATACACTAGTATCATATGCATGATACTAGTATATGGAGCCCACTCCCCCTACCTTTTCATCTCTCTCCTCCACATAGACAAAAATACCATATAAGCGGGCTATAAACCCACTATTGTACTTGCTCTGACAGCAACGTGTTGGCTCGGAGATCTGCCGTAGTGATCTCGACAGGTTCAGCAGGTAGTAACTCTGGCGGCTATGCGCGGTCGTCTCGTTGGAAGCGTGTGCCATTTCTTTTCGGTAACTTCATTCAGACGGAACGTAGTGCAACTGTGGAAGTCGTCGGAACAGAACGCTGTACTCTTCTGGTCAACTATAATCTCAGTGCGCTCCGCCACAGCTGCAAGCGGAGTATCAGCTGCAAGAGGAGTATCAGCTGCGTGCTCCATCCTGCCCATTAGAGCATCTCCAGCCGTTGGCCTCCCAGGAGAGGCTAAAAATCGACCGGCGCTAAACCGCGCACTGGGGGTGTGATGCTCCCCAGTCGCGGCGCCCACATTTTTTTTTTTGAAAAAGTCAAATACGACGCAAACACGGCTCAAATTTAACGCAAACATCGGCTAGTTCGTTCAAATTTAAACATATTTTATAAAAAAGAAAAAACTAGCACGGGCTGCCCCCGCCGTCTCCATCGCCGCTCCTCGCCGTCTACCTCGCTGCTCGCCGCCTGCCGCCCGCCTTTGCAGTTCTACATGCCGAGGAGGCGGTAAAACCGTGTGTAGTCGCCGTCGTCGTCGGCGGCGGCGTCCCCGCCTCCTCCGCCGCCGTCCCTGCTGCATCCCTACCCCGGTTGGCGCGGCGGGTTGGACGGTCCGGGGGCGTCGTCGTCGTCATCGCTATCGAGGACCACGACGCCGTGCTCGTCCTCGCGCCCACGCTTGCGGGCGGCAATCTCCTCCAGGGCCCGGCACTGCCGGACTATCTCGTCGCGGAGGTAGTCGTCCCGCGCCCACCGCATGGCGTCCTCGTCGGAGAAACCGCGCCGGGCTATCTCCTCGTACTCCGCGGGGAGGCCGGGCAGATCTTGGAAAGGAACAAAGAGAGAAATTTTCAGAATTATTGGTGGACCAAAGCAGGACACAAGCTATATGTGGTCTAGTGTTTGCGAGTGAATGTTCGATCCTGCGGAATACATACACATGTTGGCATCTCTATGGTTGGTTGGGTTAACTTTTGCACGCATAATTTAACATGCATGCATGGTCGATAAGCATCTCAATTTCTGATGGTCCATGCTACTTGCTCTGCCAAGGACACAGTTTTTATGTCATCTCTGGTCGTCATGTTCCATGCTAAACAACATGGGACCAAATTATTTTGGGTAAGTCGATTTTTTGTGCCATTAGATTAGGATCCAACAACCCTCCTTTCTTCTATTTCCTCCTCCAGCCGTTACTTCTCCTACAAAATCGATTTACCCAAATTACAAATCCAATCAACTAGTGTACAACTACTGTGTTATTGTCTAGTATGCCTTGAGATTGACGGCGCCTCCTCTCCTGTCACATAATTAAAAGGAAAACCAAGAGGGCAGGATACAGGGTCCTCGGCAAATTTGACAATTTTGATCTCTGGGCGAAATCAATTCACAGAATGAAGTGCCCGTGAAACTATTTCACACCCCTGACCTTTTTGTGTAGCGCCCGTCATCTAGGCGTCATACTACATTATGCAACGCCTAGCTCTCAGGCGCTACACGCCTAGCCAGCGTCGCACCCAAGATTACCTAAAAAATACAAAGTCAATGTGCAGCGCCTAGTGTGTAGGCGTTGCACAACATGCAATATGCAAATTGACTTAGTATACCAGCCACAAAGTGCAACGCCTATATGCTAGTAGTGTAGCGCCTAGCTCTCAGGCGCTGCACATTGACTTAGCATTTTTTAGGTAGTCTTGGGTGCGACGCTGGCTAGGCGTGTAGCGCCTAAGAGCTAGACATTGCATAGTGTAGTGTGACGCCTAGATGGCGGGCGCTACACAAAAATGTCAGGGGTGTGAAATAGTTTCACGGACAAATCATTCTGTGAATTAATTTTGCTCACAGGTCAAAATTGTCAAATTTGCCCAGGGTCCTCGGGAAGGACAAAGGGTTGGTGCCCGCCAAATGACAACAAATCGCATGACTGATCTCCTGACGTAGGTACTTTGACATCAACGTGTTGGCTTGGAGATCTACTGTTACACCGTAGTGATCTCGACAGGTTCAGCAGGTAGCAAGGGGGCTGTTTGATTTCCGGCCACAAATTGTCACACTTTGCCACACCTCACCTTAGGTAAGTTTGACCATGTTTGGTTCTAGCCACACCTAAGGCAAGATATTTTTTATGAGCAGTGAGCCTCATATGTCATAGACACAAAAAGTATGGCAAAATCTCTTAGGCAAGCCAATGCGTGGCTAACAATTTGAGCAACTCAAATTAGGCTAGTGTGGCAAATGTGACAAAAAATAATATGACAACATAAGGCAAACATATATAGTCACAATCCAAACAGCCCCGAACTCTGGCGGCTATGCGCGGACGTCTCGTTGGAAGCGTGCGCCATTTCTTTTCGGCAACTCCAGACGGAATGTAGTGCAAGTGTGTAAGTCGCAGAACAGAGCGCTGTACTCTTCTGGTCAACTACAATCTCAGTGCGCTCCGCCACAGCTGCAAGCGGAGTATCAGCTGGGTGCTCCATCCTGTCCATTAGCTAGCTATAGCGTGTTCCTGGTTCATCTTGTTGCGTGTTAACAACCAGTACGTACACGACATGTATACCTCCGTATGTTGAAGCGGCCCGTGAGGACTACGGGAACTATTTATAATACAGAGTACGCATGAATGTTTAGTTAAGACTCCCGAAGGTAAAGAACTACTCCCTCCGTCCCACAATATAAGACGTGTTTGTAAGCTAACGTCTTATATTGTGGGACGAAGGGAGTACTTCTTGATTAGTTTACGTGTATTATTGCATGCATGATTGAGCAGGCTCAGACACACACCATCACCCACCAGCCCTGGCTTTGACCATCAATCTCCGCATAGGAATATTAGCCCTGATTCTCTGCTTCTACTCGGTGCGCGACGGCCTGAGATGCATTTTACTGTTAAGAATGGTTTCAGGAGCCGGCATATTATTCTCCTCACGCATGGTCATAGAGCTTGGGGCGGAGCGTGCTGTGGTTGGTGACGCTGGAGATGATGCGTTGCTGCAAAGTGAGAATGATAGTATATTTTTTTGGCCCGCCGGTCGATGCTGCGGCGGCCATTGCCGGCAGGAAAGGACACCGTTCTTGTGCATCTCGTCGACACTCGACAGATGATGTGGTCATGTAACCTTTGATTTGTTGTTAGGTTAAGATCTGTCCAAAGGGACTGTCCCGGCTCCCTTTGTTACCCTTTGTTCAATGTATGCATTCCTTTCCGGTAAAACCCAGCATAATGCATATACTGGTATGTGCAAAAGGGAACAAAATTTGAGGCTGTTTTGTTTCCACACACCGGGCGGTTTGGCGTGACATATTTAACCAGGGTTTATGCATTTAGTGCCGCCTACTCGAATTTGGCAATTGGATTTTTTTGAAGAATGAAATGACCACAAACCATGTAGTAGTGTTCGTAATGTTGGCCTTGGGTTCGTTTCCTATAATCGCTGAAAAAAAATGATCATCTGAGATTTTGAACATGGTTCCCATCAGGTCAACTCCGCCGCTTCTTGGTGGATCGAAACGGTTCACATAAATGGATGTGTTAAGAAGACAACGGCTTCGCTTCCGGAAGATTGCTTCATTGAATTTGTGGTTTACCACCGGGGCAAACACATTTGGGGCTCTCATTCCGGGGAGTAGTTTGTTGTATTTTGGCTTTGGCTTTTGCATATACATTTTACTACTCCCTTCGTTCTCAAATATTTGTCTTTCTATATATTTTAAATGTATTACAATATATAAATTTATGTAGACATATTGTAGAGTGTAGATTCACTCATTTTGCTCCATATGTAGTCACTTGTTGAAATCTCTAGAAAGATAAATATTTGGGAACAGAGGGAGTACTTAATTAATGAAAATGCAAAGCCTTTTTTTTCCAGGGAAATGCGGGAACTAAGGTTATCTTTTTTTTTTTTGCGGGGAAACCAACGGTGTGTCTTCAATGTAACATAAGGGCTTCTCTCTCTTTGAGTGTTACTGCAGTGACTGTAGCCAATTCATGCATGCAAAGTAAAAAATTAGATCGCAAAGACATTTATACACAACCAAATCAACTAACATAAGGCCGGTCATAGTGAAGAGTAACTTATACTAGCGTCATGCATATGTCATTACTCTAAATTACTACCTTTATAGTTACTACTTCTCATTAACTACTTGCCACATAAAAAAAATCTCGAGATGTGCTATGTTACTACCTAAATTACTCTCACTATGACTAGCCTAAGAAGACTGCACTAGTAAAATCTGCAAGCATAAAGGAACATCCATCTCCTGCAGCTAATTTTCATAAAATGTGGGGTGAAAAGCCAAAAGTCATGAAGACCACTTACCCACGCATAACATGTGATAAGACGATAACGACGTAAGTGTTAAACGGTTTCTTTACAACACCATAGCATTTACGTACTAATTTAACTTGCAAACAAGGTCAAATCGTACACGATAGATGAGAAGGACCGGCCTTTATTACTTATGACACCCGGTCCAAAAATGAATGAAGCACAAGGTAGGTACCACCCAGTGTCGAGAATACCTATCCTCACGCATCCATAGTTGTAAACCTCCCGTTCGTTCGTAGTAATATACATTCGGGTGGGGAGCCTACCCTCCCCCGGTCACTGTTTAAACAAAGAATCACGATCAAGCTACTAACTAGCTCATCGATGACCGTTCCAGTGCCGATGGAGTAGCATTTCAGGCAAGGTTAGGTCAGGAAAACAACGTGCATGCGCAACTTCGCTCAAAGCCGAACACAAGGAAGACAAGGGCCATATATATCCTAGGTAATCATTCTCGGAAAGAATGTATCCCATTCCTAGGTAATCAAGCACCGTAAAGGAGGATGTCATGGTCCACTACATAATGCCTCTTTCTGCCGGTGGTGTCTATTCAGCTGGATTATCTTCCAAACGAGTTAGATTACCTTTGGCCAGAAGGTGTCTTGGCATGCAGAAGTCGACGAAGTATTTATATCCGTGGAATGCACTTCTTCTTCTGGAGTATCAGCCTCTCAACGCACCACACGCATCATGTTTATTGCAGAAAAGTTTACCCATTTGTCCGTGCATGATCCCGTTTTCTTTGTTATCCAGTCTAATCTGCAGTCTGCTTACATAGGAAACGAAAAGTCGATCATAAAGCGAAAGATATAGATCTTCGGAAAGAAGAACGCAAGAGGAACAAAGAGAGGAAAATTCAGAATTATTTGTGGACCAAAAGAGGACACTGCTCTATGTGATAGCACTAGTTCGATCATGCGGAATACTTGCACATGTTGGCATCCCCATGCATGATGATCCTGACGGACTTTTGCACGCACGATCGATTGGCATCTGAAAAATTCTCATGGTCCATGCTACTTGCTGTGCCAAGGACCCTCGTCCTCATGTTCCATGCGGAACGACTTGGGACAAAAACTACCTTGATAGCTAGGCCCTTGATTTGCTTGTGTGAGGGGGCAGATTGCTCCAAGATTTTCGTTTTGTGTGGTGGATGCCTTGGGTGTCGTCATGGGATCAGAAACTCGGGATCAGCGAGAAGTCATCGTCTGCAACTGCAACGGTCAATCTCTGTGGATGTGTGCATCATTCCTACTGGCATAGCAAATTGGAGCTGTGGAATCTCGTCAGCATGCTCGATCCATATGGACAAAGCTCGGCAGAATCTGCCCGCCATTTTTTTAAGTGAGGATTACCCACGGCCTCTGCATCAAGCGATGCACACATCCATCTTGTTAAGTAATAAAGTAACAAAGTACGGAATTCATCCCGGGTACATAAGAAACGCAAACCATAAAGCAAAAAGCCACAACCGGTAAAAATAGGAGATCACGAAACACCCATCTTATTATTGGACCGTCATCCAAACTGGTTGTATGTATCTTGTGTGCTACATCTTATTTTTTTTTAAAGATAAGTGAGTTAGATATAAGATAATATCTCACATCTAGATATGAAATAGCAAACCCGATAATTAAAAGGAAAACCAAGAGGGCAGGACACAGGGTCCTCGGGAAGGACAAAACGTTGGTGCCCGCTAAATGACAACAAATCGTATGACTGATCTCCTGACGTAGGTACTCTGAGAGCATGGTTAATAATATAGCCAGCTGATGGCTATAAAAAACCGTCATGTCATATATAGTCTTCATCTATATGCACTCATACAATAGTGTGAGCTATAAGGTTGGCTATTGCATTAGTATTTTTCCATCTTCTCTCTATCTCTTTCTTCACATTTATTGCATTTACCTAGGAATGCGCATATAGCTAGGCTCTTGCATGATGCTGGTCGTAATGGAAGTATCATAGGTAGTATCATGCATGCCAACTAAGCAATGTTGATGAGGTGGCATAGAATTAAATGAAGAAAAAGAGGCTTGAGTATCATATCATGATACCGTATCATATTAAATGATGTGCTACTTTGTGTCATGCATGACAATAAATGCAGCCAATATGATACCAACATATGATACCATGCATTACGGATGTAGTATCATACACTAGTATCATATGCATGATACTAGTATATGGAGCCCACTCCCCCTACCTTTTCATCTCTCTCTCCTCCACATAGACAAAAATACCATATAAGCGGGCTATAAACCCACTATTGTACTTGCTCTGACAGCAACGTGTTGGCTCGGAGATCTGCCGTAGTGATCTCGACAGGTTCAGCAGGTAGTAACTCTGGCGGCTATGCGCGGTCGTCTCGTTGGAAGCGTGTGCCATTTCTTTTCGGTAACTTCATTCAGACGGAACGTAGTGCAACTGTGGAAGTCGTCGGAACAGAACGCTGTACTCTTCTGGTCAACTATAATCTCAGTGCGCTCCGCCACAGCTGCAAGCGGAGTATCAGCTGCAAGAGGAGTATCAGCTGCGTGCTCCATCCTGCCCATTAGAGCATCTCCAGCCGTTGGCCTCCCAGGAGAGGCTAAAAATCGACCGGCGCTAAACCGCGCACTGGGGGTGTGATGCTCCCCAGTCGCGGCGCCCACATTTTTTTTTTGAAAAAGTCAAATACGACGCAAACACGGCTCAAATTTAACGCAAACATCGGCTAGTTCGTTCAAATTTAAACATATTTTATAAAAAAGAAAAAACTAGCACGGGCTGCCCCCGCCGTCTCCATCGCCGCTCCTCGCCGTCTACCTCGCTGCTCGCCGCCTGCCGCCCGCCTTTGCAGTTCTACATGCCGAGGAGGCGGTAAAACCGTGTGTAGTCGCCGTCGTCGTCGGCGGCGGCGTCCCCGCCTCCTCCGCCGCCGTCCCTGCTGCATCCCTACCCCGGTTGGCGCGGCGGGTTGGACGGTCCGGGGGCGTCGTCGTCGTCATCGCTATCGAGGACCACGACGCCGTGCTCGTCCTCGCGCCCACGCTTGCGGGCGGCAATCTCCTCCAGGGCCCGGCACTGCCGGACTATCTCGTCGCGGAGGTAGTCGTCCCGCGCCCACCGCATGGCGTCCTCGTCGGAGAAGCCGCGCCGGGCTATCTCCTCGTACTCCGCGGGGAGGCCGGGCAGATCTTGGAAAGGAACAAAGAGAGAAATTTTCAGAATTATTGGTGGACCAAAGCAGGACACAAGCTATATGTGGTCTAGTGTTTGCGAGTGAATGTTCGATCCTGCGGAATACATACACATGTTGGCATCTCTATGGTTGGTTGGGTTAACTTTTGCACGCATAATTTAACATGCATGCATGGTCGATTAGCATCTCAATTTCTGATGGTCCATGCTACTTGCTCTGCCAAGGACACAGTTTTTATGTCATCTCTGGTCGTCATGTTCCATGCTAAACAACATGGGACCAAATTATTTTGGGTAAGTCGATTTTTTGTGCCATTAGATTAGGATCCAACAACCCTCCTTTCTTCTATCTCCTCCTCCAGCCGTTACTTCTCCTACAAAATCGATTTACCCAAATTACAAATCCAATCAACTAGTGTACAACTACTGTGTTATTGTCTAGTATGCCTTGAGATTGACGGCGCCTCCTCTCCTGTCACATAATTAAAAGGAAAACCAAGAGGGCAGGATACAGGGTCCTCGGCAAATTTGACAATTTTGATCTCTGGGCGAAATCAATTCACAGAATGAAGTGCCCGTGAAACTATTTCACACCCCTGACCTTTTTGTGTAGCGCCCGTCATCTAGGCGTCATACTACATTATGCAACGCCTAGCTCTCAGGCGCTACACGCCTAGCCAGCGTCGCACCCAAGATTACCTAAAAAATACAAAGTCAATGTGCAGCGCCTAGTGTGTAGGCGTTGCACAACATGCAATATGCAAATTGACTTAGTATACCAGCCACAAAGTGCAACGCCTATATGCTAGTAGTGTAGCGCCTAGCTCTCAGGCGCTGCACATTGACTTAGCATTTTTTAGGTAGTCTTGGGTGCGACGCTGGCTAGGCGTGTAGCGCCTAAGAGCTAGACATTGCATAGTGTAGTGTGACGCCTAGATGGCGGGCGCTACACAAAAATGTCAGGGGTGTGAAATAGTTTCACGGACAAATCATTCTGTGAATTAATTTTGCTCACAGGTCAAAATTGTCAAATTTGCCCAGGGTCCTCGGGAAGGACAAAGGGTTGGTGCCCGCCAAATGACAACAAATCGCATGACTGATCTCCTGACGTAGGTACTTTGACATCAACGTGTTGGCTTGGAGATCTACTGTTACACCGTAGTGATCTCGACAGGTTCAGCAGGTAGCAAAGGGGCTGTTTGATTTCCGGCCACAAATTGTCACACTTTGCCACACCTCACCTTAGGTAAGTTTGACCATGTTTGGTTCTAGCCACACCTAAGGCAAGATATTTTTTATGAGCAGTGAGCCTCATATGTCATAGACACAAAAAGTATGGCAAAATCTCTTAGGCAAGCCAATGCGTGGCTAACAATTTGAGCAACTCAAATTAGGCTAGTGTGGCAAATGTGACAAAAAATAATATGACAACATAAGGCAAACATATATAGTCACAATCCAAACAGCCCCGAACTCTGGCGGCTATGCGCGGACGTCTCGTTGGAAGCGTGCGCCATTTCTTTTCGGCAACTCCAGACGGAATGTAGTGCAAGTGTGTAAGTCGCAGAACAGAGCGCTGTACTCTTCTGGTCAACTACAATCTCAGTGCGCTCCGCCACAGCTGCAAGCGGAGTATCAGCTGGGTGCTCCATCCTGTCCATTAGCTAGCTATAGCGTGTTCCTGGTTCATCTTGTTGCGTGTTAACAACCAGTACGTACACGACATGTATACCTCCGTATGTTGAAGCGGCCCGTGAGGACTACGGGAACTATTTATAATACAGAGTACGCATGAATGTTTAGTTAAGACTCCCGAAGGTAAAGAACTACTCCCTCCGTCCCACAATATAAGACGTGTTTGTAAGCTAACGTCTTATATTGTGGGACGAAGGGAGTACTTCTTGATTAGTTTACGTGTATTATTGCATGCATGATTGAGCAGGCTCAGACACACACCATCACCCACCAGCCCTGGCTTTGACCATCAATCTCCGCATAGGAATATTAGCCCTGATTCTCTGCTTCTACTCGGTGCGCGACGGCCTGAGATGCATTTTACTGTTAAGAATGGTTTCAGGAGCCGGCATATTATTCTCCTCACGCATGGTCATAGAGCTTGGGGCGGAGCGTGCTGTGGTTGGTGACGCTGGAGATGATGCGTTGCTGCAAAGTGAGAATGATAGTATATTTTTTTGGCCCGCCGGTCGATGCTGCGGCGGCCATTGCCGGCAGGAAAGGACACCGTTCTTGTGCATCTCGTCGACACTCGACAGATGATGTGGTCATGTAACCTTTGATTTGTTGTTAGGTTAAGATCTGTCCAAAGGGACTGTCCCGGCTCCCTTTGTTACCCTTTGTTCAATGTATGCATTCCTTTCCGGTAAAACCCAGCATAATGCATATACTGGTATGTGCAAAAGGGAACAAAATTTGAGGCTGTTTTGTTTCCACACACCGGGCGGTTTGGCGTGACATATTTAACAAGGGTTTATGCATTTAGTGCCGCCTACTCGAATTTGGCAATTGGATTTTTTTGAAGAATGAAATGACCACAAACCATGTAGTAGTGTTCGTAATGTTGGCCTTGGGTTCGTTTCCTATAATCGCTGAAAAAAAATGATCATCTGAGATTTTGAACATGGTTCCCATCAGGTCAACTCCGCCGCTTCTTGGTGGATCGAAACGGTTCACGTAAATGGATGTGTTAAGAAGACAACGGCTTCGCTTCCGGAAGATTGCTTCATTGAATTTGTGGTTTACCACCGGGGCAAAACATTTGGGGCTCTCATTCCGGGGAGTAGTTTGTTGTATTTTGGCTTTGGCTTTTGCATATACATTTTACTACTCCCTTCGTTCTCAAATATTTGTCTTTCTATATATTTTAAATGTATTACAATATATAAATTTATGTAGACATATTGTAGAGTGTAGATTCACTCATTTTGCTCCATATGTAGTCACTTGTTGAAATCTCTAGAAAGATAAATATTTGGGAACAGAGGGAGTACTTAATTAATGAAAATGCAAAGCCTTTTTTTTTCAGGGAAATGCGGGAACTAAGGTTATCTTTTTTTTTTTTTGCGGGGAAACCAACGGTGTGTCTTCAATGTAACATAAGGGCTTCTCTCTCTTTGAGTGTTACTGCAGTGACTGTAGCCAATTCATGCATGCAAAGTAAAAAATTAGATCGCAAAGACATTTATACACAACCAAATCAACTAACATAAGGCCGGTCATAGTGAAGAGTAACTTATACTAGCGTCATGCATATGTCATTACTCTAAATTACTACCTTTATAGTTACTACTTCTCATTAACTACTTGCCACATAAAAAAAATCTCGAGATGTGCTATGTTACTACCTAAATTACTCTCACTATGACTAGCCTAAGAAGACTGCACTAGTAAAATCTGCAAGCATAAAGGAACATCCATCTCCTGCAGCTAATTTTCATAAAATGTGGGGTGAAAAGCCAAAAGTCATGAAGACCACTTACCCACGCATAACATGTGATAAGACGATAACGACGTAAGTGTTAAACGGTTTCTTTACAACACCATAGCATTTACGTACTAATTTAACTTGCAAACAAGGTCAAATCGTACACGATAGATGAGAAGGACCGGCCTTTATTACTTATGACACCCGGTCCAAAAATGAATGAAGCACAAGGTAGGTACCACCCAGTGTCGAGATTACCTATCCTCACGCATCCATAGTTGTAAACCTCCCGTTCGTTCGTAGTAATATACATTCGGGTGGGGAGCCTACCCTCCCCCGGTCACTGTTTAAACAAAGAATCACGATCAAGCTACTAACTAGCTCATCGATGACCGTTCCAGTGCCGATGGAGTAGCATTTCAGGCAAGGTTAGGTCAGGAAAACAACGTGCATGCGCAACTTCGCTCAAAGCCGAACACAAGGAAGACAAGGGCCATATATATCCTAGGTAATCATTCTCGGAAAGAATGTATCCCATTCCTAGGTAATCAAGCACCGTAAAGGAGGATGTCATGGTCCACTACATAATGCCTCTTTCTGCCGGTGGTGTCTATTCAGCTGGATTATCTTCCAAACGAGTTAGATTACCTTTGGCCAGAAGGTGTCTTGGCCTGCAGAAGTCGACGAAGTATTTATATCCGTGGAATGCACTTCTTCTTCTGGAGTATCAGCCTCTCAACGCACCACACGCATCATGTTTATTGCAGAAAAGTTTACCCATTTGTCCGTGCATGATCCCGTTTTCTTTGTTATCCAGTCTAATCTGCAGTCTGCTTACATAGGAAACGAAAAGTCGATCATAAAGCGAAAGATATAGATCTTCGGAAAGAAGAACACAAGAGGAACAAAGAGAGGAAAATTCAGAATTATTTGTGGACCAAAAGAGGACACTGCTCTATGTGATAGCACTAGTTCGATCATGCGGAATACTTGCACATGTTGGCATCCCCATGCATGATGACTCTGACGGACTTTTGCACGTTGGCATCTAAAAAATATCTCATGGTCCATGCTATTTTCTCTGCCAAGGACTCTCGTCCTCATGTTCCATGCTGAACAACTTGGGATCAAAACTACCTAGATAGCTAGGCCCTTGATTTGCTTGTGTGGGGGCGCAGATTGCTCCAAGATTTTGGTTGTGCGTGGTGGATGCCATGGGTGTCGTCATGGGATCAGAAACTCAGGATCAACAAGAGGTCATCGTCTGCAACTGCAACGGTCGATCTCTATGGATGTGTGCATCATTCCTGCTGGCATAGCGTAGAAAGTTGGAGCTGTGGAATCTCGTTAGCATGCTCGATCCATATGAACAAAGCTGGGCAGAATTTGCCCGCTCTTTTTTCCGAAAACGAGGATTACCCCGGCCTCTACATCAAGCGATGCACACATCCATTTTGTTTAGTAATGAAGTAACAAAGTACGGAATTCATCCCAGGTACATAAGAAAAGCAAACCATAAAGCAAAAATCCACAACTAGTAAAAATTGGAGATCACTAAACACCTATCTTATTATTGGACCGTCATCCAAACCGATTGTATGTATCCTGTGCTACATCTCATCGAATGTTCTTTTTTCTTTGTAGGACAGCAGGAGAACTGTTGTGACTCCATTGAAGAAGAAGGGGTCGACTGCCAAGTACAAAGAAGGCCAGAGACCAAATACAATGGAAAAAAAATACAGCGGGATATTTTTTTTGGAAAAAAAGGATGCATGCGGCCAAAATACAGTGGGAGATGAGCTTTGCTCACATCATCCTCTAGTGCCCAGATATCCTATGTACCTACCTGCAGATCATAGATGGCACTTGGCATGTCACAGTTAGGCTACATAAGCTCGCTGTCAACTTGTCAAGATCTCCCCAGCTAATAATGCAGACGTCTTTTGACCTGATTTGGTGCCTGTCTAGCTAAGTAGCTAGCCATCTTATCTTCTTCAGGTTGCATGTCACAGGTACATCCATCACATCCTCCGTTGTCTCGCTCGCAAGCTTGCGGTCGATACGCAGCTCGATCGCACACATACGCGTAAACACGGAGTAAATAGCATAAAGTTACTATAATTCAGGCTAGGATTTTAAAAAACGACCAGATTTTTTCTCCGCTGATAACTACCAACTCGGGGAGTCGACTGTTTCAAAAAACTCAAATTCGTTGCTAACATTTTAAACCGGTTTATGATAGAGCAGGCCCACTCCTAAACAATTCGTTTGTTGACCATTTTGTTTGACTGTTAACTTATTATATGGGACCCACATGTAAGATCCTGGCGAAGTCCCGAGCTCTCCAACACCTCCACCACTCATCGGCGGTCACCTCCACTATGCGCCGCGTCCAGGAGCAAGGGCTGTCGCGTGCCGCGCCCAGGAGCAAGGAGGAAGGGCCTCCACTTGCCGCGCGCCAGGGCCAGGGGTTTGGGCTGCCGCGCCCAGGCACGGGCTGACGCGAGCCGAGCGCCATGGCCAGGGGCTCGGGCTGCCACGCAAGAGGAACAAAGAGAGGAAAATTCAGAATTATTTGTGGACCAAAAGAGGACACAGCTCTATGTGATAGCACTAGTTCGATCCTGCGGAATACTTGCACATGTTGGCATCCCCATGCATGATGACTCTGACGGACTTTTGCACGTTGGCATCTAAAAAAAATCTCATGGTCCATGCTATTTTCTCTGCCAAGGACTCTCGTCCTCATGTTCCATGCTGAACAACTTGGGATCAAAACTACCTAGATAGCTAGGCCCTTGATTTGCTTGTGTGGGGGCGCAGATTGCTCCAAGATTTTGGTTGTGCGTGGTGGATGCCATGGGTGTCGTCATGGGATCAGAAACTCAGGATCAACAAGAGGTCATCGTCTGCAACTGCAACGGTCGATCTCTATGGATGTGTGCATCATTCCTGCTGGCATAGCAAATTGGAGCTGTGGAATCTCGTCAGCATGCTCGATCCATATGGACAAAGCTCGGCAGAATCTGCCCGCCATTTTTTTAAGTGAGGATTACCCACGGCCTCTGCATCAAGCGATGCACACATCCATCTTGTTAAGTAATAAAGTAACAAAATACGGAATTCATCCCGGGTACATAAGAAAAGCAAACCATAAAGCAAAAAGCCACAACCGGTAAAAATAGGAGATCACGAAACACCCATCTTATTATTGGACAGTCATCCAAACTGGTTGTATGCATCCTGTGTGCTACATCTCATCAAATGTTTTTTTCTTTGAAAGACATCAGGAGAGCTGTTGTGACTCCATTGAAGAAGAAGGGGCCGACTGCCAACTACAAAGAAGGCCAAAGACAAAATACAATGGAAAATAAAAAATACAGCAGGATATTTTTTTGGAAATAAAAAGATGATCCCAGATCTCTGCATCAAAATGATGCATGCAGCCAAAATACAGTGGAAGATGAGCTTTGCTCACATCATCCTCAAGTGCCCAAGGATATCCTATGTACCTACCTGCAGATCATAGATGGCAGTTGGCATGTCACAGTTAGGCTACATAAGCTCGCTGTCAACTTGTCAAGATCTCCCCAGCTAATAATGCAGACGTCTTTTGACCTGATTTGGTGCCTGTCTAGCTAAGTAGCTTGCCATCTTATCTTCTTCAGGTTGCATGCCACAGGTACATCCATCACATCCTCCGTTGTCTCGCTCGCAAGCTTGCGGTCGATACGCAGCTCGATCGCACACATGCGCGTAAACACGGAGTAAATAGCATAAAATTACTATAATTCAGGCTAGGATTTAAAAAAACAACCAGATTTTTTTCCCGCTGATAACTACCAACTCGGGGAGTCGGCTGTTTCAAAAAAACTCAAATTCCGCGTTGCTAACATTTTAAACCGGTTTATGACAGAGCAAGCCCGCTCCTAAACAATTCGTTTGTTGACAATTTTGTTTGACTGTTAACTTATAATGGGAGCCACATGTAAGATCCTGGCGAAGTCCCGAGCTCTCCAACACCTCCACCACTCACCGGCGGCCACCTCCACCACGCGCCGCGTCCAGGAGCAAGGGCCGTTGCGTGCCGCGCCCTGGAGCAAGGGCCGCCGCAAGCCGCGCCCAGGAGTGAGGAGCAAGGGCCTCCGCTTGCCGCGCGCCATGGCCAGGGGTTTGGGCCGCCGCGCCCAGGCACGGGCTGCCGCGAGCCGAGCGCCATGGCTAGGGGCTCGGGCCGCCACGCCCAGGAAGAGGGAAGAGAGAGAGAGGCCCGCGCGGCTGGTAGCTCACGGTGGCTGCTGGCACAGCTCGCCGGCAGGAGGAGGCGGCGGTTGGCTCACAAGTTGGAAGGGAGCTCCGTGGCGGCGCGCACTGACGCCGACAGGCGCGTGAGGCAACTCTGCGGTGGCACAGCTCCTCTCGATCTTGAGCACGAGAGGGACTCGATTGCTTTTTTTAAGTCCGCTGGACCTGATTGCTATTTTCAAATTTTACACCGACCCGATTGCTATTTAAAAATGTTTATAGGGACCCAAGTGCTGTGTTGAATTTTTTAGTAGATTATCCCAAAGAGAAAATGATATGTGGGCCCTACATGCCCGTTAACGGTCAAACAATCCGTTTTGTTACATGCGACCCAACTGTCATAATCACGATCAATTATAAAGCACTGTACGGTTTGAGTTTTTTGAAACAGCCGACCTCAAACTTGATAGTTATCAGCGGGAAAAAAAATCGGTAGACTTTCGGGCTATTTTTTTTAAATAATACATTTTTTATTAATTTTCATAAATATTACGCTGGATAATTTTTTTTCAAAAATAATACACCGTCGGGCCGCTGCAGGCCGACTGGGCCTAATCGGCCCACAGCAGGCCGATTGGATTCCAGTCGGCCTACGGCTGGCCGACTGGCCCCTGTCGGCCCACTGTGGTCCGACTGGAGCTAATTGGCTCGCTAATTATTTTTGCAAAAAAGGTAGGCATAAAAAGTATATGTTTAAAAAAATGTTAATCATGTAATTAAAAAATGTTAAACATGTATAAAAAATGTCCCTGATGTATGCAAAAAATGTACAATATATAGGCTCGCTAATTATTTATACACACATTTAACAATTTTTAATCATGTATTTGAAAAAATGTCAACAATTTTCTATATTGTATGTATACACACATTAAATGTATACGCACATTTACCAATTTTCTATATTTTTTCAAACATATTTTTTCGGTGTCAACTTTTTTTCATACACATTCTATATTTTTTGTATAGATAAGGAACATTTTTTATACACACATTTAACAATTTTTAAATACATGATTAACACTTTTTAAAACATATTTTTTAGTCAACTTTTTTGCATATATATTGTACATTTTTTGTATACATCAGGAATATTTTTTATACACGTTTAACATTTTTTAAACATATATTTTTATGCCTACCTTTTTTGCAAAAACAATTAGCGAGCCAATTAGCTCCAGTCGGCCGACAGTGGGCCGACAGGGCCCAATCAGCCCACAGTGGGCCGACAGGGGCCAGTCGGCCAGCTGTAGGCCGACTGGAATCCAATCGGCCTGCTGTGGGCCGACTAGGCCCAGTCGGCCTGCAGCGGGCCGACGGTGTATTATTTTTGAATTTTTTCTATCCAGCGTAATATTTATGAAAATTAATTAAAAAATGTATTATTTTTTAAAAAATAGCGACTTTTGGAACCCTAACATGAATTGTAGTAGTTTTATGCTATTTACTTGTAATCAGGTGCAAGTATTTACAGATGCGCCTAATCATGTGCAAGTATTTTTGCCAACGTGAACATGGAGTGAGTACGATGTGCGCGCGCGAGTCGTATTTCCCTCGAGTGTTCTAGTGAGACGGATTTTGGTTTCCATGGCACATCCAAGTGGGCACCGTAGAGAACTCTAAACTGAAGAAACCACAGACTGCAGCAGATGAGACACAACCATCAGAGATGCACACAGCACACAGCACACAGCACACAGCACACATACACAACAATATGCATCGAGAACTAGTAAAGCCACATGAGATACAAAATTATGCTAAGGCGTCGGTTGGGGAGGGCCAACCGGCAGATGATCCCGCCATCCATGTGGAGTAAAGTCACAGGAGACACATCGACGGACCGAGAGGAGAGGGATACGTGATGGTTTTTTATTCTTCATGCCCTCTGACCTGCTTTCAGTTCGGAAAACGGATGTCCGGACACATCGGCGGACCGACGGGGCACTGCGTTGGATGTCAAACTGTGTCCGAATAGGTCAGTTCGGATGGATGGTGCGGTTTGAGAGTCGTTTTGGAAATGCCCATAGGTTGCTACCACCCAGTGTCTTGAGATTACCTATACGCAATTGATTAGATTCTCATGGTCCATGCATGCTACTCCTATCTTTGCCAACGCACAGTTTCTATGCCATCTCGTCGTCATGGTCCATGCTGAACAACTCGGGACCAGAACTACCTAGAGAACGAAGGCCCTTGTTTTGCCTGTGTGCGGAGGCAGTTTGCTCCAAGAATTGGTTGTGCTTGATGGATGTCATGTCATGGCCCATGACAGTCTGTTTCGGTCGTCGTCCGCAACTTTGCAAGATTCCGGCGTGGCATATCAAATGGGCGACGTGTGATCTCGTAAACATGCATGCTCGATTCATTTGGACGAAGCTGGGCAAAACCACGACTCCACAGCTGATCCCACCACCCAACGCACCCAACTGCAGAATCATAGATGGAAGAGGACAGTTGGCATCTCACAGTTATACGGAGTACTACATACTCCCTACTATTGTCAAAAACGTTCTTATATTATGAGATGGAGGGAGTACATCATACATGCACCTCGCTGTCAACTTGGCAAGATCACCCTAATAATGCCCAGACGTCTAGATCTCCTGATTTGGTGCCTGTCTAGTCAGGAATTCTAATACAGGTCCTGCACGAATCTTATCTTCTACTGTTTAATTACATGCAGCCCTTGCTCACTAAATTCATCCATTACATCTTCGCTTAATTATCTTTTTTCTTGATGGAATTAGGGTTTATGATTTAAGGTTTAGGGTTTTAGTGTTTAGGGGTTTTAGGGTTTAGGGTTTAAGATTTTTAGCGTTTAGGGTTTAGAGTTTGGTCTGTTGCCTCATACCTCCCTCCATTTCTCTTATCTCCAGCTGAGACACACAACCCCATATTCCCTATTCCCCTCTACCCTTTGTCAGTTCTCCCCGATCTGCTGCCTCCCTCAAGCGATGCTGCCAAATAGATGGCCTCCAAGCGTCACCCAAGGGAAAGTGAGGTAGATGGAGCACGCCATGGCTAGATTACGCTGTTGCAAAGCTCAGTGCATCTGTTGTGAGCCCGGGGTGGCGGAACTGAGAGCACGGACGCCAGATGGGATGTTGTGGGCGCAGTCGGCCACGGCCGCAATGGATCCCGGCACAATGGTGCCGGGAGATGCAATGGAGCTCCGCCGAGGCTTCAGTAAAGCGTTGTCGGCACTGCAATGGAGCGGGAGCTACTGCAGGCACCGTGGCAAGTCGAGGACGGCAACGCTCACCATCGGTGCTGCAATGAAGCGGGCGCTGCTGCCAACGACGTCGCAATGGAGAGAGCGCTGCTGCCGGCGGCGCGGCAAGTCAAGGACGACGACGCTCACCCCCGGTGCTGCAATGAAGCAGGCGTTGCTGCCAGCGGCATGACAAGTCGAGGACGGCAGCACTGCAATGAAGCGTCGACGGAACCATCGACGACATGGCTGCTACGTGGCGAGGAACGCAACGTTGTGGCGGCGGCACGCCTCGATGATGTTGTGCTTGTTGGGTCGCAAGTCGCAACATCGATGCTGATGCGATATCGTCGACCCGGCGGCCCGGCGCGGGCGCCGTTGCCATGTTGAGGACGTGCTACAGTCGCCTTGG
The DNA here is from genome assembly GCA_902687465.1 of Secale cereale. Taxonomy (NCBI): domain Eukaryota; kingdom Viridiplantae; phylum Streptophyta; class Magnoliopsida; order Poales; family Poaceae; genus Secale; species Secale cereale. The sequence continues at coordinate 815,525,760 of LR738713.1, read as the reverse complement.
CCATGCAGAGTCGGAGTCACGTTTGCTGGTTGTGCTGGGAGTGGTGGATGCGAGGCAATGGGAGGAATTCATAGTGATGTGTTTGCTTTTAATCGAACGGCCATTTGTGCATTGATCAAACGGCTGGCTAGCTGGATGATTTCTCTAGGAAATCATCCGGCCGCCGGCTGATTCATAGCACCCACCAGTATAGAAGCTGGAGAAGGAACTTGAAATGTTGCACAAAAACGTAGCGCATAAGAATCGCCAATATGCAAACAACATAATTTTCAAGTTTCATTGCTTTGGAAAACCCATCATATATCAAGAACAATGTATAGTAACTATATACAATAAAAAAACTCACCCTCAGCCAGCATGTGCCGTGCTTATATATGACTAGCACATATGCCTGTGCGTTGCACCGGAGAAAAGTTGACCATCCAACCAAGTTAAATACAATACGATTGCAATTATATGTTAAGCTATATCATACTCCCACTGTCCCATTATATACCGTCTATCTCATTTTCACCCACAATCCCGCGAAGCATCCAAAGTTTTGGGAGTTATTTTCTTCTTTTTGAGAAATACGGAGTTAAATCCTTCCTGCTCATTTGTAACAACACAATGGTGTGTTTGTTTCTCTAGGGATAATTGGGACCCACTCTCTCTATCGATTGCCGGAGCGGTTTATTGATTTTCCGTACAACTTGCAAATGTATATAAATTGATAAAATTTAGTATAAAAATGAGAAGGCGATTATTTAATTGGATAAGTAAACAAACCCTCTCATCAGGATTTAAAGGGCTTGGCGGCCAAAACTCTACGACCAAGTGATAACCTCTTATGAAGATTAAATGCATCTAATTGTAGATGATGACAGCATGAAGAAGCAGCTTCCAATTGGAGGAAAGAAAACCCATTGCATACATTGGCCGGTGCTCTGTAACTATGAGCTGGAGAGATTAAATTAGACATTTTTCACGAACGACCCAAAAATAACGAACCTACTCGTTGCACCTGGCTTAATAATAATAGATAGAGGTAATAGACACAAGTACGAGCTAGATCAATTTACTCACTCAAGGTTTATTTTCTTTTTTCAACAAATGTTCAGAAATTATACAAATGTTTGCGGAAACTCCAAAAAGTTTGAAATTTCTGAAATTATTCGCATTTATATATATTTTCATAGATTTTAAAAATGTTTGCGATTTCAGAAAATGTTTCAGTTTCAAATTTTATTCAATCTTTAAAAAGTGTTCATGTTTTCCAAATTTGTTCACAGATTTCAAAAATGTTCAGGGGATTTCATAAAATCTTTGGTTTCGAAAAATTGTTCGCAATTTCAAAATATGTTTGCTTTTTTAGAAAACAAAATTCTGTTCATAAATTCAAAAATATTCATGTTTTCATAATTTGTTTGTAAATTCTTATGGGAATTTCACAAAATGTTTGCATTTTCAAAAAATATTCATAGTTTCAGAAAATGTTCCCATTTTTCAATTATGTTCCTTTTTTTCAATAAATGTTTTCATTTTCAAATAGTTGTTCGTAGTTTTGAGAAATGTTGAGGTGTCTAAAAATTTGTTAGCATATTTTGAAAATTGTTTGTTTTTCCAAACCTATTCATATTTTTTGAAAAAAAAAACGTTTGAGAAAAAAAATTACATCTTTCGCTGCATATAGTTTATATAAGCTGAGCTGCAATTTTTAGACAACAAATTAAAGAACTACACTGGCTAGGGGCATGGTCAACTCGTGCGAGGTGTCGTGTTCGATTCCATCAGGCATAGAATTTTGCTAGTTGTTTTTATGTTTCGCCACTGCCGGTTGTTTCTTTTAATTAAAAGCCACACTTATATTTTAACAAAAAGATGTATAGTCGCACTGGTTAGCATCACACTGGTTAGCAGCGTGGGTGTAGATGTTGCTGGTTGCAGGTTCGATTACCAGTGCAGCGCGGTTGTAGATGCTGCTGGTTGCAGGTTCAATTCCTATCTGGGCCACTTTTTTCATGATTTTTATGATTTTCTACCGGATGGAACTCACCGCGAGAGCGAGATGATTTGGGACGAACGAAAATCGTTGGTTCCATGACGGACAGAAATATATGTGGGTCCCACCACAAACGAAAAAAGGGAGAAACAATCCTCCCATTAATATTAGGTAAAGATAAAGATTCGCCTAGAAATAGACAAACGAAAGATCAAGAATGTGGCCGAAGCAAGAACATGGAACTTAGAGACGTACGAGTAGTCCATCCGTCCCAAAATAAGTAACTCAACTTTATACAAACTTTGCATTAAAGTTAGTACAAAATCGAGTAACTTATTTTGAAATGGAGGAAGTAGAATACTAATCAGGTGCAACACATGCAAAAATCAAACGAGCCAACCTCGACACGGCGAACGTGAACAACGATGCAGACGGCCCACCCAATCCAACAACCATGGCACAGATGCTTTGCCATCAGAAGCACACAAACCTGTCGAAGATTTAAGAGCAAGTCCAGCAACGCTCTCAAACCCTCGCCGATCGTTATTTTAGGGGTGAAATAAAAAAAACGCCTCCAGCAGTTCCCCTAACCTCTCCCCGTTTTCCTGGACTCCCCCAAATAGCTATCTCTCTCTCGCCTCTATCTAGGGGAACGACCAGCTCCCCGATCCCCTCCCTGATTCGCTGAAGGAGGCAATTGCTGCGATCAGAAATCTCCCTCCCGCCACCACGCCGGCGCCGCCATTGCATCCCAGGTCCGTCCATTCACTGATTTCTCTCAGATCCGAGCAAAGTAGCAAATCTAGGGAGGGAGAGAGGCCACCGTCGGGCAGTTGATACGGGGGCACAGCCGATGTGGCTTGCTCTTGAAGAGCCGCCGAGCAGCGGATACAGGGGGACGCCATGACCGCCGTGGCTGAAGGTGAGGATGGGATCGAAGGGAGGAGCTCCCTACTCGGGGTAGAGAGCAGAGCGCGGGG
>LR738713.1:815425340-815522728 GCA_902687465.1 Secale cereale | reverse complement strand
GGGGGGGGGGGGGGGGGGGGGGAGAGGGGGAGGTCTGCTACCATCTGCTGCTGGAGGGGATTGAAGGAAGGAGGGAGGAGCTCCTGCTCGGGGTAGACAGAAGAGCGGGAGGGGGTCCGCCAGCAGCTGCTGTTGGAGGGAATTGAAGGAAGGAGCTGCTGTTGCGTGGAGATGGAGAACAGAGAGGGAGAGACAGGGTTGGACGTAGGTGTTGTTCCAGATTGCTGCACATTTTTACATATGTGACGGGAGGTAGAGAGCAACGAGCAGAGAGAGAGATTGCTGCACAATTTTACATATAGAACATATAGATATCTTGCTAGAAATTGATGTGCTACTGCTATTGCTACTTATTTGTGTTGAGGCTTTCTGTTTCTTGTTTCTATTTTAGATTTTGGTAATGGACGACCAGAGTTATTTTGACCTGTTGCATAGTGATGTCAGATTGAATGATTTACATTGGACCGAAGAACAACATGTCGATCTTGAAGGGCATGTGGAAGAAGAAAATGATCTCGAAGGGACTAAAGAACCTACCCCTCCTGTGAAAGCAAGGTCTTCAAAAGTAAAGGCAAAGAAAGCAAGTGCTTCGAAGAGGCAAAAGAATTTCAGCAAGGCTGAAGACTTAACTTTGGTGGATGCATACCTCGAGATAACTCAAGATTCAATCATAGGAGTAGACCAATCTCGTGATTGTTATTGAAAAAGAATCGATGCTTACTTCCATGCCAATAAATCTGAACACCATGGTCGCACACAAGGTTCTCTTCAACATCGTTGGGCTATTATTCAAGAACAAGTGAATAGGTTTTGCACATGTTATGCTTAGATACTGAATAGGAACCAAAGTGGGATGAATAATAAGGTAACAAATATGCTTTGCATGGTTCGTGTTTTGTTCATATGTTTGTTGTACTGATGCATATGTATTAATGTAGCTATGTCAAGCGTTTGTTCTCTATGCCAATGGAGACAAGGCAAATAAATCATTTGGACTGATGCATTGCTTTAGTAAGTTGGAAGACACCGAGAAGTGGAAATCTTGGCCTTAGAATAAACAAAATACATCCTACTTGGATACTCTCAATTCATAATCTACTAGTGTGTTTGAGGATGAAGCTACATCTCCATCTAAAGTTGTTCCCAATAAAAGGCCACCTGGAATCAAGAGGGCTAAAGATGCAGTACGCCGGCTCAAAGTTCTTCCACTACAGGTAATAGTACTGCCATGGAATCATTTGGTGGTATCTTGGAGACTAGGGAGTCAAAGAGACAAGAGCGATTTGAGCTCATGATTGCAATGGACAAACAGAGAGAAGAAGATAGGTTGGTAGAGGAAAGAAAGAAACTTGCAATACAAGAAAAAAAGAAGATAAAATTAGAATAAGAAAAAATACAAATCATGAGAATGGCGGAAGAACGGATGATGGGGGTGGAAAAAAGCAAAATAATGAGCATGGACCTTACTGGCATGGACGAACAAGAACAAGAATTCTACAAATTAAGGAAGAGGCAGATCATCAACCGACATTGTAACTCGTCGGCTTGAGCTATGTGTTGTAATCTGTACTAGTTGTATTTGACCATTTGGATGAACTATGTGTAGTAATCTATACAAGTTATTGTCTTTGACCATTTGGGTGATGAACTATGTGTTGTAAGATGTACTACTTATTATCTCCGAACCATTTGGATGAATTATGTGTAGTAATATGTACTATGTCTCTGAAACATTTGCCTGACTATGTTAACTAGATAATTGCTTCCATTATGTAGAAAATGATACAAGGTACTGCTTACACACCATCATAATTTAGAAACATTACACCCTTACATAATCTAAAATGATGACATTGAAGGAAATATGCCCTAGAGGCAATAATAAAGTTGTTATTTATATTTCCTTGTATGTCATGATAAATGTCTTTTATTCATGCTAGAATTGTATTAACCGGAAACTTGATACATGTGTGAATACATAGAAAAAACAGAGTGTCCCTAGTATGCCTCTACTAGACTAGCTCGTTAACAAAAGATGGTTATGTTTCCTAACCATAGCCATGTGTTGTCATTTGATCAACGGGATCACATCATTAGGAGAATGATGTGATGGACAAGACCAGTCCATTAGCTTAGCACTATGATCGTTTAGTTTTACTACTATTGCTTTCTTCATGACTTAATGTTCCTCTAACTATGAGATTATGTAACTCCTGAATACCGGAGGAACACCTTGTGTGCTATCAAGCATCACAACATAACTGGGTGATTATAAAGATGCTCTACAGGTGTATCCGAAGGTGTTTGTGGTGTTGGCATAAATCGAGAAGAGGATTTGTCACTCCGAGTGTCGGAGAGGTATCTCTGGGCCCTCTCGGTAATACACATCGTAATAAGCCTGGCAAGCAAACGACTGATGAGTTAGTCACGAGATGATGTATTACGGAACGAGTAAAGAGACTTGCCGGTGACGAGATTGAACTAGGTATGATGATACCGATGATCGAATCTCGGGCAAGTAACATACCGATGACAAAGGGAACAACGTATGTTGTTATGCGGTTTGACCAATAAAAGATCTTCCTAGAATATGTAGGAACCAATATGAGCATCCATGTTCCGCTATTGGTTATTGACCGAAGATGAGTCTCGGTCATGTCTACATAGTTCTCGATCCCGTAGGGTCTGCACGCTTAACGTTCGATGACGATCGGTATTATGAGTTTATGTGCTTTGATGTACCGAAGGTAGTTCGGAGTCCCGGATGTGATCACGGACATGAAGAGGAGTCTCAAAATAGTCTAGACATAAATATTGATATATTGGAAGGTAATATTTGGACACCGGAATGGTTCTGGGGGTCATCGGATAAATACCGGAGTACCGGGAGGTTACCGGAACCCCCCGGGGAGTAAATGGGCCTTATTTGGCTTTAGGGGAGAGAGAGAGGGACTGCCTAGGGCAGGCCGCGCCCCCCCAAGCCTAGTCCAAATTGGACTAGGGGGAGGGGCGGCGCCCCCTCCTTCCTTCTCTTCTCTCCTTCCCTTCCCTCTTCTCCTACTCCTAATAGGAAAAGGGGAGTCCTACTCCTAGTGGGAGTAGGACTCCCCCCTTGGCACGCCTCCTCCCTTGGCCCGCCTCCTCCTCCCTCCCTCCTTTATATACGTGGGGAGGGGGCACCGCAAAGACACACAAGTTGATTTCTTAGCCATGTGCGGTGCCCCTCTCACAGTTACACACCTCGGTCATATCGTTGCAGTGATTATGCAAAGCCCTGCGCCGGTAACTTCATCATCACCGTCACTACGCCGTCGTGCTGAAGGAAATCTCCCGCGATCTCAACTAGATCAAGAGTTCGTGGGACGTCATCGAGCTGAACGTGTGCTGAACGCGAAGGTGCCGTACGTTCGGTGCTTGGATCGCGAAGACGTCCGACTACATCAACCGCGTTACTAAATGCTTCTGCTTTCGGTCAACGAGGGTACGTGGACACACTCCCCCGCTCGTTGATATGCTTCTCCTAGATATATCTTGCGTGATCGTAGGATTTTTTTTTGAAATACTACGTTCCCAAGTGTGGAGCCAAGCTTGAAACTAAGTGCTTCTACTGCAAAGGGACTGGACACTGGAAGCGGAACTACCCCAAGTATTTGGAGGATAAGAAGGATGGCAAAGTGAACTAAGGTATATTTGATATACATGTTATTGATGTGTATCTTACTAATGCTCGTAGTAGCACCCGGGTATTTGATACTGGTTCGGTTGCTAATATTTGTAACTGGAAACAGGGGCTACGGATTAAACGAAGATTAGCTAAGGACGAGGAGACGATGGGCGTGGGAAATGGTTCCAAAGTCGATGTGATCGCCACCGGCACGCTACCTCTGCATCTACCTTCGGGATTAGTTTTAGATCTAAATAATTGTTATTTGGTGCCAGCGTTGAGCATGAACATTATATCTCGATCTTGTTTGTTGCGAGATGGTTATTCATTTAAATCAGAGAATAATGGTTGTTCTATTTATATGAGTAATATCTTTTATGGCCATGCACCCTTGAAGATTGGTCTATTCTTGTTGGATCTCGATCATAGTGATACACATATTCATAATATTGAAGCCAAAAGATGCAAAGTTGATAATGATAGTGCAACTTATTTGTGGCACTGCCGTTTAGGTCATATTGGTGTAAAGCACATGAATAAACTCCATGCCGATGAACTTTTGGAATCACTTGATTATGAATCACTTGGTGCTTGCAAACCATGCCTCATGGGCAAGATAACTAAAACTCCATTCTCTGGAACAATGGAGTGAGGAACTGACTTATTGGAAATCATACATAGTGATGTATGCGGTCCGATGAGTGTTGAGGTCGCAGCGTGTATCGTTATTTTCTGACCTTCACTGATGATTTGAGCAGATATGGGTATATCTACTTGATGAAGCACAAGTCTAAAACATTTGAAAAGTTCAAAGAATTTCAGAGTGAAGTAGAGAATCATCGTAACAAGAAAAATAAAGTTTCTACGATCTGACCACGGAGGCAAATATTTGAGTTACGAGTTTGGTCTTCATTTGAAACAATGTGGAATAGTTTCACAGCTCATGCCACCTGGAACACCACATCGTAATGGTGTGTCTGAACGTCGTAACCGTACTTTATTAGATATGGTGCGATCTATGATGTCTCTTACCGATTTATCACTATCATTTTGGAGTTATGCTTTAGGGATAGCTGCATTCACGTTAAATAGGGCACCATCTAAATCCGTTGAGACGACGCCTTATGAACTATGGTTTGGGAAGAAACCCAAGTTGTCGTTTCTTAAAGTTTGGGGCTGCGATGCTTATGTGAAAAAGCTTCAACCTAATAAGCTCGAACCCAAGTCGGAGAAATATGTCTTCATAGGATACTCAAAGGAAACTGTTGGGTACACCTTCTATCACAGATCCGAAGGCAAGATATTCGATGCTAAGAATGGATCCTTTCTAGAGAAGGATTTTCTCTCAAAAGAAGTGACTGGGAGGAAAGTATAACTTGATGAGGTAATTGTACCTTCTCCCGAATTGGAAAGTAGTACATCACAGAAACAAGTTCCAGTGATTCCTACACCAATCAGCGAGGAAGCTAATGATGATGATCATGAAACTTCAGATCAAATTACTACTGGACCTCGTAGATCAACCAGAGTGCGTTCCGCGCCAGAGTGGTACGGCAACTGAAGGAAATATGCCCTAGAGGCAATAATAAAGTTATTGTTTATTTCCTTATATCATGATAAATGTTTATTATTCATGCTAGAATTGTATTAACAGGAAACATAATACATGTGCGAATACATAGACAAACAGAGTGTCAGTAGTATGCCTCTACTTGACTAGCTCGTTGATCAAAGATGGCTATGTTTCCTAGCCATAGACATGAGTTGTCATTTGATTAACGGGATCACATCATTAGGAGAATGATGTGATTGACATGACCCATTTCGTTAGCTTAGCACTTTGATCGTTTAAGTTTTACCGCTATTGCTTTCTTCATGACTTATACATGTTCCTATGACTATGAGATTATGCAACTCCCGAATACCGTGGAAACACCTTGTGTGCTATCAAACGTCACAGCGTAACTGGGTGATCATAAAGATGATCTACAGGTGTCTGCAAAAGTATTCGTGGTGTTGGCATAGATCAAGAATAGGATTTGTCACTCCGAGTGTCGGAGAGGTATCTTTGGGCCCTCTCGGTAATACACATCATAATAAGACTTGCAAGCAAATGACTAATGATTTAGTCACGAGATGATGTATTACGGAACGAGTAAAGAGACTTGCCGGTAACGAGATTAACTAGGTATGGTGATACCGACGATCGTATCTCGGACAAGTAACATACCGATGACAAAAGGAACAACGTATGCTGTTATGCGGTTTGACCGATAAAGATCTTCGTAGAATATGTAGGAGTCAATATGAGCATCCAGGTTCCGCTACTGGTTATTGACTGGAGATGAGTCTCGGTCATGTCTACATAGTTCTCGAACCCGTAGGGTCCGCACGCTTAACGTTTGATGACGATCGGTATTATGTGTTTATGTGTTTTGATGTACCGAAGGTAGTTTGGAGTCCCGGATGAGATCGGGGACATGACGAGGAGTCTCGAAATGGTCGAGATGTAAAGATCGATATATTGGACGACTATATTCGGACATCGGAGAGGTTCCGAGTGATTCAGGTATTTTTCGGAGTACCGGAGAGTTACGGGAATTCGCCGGGGAGTATATGGGCCTTATTGGGCTTTAAGGGAAAGGGAGAGAGGAGGCTGCGCCCCTCCCATGGCTTGTTCCGAATTGGACTAGGGAGAGGGCTGCTCCCCCTCCTTCCTTCTCTTCTCTTTCCCTTTCCTTCTCTCCTACTCCTACTACTTGGAAGGGCTCCTAGTTCTACTAGGAAAGGGGGAATCCTACTCCCGGTGGGAGTAGGACTCCCCTAGGGCGCGCCATAGAGAGGGCCGGCCCTCCCTCTCCTCCACTCCTTTATATATGGGGGTAGAGGCACCCCATAGACACACAAGTTGATCAGTTGATCTCTCCCAACTGTGTGCAGTGCCCCCCCTCCACAGTAACACACCTCAGTCATATCGTTGCGGCGCTTAGGCGAAGCCCTGCGACAATAACTTCATCATATCCGTCACCACGCCGTCGTGCTGACGAAACTCTCCCGTGAAGCTCAACTGGATCAAGAGCTCGTGGGACGTCATCAAGATGAACGTGTGCTGAACGCGGAGGTGCCGTACGTTCGGTACTTGATCGGTTGGATCGCGAAGAAGTTCAACTACATCAACCGCGTCACTAGATGCTTCCGCTCCCGGTCTACGAGGGTACGTAGACACACTCTCCCCTTCGTTGCTATGCATCTAGTAGATAGATCTTGCGTGATCGTAGGAAAATTTTGAAAATACTACGTTCCCCAACAGTGGCATCATGAGCCAGGTCTATGCGTAGATGATATGCACGAGTAGAACACAAGTGAGTTGTGGACGATACTAGTCATACTGCTTACCAGCATGTCATACTTTGCTTCAGCGGTATTGTGAGATGAAGCGGCTCGGACCGACATTACGCGTACGCTTACGCGAGACTGGTTTCACCGCTATGAGCACTCGTTGCTTAAAGGTGACTGGCGGGTGTCTGTCTCTGTCACTTTAGCTGAATCAAGTGTGACTACGCCCGATCCTTGTGAAGGTTAAAACAGCACATACTTGACGAAACATCGTTGTGGTTTTTGTATGCGTAGGTAAGAACGGTTCTTGCTAAGCCCGTAGTAGCCACGTAAAACTTGCAACAACAAAGTAGAGGACGTCTAACTTGTTTTTGTAGGGCATGTTGTGATGTGATATGGTCAAGACATGATGAGTTATACGGTTTTGTATGAGATAATCATGTTTTGTAAAGTTATCGGCAACTGGCAGGAGCCATATGGTTGTCGCTTTATTGTATGAAATGCAATCGCCATGTAATTGCTTTACTTTATCACTAAGCGGTAGCGATAGTCGTAGAAGCAATAGTTGGCGAGACGACAACGATGCTACGATGAAGATCAAGGTGTCGCGCCGGTGACGAAGGTGATCATGACGGTGCTTTGGAGATGGAGATCAAAAGCACAAGATGATGATGGCCATATCATGTCACATATTTTGATTGCATGTGATGTTTATCTTATTATGCTTCTTATTTTGCTTAGTACGACGGTAGCATTATAAGATGATCCCTTACAAAATTTCAAGGTATAAGTGTTCTCCCTGAGTATGCATCGTTGCGAAAGTTCGTCGTGCCGAGACACCACGTGATGATCGGGTGTGATAAGCTCTACGTTCAAATACAACGGGTGTAAGCCAGTTTTGCACACGCAGAATACTCGGGTTAAGCTTGACGAGCCTAGCATATGCAGATGTGGCCTCGGAACACTGGAGACCGAAAGGTCAAGCGTGAATCATATAGTAGATATGATCAACATAAGATGTTCACCATTGAAAACTACTCCATCTCATGTGATGATCGGACATGGTTTAGTTGATTTGGATCACGTGATCATTTAGATGACCAGAGGGATGTCTATCTAAGTGGGAATTCTTCAAGTAATATGATTAATTGAACTTTAATTTATCATGAACTTAGTCCTGGTAGTATTAGCATATCTGTGTTGTAGATCAATAGCTCGTGATATAGCTCCCCGTTTATTTTTTATATGTTCCTAGAGAAATATAAGTTGAAAGATGTTAGTAGCAATGATGCGGACTAGGTCCGTGATCTGAGGATTATCCTCATTGCTGCACAGAAGTATTATGTCCTTGATGCACCGCTAGGTGACAGACCTATTGCAGGAGCAAATGCAGACGTTATGGACGTTTGGCTAGCTCAATATGATGACTACTTGATAGTTTAGTGCACAATGCTTAACGGCTTAGAATCGGGACTTCAAAGACATTTTGAACGTCATGGACCATATGAGATGTTCCAGGAGTTGAAGTTAATATTTCAAGCAAATACCCGAGTTGAGAGATATGAAGTCTCCAACAAGTTCTATAGCTAAAAGATGGAGGAGAATAGCTCAAGCAGTGAGCATGTGCTCAGATTGTCTGGGTACTACAATTGCTTGAATCAAGTGGGAGTTAATCTTCCAGATAAGATAGTAATTGACAAAGTTATCTAGACACTATCACCAAGTTAGTAGAACTTCGTGATGAACTATAATATGCAAGGGATGACAAAAGTAATTCCCGAGCTCTTCGCGATACTGAAATCGGCGAAGGTAGAAATCAAGAAAGAGCATCAAGTGTTGATGGTTAACAAGACCACTTGTTTCAAGTAAAGGGCAAAGGGATAGAAGGGGAACTTCAAGAAGAATGACAAGCAAGTTGTCACTCCCGTGAAGAAACCCAAAGCTAAACTCAATCCTGAAACTAAGTGCTTCTACTGCAAAGGAAATGGTCACAGGAAGTGGAACTGCCCTAGATACTTGGTGGATAAGAAGGATGGCAAAGTGAACAAAGGTATATTTGATATACAGATTATTGATGTGTACTTTACTAGTGTTCATAGCAACCCCTGGGTATTTGATACCAGTTCAGTTGCTAAAATTAGTAACTCGAAACAAGAGTTGCAGAATGAACACAAACTAGTTAAAGATGAAGTGACGATGTGTGTTGGAAGTGGTTCCAAGATTGATATGATCATCATCGCACACTCCCTATACTTTCGGGATTAGTGTAGAACCTAAATAAATGTTATTTGGCATTTGCGTTAAGTATGAATATGATTTGATCATGTTTGTTACGGTTATTCATTTAAAGTCATAGAATAATTGTTATTCTGTTTACATGAATAAAACCTTCGATGGTCATACACCCAATGAAAATAGTTTGTTGGATCTCGATCGTAGTGATACACATATTCATAATATTGAAGCCAAAAGATGCAAGGTTAATAATGATAGTGCAACTTATTTGTGGCACTGCCGTTTAGGTCATATTGGTGTAAAGCGCATGAAGAAATTCCATAGTGATGGACTTTTGGAATCACTTGGTGCTTGCGAACCATGCCTCATGGGCAAGATGACTAAAAATCCGTTCTCCGGAACAATGGAGCGAGCAACAGATTTGTTGGAAATCATACATACTGATGTATGTGGACCGATGAGAGTTGAAGCTCGTGGCGAGTATCATTATTTTCTGACCTTCACTGATGATTTGAGCAGATATGGGTATGTCTACTTGATGAAGCACAAGTCTGAAACATTTGAAAAGTTCAAAGAATTTCAGAGTGAAGTAGAGAATCATCGTAACAAGACAATAAAGTTTCTACGATCTGACCGTGGAGGTGAATATTTGAGTTACGAGTTTGGTCTTCATTTGAAACAATGTGGAATAGTTTCACAACTCACGCCACCCGGAACACCACAACGTAATGGTGTGTCCGAACGTCGTAACCATACTTTATTAGATATGGTGCGATCTATGATGTCTCTTACCGATTTACCACTATAGTTTTGGGTTATGCATTAAAGACAGCTGCATTCACGTTAAATAGGGCACCATCTAAATCGTTGAGACGATGCCTTATGAACTGTGGTTTGGCAAGAAACCAAAGTTGTCGTTTCATAAAATTTGGGGCTGCGATGCTCATGTGAAAAAGCTTCAACCTGATAAGCTCGAACCCAAGTCGGAGAAATGTGTCTTCATAGGATACCGAAAGGAGACAGTTGGGTACACCTTCTATCACAGATCCGAAGGAAAAATATTCGTTGCTAAGAATGGATCCTTTCTAGAGAAGGAGTTTCTCTCGAAAGAAGTGAGTGGGAGGAAAGTGGAACTTGATGAGTTAATTGTACCTTCTCTCGAATTGGAAAGTAGTACATCACAGAAACTGGTTCCAGTGATTCCTACACCAATTAGTGAGGGAGCTAATGATGATGATCATGAAACTTCAGATCAAGTTTCTGCTGAACTTCGTATATCAACCAGAGTTCGTTCCGCACGAGAGTGGTACGGTAACCCAGTTCTGAAAGTCATGTTACTAGACCATGATGAACCTACGAACTATGAGGAAGCGATGATGAGCCCAGATTCCGCGAAATGGCTTGTGGCCATGAAATCTGAGATGGGATCCATGTATGAGAACAAAGTGTAGACTTTGCTTGACTTTCCTGATGATCGGCAAGCCATTGAAAATTAATGGATCTTTAAGAGGAAGACTGACGCCGATGGTAATGTTACTGTCTACAAAGCTCGACTTGTTGCGAAAGGTTTTCGATGGAGGAGGAGGTGAAGGAGGACGATCAGGAACCTCTTCACCCTCTGGGTTAGCGTTGGGAACCCTTTTAGGAGCCATCCTGAATGAGATGACAACTATTAGCCATTGATTGAGAGAAAATATAAGCTGAATCAACGGCTAGAAATTGCAACATAGTCTTCACAAGAACATTCGAACAAGAAGAACGAATGTAATCCACAGTTTAATAGTAACAACAATCTTCACGACAAGCCACTTGGGAGACAAAAGGTAAATAAAAACAACAAGGAGCAGATAGAACAAATACAAGATAGAAGCTTCGTTAGACATATTCGTGCTGAAAGCTTATGGAACGTGTTACAAAAGGGTTTTGCAATCCCCGGATCAGCATAGCCAAGGACCCTTTAAGATGCAACTCCCGATCGGAACAACGGCCATAAAACTACTTCACTCAATGTAGAACCCCGAACTCCATATCATGCATTCGTTGGAAGAATGCCTATGAACTACAAGATGAACCCACCTATTAATTTCCGAAAGTTTCTTGTTATGCAATCAGGTGTTGGGGATACAGGGGAAGCATCACGCACTCAACTCTAATCCTACATCCAGCTGTATCCATCCTTCAACACATAACCAGTTATTTCCGAAAACCGTCTACCTCGGACCTTCAAAACGCATCTACTATACAAGCTATGGCAATACTCCCGAACTACCTCCACAGTACTAGGTGACGTCGGGGTTATCTTGCCACTAACCGCATAGGAGAGTTTTCGATGTCGGCCGTCTTAAGTATTCCAGAACTGCTACGATATATTTGTGACGACAACACCTCAGAACTCAACTCCCCGGGACACTGCCACAACCCCTAAATGACAGGAGGCATCGAGAACAATGTTCTCGTCACAAAGACATCGAAACAATCCAAACAATACTCGCGAGATTCCTAAAAAAAATTTGGTGAAATTTTGAGAGTAGAAGAGACAAGAGTAATCGTCAGGAGTCCTCACTAGAGTGAAAAGAGATGAGGAGCAAAAGAAATCCTACTCTCTGATATATATATATATATATATATATATATATATATATATATATATATATATATATATATATATATATATATATATATATATATATATATATATATATATATATAGGACTCAAAACATTTTAAGTGTGTGCCTAGACTCAACCGTCAACGATTCGATCAATCAGTGGGAGCTTCTAGGTCGGAGAAGGCTCTGAATACCAACTTGTAATGCCCAGGATGGGACTATACCTCCTACGTGTCGAGGCACGACTTAAAGGTATAAGCCCATTCTGGAATGATCTCAAGTTCGGTATCTTTGCACATCTCATGTAAAAATAGGGATGAAAAGAAAAGAGATAGTTGGCTTACATTCGCCACGTCACACAATTCATTACATAGTCAAACATAATCCAAATAACATCACAACCCGACTACGGGTGAAGATCCAAATGGAAGATACCAAATACATAAAGCCACAGGTTCGAATCGCCCCTAGTAGAAACCACTACTGATCATCGGGATAGTGCACATAGTATCGGCTACATTCTTCATCGTACTCCCAATACAGCTCTGTGCCGTCACCTGAGTAGTTCACCATGGTACCTGCACCTGGTGTGGTGTAGAATATGTGAGCCATGGAGGACTCAGCAATCCCGTTCCCGGGTAGCAAAACTATCTAAGCCTTGGGTGTGGAACAAGGCTGAAGAAAGATAAAAGGTTGCAGCTGCACTAGCACTAGCTTACGTGTTAAGAGCGAGAAGAGAAGTGCCACAAGCGACAAAGTGATCACAAAGTGATCCTAACTAAGCACATCAAACATAACCCCACCGTGTTCACTTCCCGAACCCCTTTCGGAAAATGACCGTCATGGTTACTCACGCTGGTAGTGTGTTCTGAACATGGTGTCAAGTTTTCTACAACCGGAGATTAACAAATTCCCATCTGTCACATAACCGCGGGCACGGCTTTCGAAAGTTCAAACCCTGCAGGGGTGTTCCAACTTGGCCCATTACAAGCCCACGATCCGCGGAGTCGCAACTCCAAGGTGGGAAGGCTCGAGTATCCTCGGAATCCCGTGCTCAAGATACTCCGACTAAGGTAAGACTAATCCAGCAAGACCTCCCGGCGTGCCGACACCCTGACAGTAGCCGCGCGTATCTAGTCTCAGGCCACGACCGGATGAGCACAGCGTACAGTGACCAAAACCCAAGTTGCCAAGGGGGGTACCGCACACGACTCTAGTTTGGACCAACACTCAAATCGAGCACTGGCCCAGGGGGGGTTGATTAATTAATCCTCGGGTTAATTACTCCCTCAGGAAGTTTTAGTTGTTAGGCGAATGGAGTACCAATGTTTGGCCTCGCTGGAAAAGACTTAGCGCTAAGCGGTTTATCGAGGGGGTCCCATAACCCCAACCGTGTGAGGAACGCAAAATCAAGGAACATAACACCGGTTTATACGGTTCCTAGGGCGGCATGAGTGGAACAAATCACCAAGCAAGAGGCTTAGCCTTCCACCCATTACCAATATATAGATGAATTCATTAAAGAGTTTATATAGTGTGATATCCCAACATAACTTCAACATGAAGCAAGAATCTTCAATTCTTCTCCTGCAACTAGCAATGCTATAAGAGGGGCTGAGCGAAGCCTACGTAGCCAATCAAAGGTTTGCATAGGTAGGGTGGTTAGACAGATTCATGGTTACAATAGGAGGCTGACACACAAAACATGGGCATCGAGGCAATAAGCTAAAGAGCGAGACTTCTAGCAAAAGGCAAAGATAGTAATGATATCTGGGTCAGGTTATCTTGCCTATCGAGTCGTCGATGGGATCGTAAGACGGCTCCTCGTTCTCAACCTCGGTAGTAACCTCGTTCTCGTACTCGGTCTCGGCTTCCGGCTTTACTCAACACAAGAACACACGAGGCACGAAATCAAACAAGGTGCAATGCGTAAATTACAGAATGCATGTATGATGCACTTAGGATGCACTGCAGATGCACATAGGATGCATTACATGATAACATAGGAAGCACAGAGAAACAACACAAGAAACATGACAATATGCTCAAGCAAGTAGGATGGAAGACAAGTCTATGTAGGAAGCAAACATTGCAGGGGTAGGAAGCACAGAGAAATAACATAAGAACAACAAGTTTAAATGAGGCCGGAAACTACCTAAGACAAATCCGGTAAGTCCTCATGTGCATAGTTTGAAATTAGTCCAGATCTGAACTACCTTAAGTTAAAGTTGATAAACAGCAAGTTAACATGCAACATGACAATCTACACGAAATTCTAGTCAAGTTTCATATAAAGTTTGTTTAAAACGGAGCTACGGTCTATAAGATATGATCAAAACAAGATAAGCATGGCAACGGTGCAAGATGCATCCAAACATCAAGCAAACATACTCCAAACATGTTAACAAGATGATATTATGAATCTACATGGAAAATCACACAAGTTTCATGTAGGACACGCTCAAAACGGAGCAACGGACTAAAAGATACACCCGAAACAAGAAACAAAGCAAAGCTGTAATTAACAGCCACATAGCAACTTCGGAGCAAGAAATATATACTCTACAGCACTCAAACATGGTGACAAGAAGCATGGACATGAAGTAGACATATCCTACAGCAAACAACTTCATTGGAGCATCTCCATAGGAGGCATGTATCAAAAGCAACAAGCTACGACATTTTGAACATGACAATAAAACCTGATAGTAATATTTTATAGCAACTTGGGAGCAAGAATTAAATATGCTACAGCAACCCAAATGATCATGTGAGGACATGGATGGATAGGCAACAACATATACAACAAGGAATGATCAATGGCCACCCCAAAACTAACATGGATTTGCCTAGAGCAGCAAGCAAACATAGCATCGGGATATTATAGATTCCAGACTTAGTGAAATTTCACTAAGTGTTAAAACAGCAATATTATCATGGCATGTTTGTGAGCATGTTTAAGTCACCTCAAGGCATAATATGGCAAAAGGTTTGCACCACATCAAAGATCACATGATGGGGATTCTAAAACATATGAGCATGTGACATGGGGACAAACACAACAATAGCAACGAGCTCCTCAACTAGGCATCTCGTAACAAGTTACAAAGCCTAACAGCCACATGCACTTTTGCAACAGGGATAAACATGGCAATATGAACTCTAACAAGCATGCTATAGCAACCAACATGTAGAGCATCTCATGATGAACATTTCGACATCTCATTTGCTTCATTTGGATAAACATGCACCAAGTTATCACATCTCAAACATGGCATGAAAATAACTAGTAGCAGCAGTTTATATCATGTAGCACTCTTGTCATGAAGATTAAGACATCTAGATGGACTCAAACAAGCATGACACAATGGAACAAAACGTAGTACATGTCACCACGATCATTTTGACATATCATATGCACAAAACGGACAAGCACAGTAAAAGTTATTGCCATCACAAGAATGCATCAGACAACAAAATAACAACAAAAGACTTAGGGAAAACGGGGTCAACCTCCGGATTAGTCAACGCGGGTCGCGGGTCAAACGGGTTGCGGGTCGGGTCGCGGAGCGGGCGAACAGTTGCGGGCCCGTTAGGGTTTCCCCGCTGGATCGGGCGAACGGGCACCGATCGGGATCGGGATCCTGGCGCTCGAGAGCTTCGCGGCGGCTGCTGGCCCTCCCGGCGGCGGGCTGGAGGAGGCCGGCGAGGGGGCCCGGCGGCGAGGAGCGGCTCGGAGGAGCCTCGGGCTCGGGGCGGCGGATCCTAGCGCCGGCGGCGGAGGCTTCGAAGGCGGCGGTGACTAGGGGCGAGATCCGGCGGCGTGACCGGCGGCGGGGTAGGCGAAGGGAGCTCGAGGCGCGCGGGGGCGCGTGGAGGCGACGTGCCCGGATGGCGGCGGCAGCGGGCCGCGCGGGCCGGCGCGGTGGGGAGCGGCGGCGGTGACGTGTCCGCATGCGATTCGTCTGGCCGTCGGCTGGACGTGTCCGCTGGCGGTCGGACGTGTCCGGCTCGGGGGTGGAGGGTTGGATCTAGGTTTTTTGGACGAAAATGGCAAGGGGGGGACGTTTTTATAGGCACAAGGAGCTAGGAGACTCCAAATGGGGAGCGGTTTTCGGCCACGCGATCACAATTCGATGACCGAGATGATGGGAAGGGTTGTGCTGGGTTGGTGGGCTGTTGTGGAGGGGCTCTTGGGCCTCAAAGAGGAGGTACTTTTAGCCCACTAGGTTAACCGTTGGAGTACCAAACAAACTCCAAACGCGACGAAACTTGACAGGCGGCCTACACGTACCAAAACAACATCACACGACAAGTCTCACGTCAATCCGAAAACGTTACACGGTCAAACACGAAAGAAGGACTCGGGGATGCCACGGGCACGTGTGAGAGCGTCGGAACTCGAAACGAACAACGGGAAGAGACGAGTGGGACCGGATGCAAGTGACAACACAAATGCAATGCAATGCACATGACAACATGACATGAATGAAATGCACACACGCACACGACAAAACGAAGAAAACCCGAAATGAAGAAGAACCCGGAAAGGAAAAGATGAAGCCATATAGAGAAAGTGTTACATCTGGGGCATTACAAACTCTCCTCTACTACGAAAATATCTCGTCCCGAGATCTAGGACTGGAAGAAGGAAGGATACTCGGAACGAAGGTGATCTTCTCGTTCCCACGTAGCTTCTTGGTCGATATGGTGTGACCACTTAACTTTCAAGAACTTGATTGACTTGTTGCGGGTCTTGCGCTCGGTTTCTTCGAGAATAGCAACGGGGTGCTCTCGGTAAGACAAGTCTTGTTGAAGATCAATCTCCTCAAACGGAATAGTGCGTTTAGGAGCCTTGAAGCACTTGCGGAGCTGAGACACGTGAAACACATCATGAACATTAGCGAAGTTGGAAGGGAGCTCAAGTTGATAGGCTAGATCGCCTCTTTTGCCAAGGATCTTGAAAGGGCCCACGTATCTAGGAGCAAGCTTGCCTTTGATACCAAATCTTTGGGTGCCTTTCATAGGAGAAACACGGAGATAGACATGATCACCCATGTTGAAGGCCAAATCACGATGCTTGCCGTCATAGTAACTCTTTTGACGCGACTGAGCGGCCTTGAGATTCTCACGTATGACTTTGCACATTTCTTCGGCTTCTGAGATCAAGTCATTGCCAAGAAGTTGACGTTCACCAGTCTCGGACCAGTTGAGAGGAGTACGACACTTTCTGCCATAGAGGATTTCAAACGGAGCTTTGCCGGCACTTGCTTGGAAACTGTTGTTGTAAGAGAACTCGGCAAACGGAAGACAATCTTCCCACTTCATGCCAAAAGAGATGACACAAGCTCTGAGCATGTCTTCTAGGATCTGGTACACTCTCTCGACTTGACCACTAGTCTGAGGGTGAAACGCAGTGCTGAAACGGATCTTAGTGCCCATGGCAGACTGGAATGAGTCCCAGAACTTGGATGTGAACAAACTTCCACGATCTGAGGAGATAACTTGAGGAATGCCATGTAAGGACACAATTCTGGAAGTGTACAACTCTGCCAGCTGAGCTGCATTGATGGATTCTTTGACTGGAAGGAAGTGAGCTACTTTGGTAAGCTTGTCAATGACAACAAGGATAGAATCATTCCCCTTCTTGGACTTGGGAAACCCAGTGACGAAATCCATTTCAATTTGGTCGAACTTCCACTCGGGAATAGGAAGAGGTTGGAGAAGACTGGCTGGACGTTGATGCTCTGCCTTCACTCTTCTGCAGACATCACATTCATTCACAAATTGGGCAATCTCGCTATTCATGCGAGTCCACCAGTAAGATTGCTTGAGGTCTTGGTACATCTTGGAACTTCCAGGATGAATCGAGAGGAGGGAGTCATGTGCTTCGTTCATTATGAGATTCCTGAGATCACCCTTGGGAACCACAAGTCTGTCCTCAAAGAACAAGGTGTCTTTCTCATCAATGCGATAACACTTGTATTTGGGAGTACCCTTTGCAATACCATGTTTCACTTTCTGCACCATAGCATCACTGAGTTGGGCCTCACGGATCTGATCTTCCAAGGTAGGAGCAACTTGAAGATTTGCAAGAAAACCTTGCGGAACAACTTGAAGGTTGAGCTTCCTGAATGCTTCACAAAGCTCAGGCTGAAACGGCTTGATAAGGAGACTGTTGCAATTTGCCTTTCTGCTCAAGGCATCTGCAATGACATTGGCCTTGCCAGGTGTGTATTCGATGCTTGGATCATACTCTTGGATCATCTCAACCCAACGAGTCTGGCGAAGGTTCAGGTTCGACTGTGTGAAGATGTACTTCAAGCTCTTGTGATTGGTGAAGATGTCAACTTTTCTGCCCAACAGAAGGTGTCTCCACATGATCAAAGCGTGTACCACAGCTGCTAGCTCAAGATCATGTGTGGGGTAGTTCTTCTCACTTGGCTTCAATTGACGAGAAGTGTAAGCCACGATTTTCTTGTCTTGCATAAGCACACCACCAAGTCCTTGAAGAGAAGCATCACAGAATACTTCATAGGGCTTGGACTCATCTGGAGGAGTAAGAACTGGAGCAGAGATGAGCTTTTCTTTGAGAGTTTTGAATGCCACATCACAATCCGGAGACCAGTTGTACTTGACATTCTTCTGCAGCAAGTTGGAGAGAGGCTTGGCAATCTTGGAGAAGTTCTCAACGAACCTTCTGCAATAGCTAGCAAGACCAAGGAAGCTTCGGAGTTGCTTGACGTTCTGAGGAGGTTCCCAGTTGACAATCGCTTCAACTTTCCCGGGGTTGACCGCAATACCGTCAGCGGAGATGATATAGCCCAGATACAAGACCTTATCGAGCCAGAATTCGCACTTGGAGAACTTGGCATATAACTTATGTTCACGGAGTCTGTCGAGAACCAGACGGAGGTGCTTTTCCTGATCCTCTTCATTCTTGGAGAATACCAAGATGTCATCCAGATACACAAGCATAAATTCGTTCGTGTAGGGGTTGAAAATGTAGTGCATCATTCTCGAGAAGGTAGGTGGAGCATTAGCGAGCCCAAAAGACATGAATGTGTATTCATATGAGCCGTAGCTTATTCTGAATGCAGTCTTGTGAATATCTTTTTCACGGATGCGGATCTGGTGATAACCCATCCGGAGATCGAGCTCTGAGAACACTTTAGCTCCTTTGAGCTGCTCGAACAATTCATTGATGTTGGGGAGCGGATACTTGTTCTTTATTGTCTTCCTGTTCAATGGCCGGTAATCAACGCAAAGGCGCTCCGTGCCATCCTTCTTCTTGACAAATAAGACACCACAGCCCCAACGAGAAGTGCTAGGCCTGATCAGACCCATACGCTCTTGTTCATCAAGCTGTTTCTTCAACTCCTTCAACTCTTCAGGGGAAAGCTTGTACGGGCGCCGGCATGCTGGCTCAGTACCAGGCTCGAGTTCAATGACAAATTCAACTTGACGATGCGGAGGCATGCCTGGAAGCTCTTCAGGGAAAACATCTTCATATTCATTGACCACTGGAATTTGAGATATGGCATTAATCTCGCCCTTGTCATTGAGAGAGAATAGCCTGATTGTGTTATCTCGAGAGGCGAAGATAATCACGTTCGTTAGGATGAGTAATCTTGACTTCCTTATTTGCACAATCAATGTGAGCATCATGCTTGGAGAGCCAATCCATCCCAAGAATAAGATCAATGTTGGAATTGCCGAGAATAACCGGAGAAACCAGAAAAAGGTAATCACCCATATAAATAGATACATCCGGAGCAAAGTTGTTGGAGTTCAGAAGCAAACCCGGAGAAAGCACAGACATCGGACTAGGCAAATCTTGCAATGGCATATCATGTGATAATGCAAAAGGTCTTGACATGAAAGAATGTGATGCACCTGAATCAAACAAGACTTTTGCAGGAATAGAGTTAACTGGAAGATTACCAAGTATCACATCTGAAGATTTCTCTGCTTGAGCTGCATTCATCAGATTCACTCTTGCTGACTTGGGGTTGTGCTTGACAATAGTAGTGCTGACAGGTGGAGGAGGCAGAAGGCGCCTTGGGTTGGGGCACTTGTTAGCATAGTGACCCTTCTGAGAGCACTTGTTGCAAACCACTTCTGAGAGAGGATGGTGATAAGGAGCACTTGACTTGGAAGCTTGAAAATGATTCTTTGACCGATTGCTTGGGTTGGGTGGGTGGGAGAAAGCACGGCCACCAGAATTCTTGTTGTTGTTGTTGGGAGCTCGGATCACTGGAGGAGGTGGAAGCCAAAACTTCTATTGCTTTGCGACCACTTGAGAAGAAGAGGAGGAGTGAACAACATCTCTGATCCTCTTTTTGGAAGCTTCCATCTTGAGCTGGGCTGCTGATACGTCCAAAACGTATCTATAATTTCTGCTTGCTCCATGCCTCTTTTGGGTGATATTGCTATGATATTTATACACTTCCATACACTTTTGATCATATTTGGACTAACCTATTAACTCAGTGCACCCCAGTGCCAGTTTCTGTTTTCTGCTGTTTTTGTATTTCAGGTTTTCCCATCACGTAAACTGCCAGAAAAATCCCGGAAAAATTATATAAAAAATCAGCGTTCCAGAAGCTTCCCGGCAGCCAAAGTAGAGCTGGAGGGGGGCCACCAGGGCTCCAGGCGCCCTGGTGGCGCGGCCCCCCTCCTGGCCATGCCGGGGGGGCGCCTGGGCCCCCCAGGCCTCCGCTGATGCCCCCCTTTGGCATATTTTTAACACGCGTCCCGAAACCCTCGAGACGGGAACCCTTTTTCGCGATCTCATCTCTGTTCCGCTGCCGCCGCGCTTCCAAGATCGGGAGCACCAGGAGAACTCTTCCCGGCACCCTGCCGGAGGGGAGGATCACCACCGGGAGCTTCTCCACCACCATGGACGCCTCCCAGATGAGTTGTGAGTAGTCTCCCTTGGACCATGGGTCCATGACCAGTAGCTATGTGATGTTCTCCTCCCGTTCTTGTGCTTCACTAATTAGACCTCGTGAGCTGCCCTGCACGATCGAGGCACATATGTAATCCTTATGCTGTTGCTATGTTGAGTTTGCTGGGATCCGATGGATTGTGAGATTATGTTCAGATTGTGTTTGAGTAATATATTTGATTTACCTCTTTTATATTTATGTTCGTAAGTAATTCTTGCATGTTCTCCGTTGCTATTTATTGCTTTGGCCAAGTAGTAGGTAGTGACTCCAAGAGGGAACGTTATGCTTGATTGTGGGTTCATGCCCCTCGATGACTAGCTTGAGTGACAGAAACATGAGTCTAGGGGATGTGCTGTTGCCACAAGGGGGAAAATGACGGTGCTTGTGCCCGCGGGTGCAAGGATTGTTTACTTTACGCAAAGTTCTTTTAATGCAGTTGTCTGTTGCTTTGAGTTTACACTATGGGTGGGACTCGGAACTTAATACCAGCGAGATGTTCTGGATAGATATCTCAAGGTGGATGATTAGTAGTAGATGCAGATGGATTTCGGTCTACTTGCCTTGGCGTACCGCCCATGCTTTGAACCTCTACCTTTCTTGCAACATAGTTAGCATTGGTTTGCGCACATAATTCTGTCAATTGCCCAGCAGTAATTCGTTCACCTCACATAGCTGTTTTATCGTCTTTTGGGAGAGAGACATCACTAGTGAACATCATGGGACCCCGGTCCATATTACCATCACTGATCACATCCGCTATTTACTTTCTGCTTTTACTTACTATTTGCAGCATTACCTATCACTATTATCACTTGCGTTTGATCCTTTGTAAACGACAAGGCCGGAGGGATTGACAACCTCTCTGTACTCGTTGGGAGCAAAGTTATTTGTATCTGTGTGCAGGTCCACGTTGATTGCTAATATCTGGCGTCGTTAGCAGTTGACACCTTCTTGTTGAAACTGGGAGTCTCAGGGGAAATCGATCCTTGGTATCTTTGCCAAGGGAAAACTTCCGCTACACTGCATCTCAAACCTTCCACTTGGGGTAACCAACGAGGGGCGAGAAGCCATCAAGCAAAGTTTTCTAGCGCCGTTGCCGGGGACTCCACTCTTCAAGATAGGGGAGTTGCACTCTATCTTTTATCTTTGCTTTTTAGTCTTGTTAGTTTACCTTTCAGTTTTCTTTTTGTCTTTTCACTAGTTTTGCTTAATGGAAAACAACAAAAATATGAGAGAGCTTTATAAGCTCTACCTTGCTTTGGGACATGATGTGTTTGAAGAGAAAATTAAAAAACCTATGGAACTTTATTATTTGCATAACAATCATGATGGTGGTGATGTTATTAGTATGCTTTCTTTGAATATCAATATTGCTAATGACATGGAAAGCTCTAAGCTTGGGGATGACACGTTTGATGAACATGATATTTTTAGTCCCCCAACTTTTGAAGAGAAAATTTACTTTGATGATACTTTGCTTCCTATATATGATGATTACAATGATGAATATGATGTTTTCAGTCCACCTACTATTGAGGATAAAATTTATTATGATTATGATATGCCTCCTAAATACAATGATTACCATGATGGTTATGATTGCTTTACTCTCACTATTCCTAATAAGAAAGATTTTGCTTATATGAAGAGTAATGATACCTTTTTGCATGTGGATCATGGTAACAATGCTTTATGTGATGCTTATATTGTTGAGTTTATTCGTGATCCCACTGAAAATTATTATGAGAAGGGAACATATGCTTATAGATATTTCAATAATATCAAGTTCCCTCTCTTTATGTTGAAGGTTTTGAAGCTGCACTTGTTTTGTCTTCCTATGCTTATTGCTTTGTGCGTCATTGAATTATTGTATTGCAATATTCCTATGCATAGGAAGCATGTTAGGCTTAAATGTGTTTGGTATTTGCTTCTTGATGCTCTCTTTTGTTCTTCAACTCTTATTCCTACGAGAGCATCATTAAAGTCTTAAGCCTATCTTTATGGCTATAAAGAAAGAGCTCTAGGGAGACAACCCTTGTTATCTTTGCTTTCAGTTTGTTCTTTCAGTTTTTAGTGGTCTTGATGTTTGTTACTACAGTAGCATCATCATTGTATCTTTAGTTTTCAGCTTTGTGCCAAGTGTAGCCTCTGATTGCAAGAAAGTTCAAAAGTTGTGACGTGTTGTCCAGGAAACAGATTCTGTCCTTGGATAGAAAAATTCGTATAAAATCACCAGATCATCTTTTTGGTCTGAATTTTTTCGACAGCGTGCTCTATACAATTATCTTTCGTGCGTCTGTTCTGAGTTTTTTGATTAGAGTTGCAGAAGTGCCCCGAAAAAATCATTTACTACCTGCTGTTTTGTTTTTCACAGATTCTGTCCTGTTTTGCCTTTCCTTCATTTTGCAAACCTTGAGCTTGCTTTTTCTTTGCAAAAACCTTTTGGCAATCTTGAGAAACAGTAGACCTTCAAGAATATCCTTATTTCCAGCAAGGAACAATTATTTTATTATGGGTACTAACCTCGCTAATCAGATTATGATGAGTTATGTATGAAGGGAGTTTTCAAGTGTGCGAGGGAAGATGATAAAAAGATTCAGGAGTGTCAAACGCTCAAGCTTGGGGATGCCCCCATGCACCCCAAAGAAATATTCAAGGAGACTCAAGCGTCTAAGCTTGGGTATGCCCCCGTGCATCCCCTTCTCCATCAACATTATCAGTTCGTCTTTCGTTCCACTATATTTTTATCACTTCATGTGTTATGTGCTATGCTTGGAGCGTCTTGCTTTTAGTTTCCTTTTTAGTTTTCTTTAGCTTTTCATAACGAGTTGGAACTCAGCTTTCTTTGTGTGGGAGAGAAACACGCTCCACTTCTACCTAGAACATAACATAGAATTTTCATGTCTGTCTTTGCTGTGTATGTTCTTTGTCTTTCAATAGCTACTGTCATGTTCAGCTCTTAGTATTCATGCTTATCTTTTTAAAGAGCTTTTGTTTAGTTGGTTGCTTGAACTCTCTTTAGTTATCATGCTTATCTTATTAAGAGAGTTTGCTTCTGTTGCATTGGTCGATATGTCTATGATAAAAATGCTACGTGCATAATGGTGCTTAGTAGTTCATGTTTTCTTATGGTTAGTCTGAAATAGCTGGGGGGTTCCCAATGTGTTATTGGAGTACCAACATGATTTGTTTGCCTATGATGTGGTATGGTTTAGTAATATCTTCCTTCGAGAATTTATTTTGATTGACTTGGCGTATGCTCACGCATATTTAAGACTGTAAAGAAAGTCTGTCAAGCCTTGATGATCTTTTGTTTCTGAGTAGTGATACGTCTCAAACGTATCTACTTTTCCAAACACTTTTGATATTGTTTTGACCTCATTCTTGCATGATTTGGACTAAACTAACCCGGACTGACGCTGTTTTCAGCAGAGCTGCCTGTATGGTTTATTTGTGTGCAGGAAAACGGATTTTTAAGCATCTCAGAAAAATCCACGAAAAATCACGAAAAATCCACGCACCCGAAGAAACAACATACCAGAAGTGGGGCCAGAGGGGGGCCAGGGGGTGCCCAGGCGCCTTGTGGGCGCCCCCCCCTGGGCCGCGCCGGGGGGCGCCTGGGTGGGGCCCACACCCCCTGGTGCCCTACTTTAGCCCGTATTTTTTCCTCCGAGGCAGAAACCCTAGATCGGGAGTCCTTTTGCTGTTTTTCGTCGCCGAGCCGCCGCCACCCTCTGTTCTTCTTCGGGAGGGCTAATCTGGAGGCTGATTTGGCCTCCGGAGAGGGGAGATCGTCGCCATCGTCATCATCATCACCACTCCATCATCCCTCCATGACTTCCCCCTTCATGTGTGAGTAATTCCCTTGCTGTAGGCGAAGGGGATGGTAGGGATTGGATGAGTTAGATCATGTAATAGTTCGTCAGATTGTTGGGGGCATGTTGCCTATCATCTAGTATGGTGTTTATCATCTTTGCTACAACTTGTTATTCTTAATGCTTGACACTTAGGGCCCGAGTGCCATGATTTCAGATCTGAACCATATGTGTTTGCATGAATATATTTGTGTTCTTGATCCTATCTATGAGTTGTATGCACCTGTTACGGTTCGGAATCGGCGATCCCAAAGGTGACAGCTTGGGACACCAAAGGGGATGGTCCGTAGTTTGAGGATTACATGTATCCATTGAGTTCATTGCTTTGTTTCGGTGCTCTTTGACAGGAGCACCTTAATATCCATTAGTTCCTTTTGGCCCCGTTCGTAGCGGGATGGTAGGACAAAAGATGTTGTGCAAGTTCTTATTGCAAGCACGTACAACTACCTACGGGATACATGCCTAATGTTTGATATTTGCCTAGATGATCATTACTTTTCCGTGTGCCGTGCCCCGAGTTAGAAACTATCTCATCCATGCAACGCCCAACCATCCATCTCCCTAGCCTACAGTATTTTAAACCTTGCTTGTCACCAGTTGCTACTTTTGCCATTTACTACTGCTATTTACTTTTGCTATTACTTTTACTATTACTATCATCACTATCATATCACTGTTACCACTTATCTTTTGCTGCAAGTTAGTATATTTCAGGTGCGGTTGAATTGACAACTCAACTGTTAAAGCTTATAAATACTCTTTGGCTCCCCGTGTGTCGAATCAATAAATTGGGTTATTCTTACCCGCGAAGACTATCTCGATCCCTTACGGTTGAGGGTTATCAAGTACCGTTTTCTGGCACCGTTGCCGGGGAGCATAGCAATATTTACAAGTCTACTTGAGATATCCTACCCGCTGCACTTTATTCACTATGGGTAAGAAAGGTGACCCCAAGGTTTCGATCTTACGATCCACTACAAGAAGAGGTACTGCTCTGAGCACTAGTGCTACACTTGATTCACCTTCTGTTATGAGTAAGTTTGCCTCACCACCACCACATGATGCTCCTACTGAATCTGTTACTATGTCTGATACTCTTGATGATGCTTCTACTACTTTTGATGATGATATTAGTTCACTTGGTTATGCTCTTGAGAAACAAATTACTGCTGCTGCTGAAAAATATGGAATTGAACTTCCTGTTACTCGCTACCCTATTGGTGAAACTTATGATTTTCCTGAATTTAGTAAACTCCAGGAGAGGCTCCTTGATGATGATTACTATATAATTGATTAAGATTTATGCAGGGAACTGACAGAGTTTGCCGGCTCTGACCCTGAAACTATTAAGAAGATATTTGAAAAACACTCTTTGAAAAACAAAACTGTTCCTAATCCTGAGTTTGCTACATCTCCTATATGCATTGATGATCCTGATTTTGATTTCTCTGTTGATCTTTCACTTATACCTATGGTTGAAGCTGACCCCTTTTATGGCAGAGAAAATGATGATGCTATTGCACACCTAACTAAACTTGGTGAACTAGGTAGCCTGTTTACCACAGATGAGAAGATGCGCTACTTTTATGTGACCAAGCTTCTTCCTTTCTCGTTGAAGGAAGGTGCTAAAGCATGGTATGATCCACTCCCATGCGGTTCTATTAAGAGTCCTCAGGACCTAGCTCACTCTTTTGTTGATAAATACTTTCCTGCTCATATGCAACATGCTGCTTTACAAAGAATTTATAATTTTAAACAGTTGCAGGATGAGTCCCTCCCTAAAGCTTGGGGAAGGCACTGCAGTTTGATTTAGGCTAGACCAGGACATGGAGTTCCTAAGAATGAATTAATTGATATATTCTATGCTGGTTTAACTGATGACTCTAGGTCCTATCTGGACAGTTGTGCTGGTTGTGTTTTCAGGAAAAGAACACCGGACGACGCGGAAGAACTAATGGGCAGGATTGCCAAAAACTATGAAGATTGGTCCGTCCCTGAACCACCTCCACCAACAAAGAAGAGGGGCATGTTTGTCCTAAGCCCCGAGGATATGCGAGAAGCAAAGAAGTCTATCAAAGAGAAAGGTATTAAAGCTGAAGACGTGAAGAATCTACCCCCTATTGAGAAGCTGTGTGAACCTATCACTCACCCTCCTATGGTAGAGGTACACTCTCTTTTAGATTTCAACGAAAGTGACATCCCTCATGGTAAGCCTCCTGATCAATGTTTAGATGAGTTTGATAATTTTATTATGAAACAGAATCATTTTAATGAGAGGATAGAAAGTCAGTTGCATGATAATTCCCTTGCTATCAAAAAGTTGCTTGGTGTTTTAGATAGAACAGTTAATGATGTCCAGTGTCTTGTGAAGCATTTTCATATGGTTCAAACTCAGCTTGATCAAATTTCTAATGTGCAAAGAGATTTACTTGCTAACAATGCCAAACAAGATAAATTGCAGGCTTTTGGGATTAAGACCCGAGGAGGAACTAGTACTCAAGATCCTCTTTATCCAGAGGGACATCCGAAGAGAATTGTCGTGGAAATAACACGGCAGATGTCCGGTTTAACGGACTTGATGATGGAACCACCGCACGGGTTAGCTTGAAAGGATTCATGGCACACAAAGGACACAAAGGATTTATACTAGTTCGGCCCCTTCGGAGAAGGTAAAAGCCTACGTCTAGTTGGTTTGGTATTGCTCGGGCGTCGGTTTACAGGGAGCGGATTCGCTTTGCCTGTGTCTCGACGGGTTGATTGTTGCTTCTCCCTGAACCGTCCAGGCCGTCCCTTTATATAGAGGCAACGCCTGGTCCAGTTTACAGAATCCCGAGGCCGGCTCATACTTGTGTCCGCCTCGGTCTCTGGCTTCCCTTTCTTATCTCTCAAGTTACATCTCTTGGCGGTTTACAAACCATACTCCTATACATGGGCCTTGAAATCTCACGGGCCGTAGTCTCTACTTAAAATATTAAAACCAAGTATGATATAACTAAGCCGGTTTACAATAGCCGGTTTATACCTACTAACCATATCCCTGACATTAGGCCCCAGAATGATTTGAACTTGTTCACATCAGTCTTCTTTGTCTTGTATAATTTTCTTCTTTATCTTCATCTTTTGTAAACCGGCTCTGACGTCATCCTCCAAGATCATTAAAGTCTGACAATGACATCATCTCCGCATTTAACGCCGTGAGCTGTACTGTAGCTTATTTTAAGGGCTATCCCGAAGATCGAGGTGTCACGGGATCTTTATCTGATTTTCTGTCTCCTCGTTTCTCGCACTTGTCGTTTCAGATCTGACTCCTGGTTATAAATACTGCCACCCCTCATTCATTACCTCCTTCTCGCTTCGTCCTCTTCCTGCGTCTTCCCCTTCCGTCTTCTTCCTCCGTCGCTGCCCGAGCTCGAACCGCCGCCGACGACCGCTGGATCTCAAGTCCTCGCCCGGCCGCTGCATCAACCTGAGCTCGACCAGATCAATCTCCGCCGTCGATTCTTGCTGTCTCAGGTATGTTCGTCCTCCTTACTTATTGATCTATAACCTCTAGGGTTTCTTCTTATCCCTCCGCCATTAGAACTTTTAGCAAAGCTTCATCTTGTTAGATCTTGAGCCCGTGACCCGTAATGATTTTGTTTTTTCGATTTTCTCCATTTTTACCCCGCTGTAGATGCTTCAAATCTTCGTCACTCCTGTCTTGCATGTAAATCCATCTATTTAGTATAAAGTCTTGTAGCTTTTCCTTGCATACTCTTAGATTAGTTTCTTTTTCCTCAGCATACTCAGATCTTTCCCCCTTAGCAATCTTTCGAAAACCTGTTTTCCTCCTTGGTAGATTCGCTAAGTATGTTCCGGTTTAAGTTGATATGCCCTGCTCTTGCAAAAACTCTGTAATTTGATGCAATGGTTGAACTGTTCCCCTTCAACTGCCATAAACCGGAAATGATATAACTTGTTTTATAATTGCCGGTTTAACCGCACATTAGTCCTCAGTTAAAACCGTTGCGTAATTTTCTTAGATAGGTTCCGGATTACTGCACTTTCATAATCCGTTTCTGTATTTTCATCTTCTCCAGCACTCTGTTCTTTCACTGAAATGGCTAAGCAATATGTCTCCTGCGATTGGGTCCCTTCTGTCGTTACTGAAGATGACTTAATCAAGCTGTCTGACATCGGCACACTAGGGCCTCAGTCTGAGTTAAAGTGGCGTGCTCCGGGCAATGAATGCCCCCCTACTCCTAGATCCGGGGAAGTCATCGTGTTTTTGGATCATATCTCTAGAGGCTTCTCTCCCCCTGGTTCAAGGTTTTTCCGGGATGTTCTTGCCGCTTTCCAGCTACACCCACAGGATATCGGACCCAATTCCGTTTCAAACATTTGTGATTTCCAAGTGTTTTCTGAGGTGTATCTGCAAGAGGAACCTTCAGTTGATTTATTCCGGGATTTCTTTCATTTAAACCGGCGCACTGAGTTTACCAGCGGACCTCACCAAGAACTTGGCGGGGTTAGTATTCAGAAGAGGAGGGACGCAGTCTTTCCCCACGCCGCTTTACATACTCATCCAAAAGATTGGAACAAGTCCTGGTTTTATTGTGTTGACACTTCTCCTGAGGGTGAAAATCCTTTGCCGGGTTATCGCGAAACTCGTATTCCGGAGAATCACCCCTTGCCTCCACGGCTTAGTGCTGCTGAACGGACCCGGTTCTCATCACAGCTCTCCAAACTGAGAGCTTTTATAGCAAATGGTCTGATTGGCACTGATTTCCTTCGCTGCTGGCTATCCTGGAGCATCCTTCCCCTAAGTCGGCGTTCTCAGTTAATGTGCAAATACTCTGGTAAACCGGATGATCCTCAAAGGTTTACTAAGGATAAGCTTTCTGAATCGGAGGTAGTGGAGTCAACCAAAAAGATTCTCAATGCTTCCTTAGCAGATTGCGCTAAGGTTGGCTTGGCTCCGTACTTCAAGAAGAATAAGCTGCCCGAAGTAAGTTTTTCATTGCCCTGTACTTGTAAACCGTCCTCTTTGAACCGTCTTTCAATTGCTCTTGCTTTTTCAATTAGGCTGATGACCCCTTCTGGAGGAGAAAGCCTCAGGAAAAAACCGTAAAACAGGCTCGCCGGAAGACCCCTGCAAACAAAAAGAGGAAGGCAGCCGTCGATGCCGGTTCTCCTACTGAGGACGATGATCCGGACTCCGAGGTATGCTTTATTCCGGTTTAAATTTCTTGCTTTCATGCACTTGTAATCATATCTAATAATACCTTTTCACAGGAACTGCCTGAAGGTGATAACCCGACTGATATTGAGGTAACACTTCTTTCTTCTGATTCAGAACCTCTTCCTCAAAAAAGTCGTCGGACCGTCAGGAAATATCAATTTTCTCATCCTTATGCTCAGTTAGACCCTAACTTTACTTTGAAGAAGCAACAGCACGAAGCCTTTCGCCGGACCACTCGCCACAGTGGCCTGGCGGTGGAGTCATCTGGAATCTCCTTAACCCCGGTTCGAAAACGCCGTGCTGAGGTGATACTCTCTCCGACTCTTCTTCATCCCAAGGCCGGACTTATCCGAAAACCCCTTAAACCGTCTGATCCTGACTATCAGGAAACTCCGCTATCTTCTTCTGGTGAATCAACCGCTACGCAGCTTCCTCCTTTGAAAACCATCCCGGGGTAACTTTCTTCGCCTTTTCCGGTTTATGACACCCTTTTTCCTTTATAATGCTAACTTATTTTGCATGTTTTCCAGAAAACCGAAACCCAGCAAAAAGCCCAAGGCGAATAAGCCTGTTGCCGACCCTACTGCTGATGATCCAGTTATTGATCCGTCTACAGTTGTTCCTCCAGAAGGTACTCCTGCAGCTCCTGTTGAAGACCCTGCTCTTGAAAACCCTCTTACAGAAAACGTCCAAGATCCACCAAGCCCGGCCCGGGTTAATTCTCCTCAAGTTAATCCGGCGTCTCCTGATCCGGCTCATGTTGACGTTACTCCCCCCAATGTACCCACTTCTCCTGATGTCGTGGTTACTGGTACCGCTTATGTCGCTCCAGCTGAGCCCACTGTTTTAGCAAAACATACAGCTAAAGCGGAAAAGATAGCTCAAGAAAAAGGGAAATGGGGTACTGATATATCCAGTCTTTCCAGCATGAGCGCTCAAGACATTTATTCCGGGTATTTAAACCGGCTCCACAGCAGCCGGGATTATGAAGCCAGCTTGGTGAACCTGATGAGAGAAAAATACGAGGTAAGTTTCCTCTTCTGACTTTGCTTTTTTGACGCATCTCTATCTCTTAGCAGCCCCCAAGTTCCGGTTTAGCTGCTTTACTGAAGGTGATCCGGAACTTTGTAGTTTGAACTTGCTGATCCATACATTAGCCCCCAAGTATCAAGTAGATAACTTGGTTATGTAGTTGATACTTGTAACTTCAAATTGTCTTTGGTGCATTGCTTCAACTGCCATTAGCCCCCAAGTGTCAAGTAGACAACTTGATTGTGTGCTTGAGACTTGCAATTTCAAATTGTCTTTGCTGTATTGCTTCAACTGCCATTAGCCCCCAAGTGTCAAGTAGACAACTTGATTGTGTGCTTGAGACTTGTAATTTCATTTCTTGCTTTTGAACTTTGTCTGCAGGCTGAGTTAAACCGGAATACTCTGGAGATCAACGAACTTCGAAGCCGGCTTACAGAAACTGAGTCAGCCGCTTCAAAAGCTAAAAAAGAACTTCAAGTGAGTTTAAAGACTGCTGAAGACTTGAAGAAATATTTTGAAGAGGAGCGGACTACTTTTGAAGTCCAGAAAAAAGATCTTGAAAAACGGGTTCAAGATGCTGAAGGAGCACTTAACCCAGTTACTGAAGAATTGTCCGGGTTAAAGCGGCAAATTGACTTGATGACCTCCGCTATTTTTGGTAAGTATAATCTGAACTCCTGTCTATCTGTGTAACCTGTGCCTTGTACCGGTTTAACTATTATTGTTTGTATGTAGGGCGCCGTGTCTCCCATCTTGGGGACGACTTGCGGAAAAAACTCAAAGCCTGCTACACCTTGGTCGAACAGTTGTACTCCGGAACACAAAGGATTATCAGTGCCACTTCATTTGGTAAACCGGCTCCTTCAACTATCCAAGATACTTTGAATAGTTTGTCCATTCTACCGGCTCGTCTTGAAGAAGTTAAGAAATCGGCCGCTCGAGGAGGTGCTCTTCTGGCCCTTACGAGGGCTAAAGCTTGGGTCCCGGACCTTGATCCGGAGGAGGTGTTAACCGGATTTCCTGATACCAAGGAGGACGGTTCAGCCTTCAATGAAAAAGATCTTTATGCCCTGACAAAGGAGATGCGTCCCCTCGCCAGCAAGCTTGCGGTGGAATCTGACTTGTCGCGATATCATCCAGCATACAACCTGCAGAACGAGCGGGTGGAGCAACCGGTTTACGATATTGTAAACTTAATTCCGCCGGTTCGTCCTCACACCTTTGCTCCTGATATTGATCCTGCTGAACTTATCAACGATGAAGTATATTTCCGTGCCTTGGCAAAGATTGATTGGCGTGCGCCGAACTTCCAACCGCTTCACGAAGATGAAGATGTTCCGGATCAAGACGGTGGCCAGCCATCTCAGCAAGGAGAAGCACAATCTTGAATTCTATTGTTGTAACCATGATTGTTATTCCGTCAAACAATGCTTCAACTATTGGGCTTTTTATGCCTTGTAATAGGTTTAGCTGAAACTTAATGTGCTTTGATCCGACATTTTGTCTTTATGAAGTATTCATCCGTTGACCTGTTGCCTGATGCGGTTGCTTTCTTCTGTTCATATAAATAAAAATATCGAAAAATATGTCCTAGTGGCTTACCACTGGACGGGTTAACTTGTTCTCTTGAAACATCCAATAAGCATATCCTTATATTAAAGATAACTGTCATACCTGAGATGTATGTGGCCAATATACTTTAAACCGGTCAGGACTTTAAAGTCACTTTAATCAGTCTTCATCAATTCTAATAAACACTTGAAACTCTCCGGTCCATCTTGTCGATAAATCCGGCTCATCTTGTTTCAGAAAGTTGGAACTTGTGCCTGATACGCGATCCGGGTTTTAATGAACACCGGGTTTGATCACAATTGGGTCGGGTTAATAAACTCCGGTCATTATTTCGTCTCATACTGGTGACTTACAGTCAAAGCCAGGCCGGTTTTAAAAACACCGGTCATTATAAATGATCATGTACTGCCAATTTGTTGGCTCATCATGAAGGTCAATCCGGGTTATGATGAACGCCGGTTTAACTCTCACTGGTGTTCATGACCCAGACTTGTAACTTTGTAGATAGGTGGTCAGCTTCTGGAGCTGTTCCACTCTGTTTTAAAGGGTTATAAAACACAAACACCAAAAGATGCAAATTTTGCAAATAAGACCATGTAGTCGAGGCTTTTTAAGAGCTGCCAGGCTCAAAGCAAGGTTCAGCCAATCAATGGGATGTGGATTATCCATCTTTCCCAAGGGGCCTAGCCAATCACTGAACGTGGGCGAATCAACTGTTCAGAGGGCCGATAGAACCGCAAATAAAAATTATTCCGATCAATGGGACGCGGATTGGCCGACACTCCCAAGGGGCCTAGCCAATCACTGAATGTGGATTATCCATCTTTTCAGAGGGCCGAAAGAATCGTATCTATTATTCCGATCACTGGGACGCGGATTGGCCGACACTCCCAGGGGGCCTCCAGGGTTCCTCCTGAACCGGTGGGTCAATCTAGACCAATCACTGAATGTGGTACTATCCAACTTTTCAGAGGGTCGAAAGAAGAAAATTATTCCGATCACTGGGACGCGGATTGGCCGACACTCCCAGGGGGCCTCCAGGGTTCCTCCTGAACCGGTGGGTCAATCTAAACCAATCACTGAACGTGGACTTGTCCAACTTTTCAGAGGGTTGCAAGAATTATGAAACTTAATCCGATCACTGGGAGCGGATGATACCGACTCCCAGGGGGCCTCCATTGTTCTGTTTTGAACCTGTGGGTTTGCATTTCATGGAGTCTTCTCTTCTTGAACCGGATATAATCTCCTGTTCCCGAGAGTTCTATTGCTCCCTTACATATTCTGCAAAAATTAGTTTCTAAACCGGCCAACATTGAAATATGATGTTTGATAACAAACTGATATGGTTATTTGTCACAAGATTTGTGTATATGTAAAAAGGGCTGAGCCCCCGGTTTACCGAGGGTGCCGGTTTATTCATTATTCATAATATATACATAGGATACATTGGAGCACATAGCTCAAGTATAGTATGGCCGTAAATGGGCGATGTTCCACGGCCTCTTCGTCTCCTCTTCCGATGTCCGTGAATCCTTGTGTTCTCGAATGTCCACCAAGTAATATGAACCGTTGTGTAAATTCTTGCTGATCACAAAGGGCCCTTCCCATGGCGGGGATAGCTTGTGCATATCTGTTTGATCTTGGATGAGCCGGAGTACCAAGTCACCCTCCTGGAATGTCCTGGTTCTAATCCGGCGGCTATGATATCTGCGCAGATCTTGCTGATAAATTGCCGACCGTGCCGCAGCTATATCACGCTCTTCATCCAACCGGTCTAAACCGTCTTGTCTTGACTCTTCATTAACGGCTTCCACATAGGCTGCTACCCTTGGTGAGTCATGGCGTATGTCACTTGGAAGAACTGCTTCTGCGCCGTAAACCATGAAGAAAGGCGTATAACATGTAGACCGGTTTGGTGTAGTGTTAATACTCCAAAGGACAGACGGCAATTCTTCAACCCAACAACCTGGTGTTCTCTGCAAAGGTGTCATAAGCCGGGGTTTGATTCCTCGCAAAATCTCCTGATTTGCCCTTTCTGCCTGACCATTGGATTGGGGGTGAGCCACAGAAGACACGTCCAAACGAATATGCTCTCGTTGACAGAATTCTTCCATCTCACCCTGAGATAAATTGGTGCCATTGTCTGTGATGATGCTGTGTGGAAAGCCAAACCGGAATATTACTTTTTTGATGAATTTGACCGCTGTTGCCGCATCACACTTGCTTATAGGCTCCGCTTCAACCCACTTTGTAAACTTGTCTACTGCTACCAGCAGATGAGTTTTCTGATCTTGGGATCTCTTGAAAGGCCCAACCATGTCAAGCCCCCAAGTTGCAAAAGGCCAAGTTATTGGTATCATCCGGAGTTCCTGTGCCGGAACAAGAGCACGTCATGAGAACTTCTGACAAGCATCACACTTTCGGACCAGATCCGCCGCATCTGCATGCGCGGTTAACCAATAGAAGCCATGTCGGAATGCTTTGGCCACTAAAGACTTTGATCCGGCATGATGACCACAATCCCCTTCATGAATCTCCCTTAGAATCTCACAACCTTCCTCAGCTGAAACACATCGTTGAAATACTCCAGAAGTGCTACGATGGTGCAGCTCTCCGTTTGCAATTGTCATAGACTTAGAATGCCGGATTATCTGCCGTGCTTCCTCTTCGTTCTCCGGTAACTCTCCTCGGCTTAAGTACGCCAAATAGGGTAACGTCCAATCCGGAATAATATGGAGCGCTGCCACTAACTGTGCCTCTGGGTCCGGAACAGCTAGGTCGTTCTCCGAAGGTACTTGAACCGAAGGACTGTGCAATTCATCCAAAAAGGTGTTCGGTGGCACCGGTTTACGTTGCGACCCTAGCCGGCTTAGAGCGTCGGCCGCTTCGTTCCTCCGCCGGTCTATATGATCCACCTGATATCCCTTGAAGTATCCTGCGACCGCTTCAACCTCTCGCCGATAAGCCGCCATGAGGGGATCTCTTGAATCCCACTTGCCAGAAACTTGCTGTGCCACTAGATCTGAATCGCCCAGGCACTTAACCCGGCTCAAATTCATCTCCTTTGCCAATCGCAAACCATGAAGTAATGCTTCATATTCTGCTGCATTATTAGTACAAGGAAATAATAAGCGGAGGACATAACAAAATTTATCACCTCTGGGGGAAGTTAAGACAACTCCAGCCCCCGAGCCCTCCAACTGCTTTGAACCGTCAAAGTGAATCATCCAATAAGTAAGATCCGGCTTCTCCTCAGGAGTCTGCAACTCTGTCCAGTCATTGATGAAATCTACTAATGCCTGAGATTTTATAGCAGTACGCGGTACATACTTCAACTCATGCGGGCTGAGCTCAATGGCCCACTTGGCTACCCTGCCTGTAGCTTCCCTGTTCTGGATTATGTCTCCTAACGGAGCTGAACTAATCACAGTTATTGGATGCCCTTGGAAATAGTGCTTCAGTTTCTGGTTTGCCATGAACACCCCATAGACCAACTTCTGCCAATGCGGGTATCTTTGTTTAGACTCAATGAGTACTTCACTCACATAATAAACCGGGCGCTGAACCGGATGTTCCTTCCCTGCTTCCTTGCGCTCAACCACAATCGCAACACTGACTGCCCGTGTGTTTGCAGCAACATATAACAGCAAGGGCTCCTTATCAATGGGAGCAGCTAAAACCGGTGGTTTTGCTAGTTGCCGTTTCAGATTCTCAAATGCTGTATTTGCCTCCTCGCTCCATATGAACCGGTCCGTTTTCCTCAACATTTGATAAAGCGGGATCGCCTTCTCCCCCAAGCGACTGATGAACCGGCTTAGCGCCGTGATCCGGCCAGCTATGCGCTGAACATCATTGATGCAAACCGGTTTTGTCAAAGATGTGATGGCCTTGATCTTCTCTGGGTTGGCTTCTATTCCCCTGTTCGAGACCAAGAATCCCAGAAGCTTACCAGCCGGAACACCAAAAGCACATTTCTCCGGATTAAGCATCATCCTGTAAGCTCGAAGATTATCAAAGGTTTCTTTGAGGTCCTCTATCATTGTTCTTTCTTCCTTTGATTTGACCACAATGTCATCCACGTAAGCATGCACGTTCCTTCCTATCTGCCCTTTCAAACAATTCTGAATGCAACGCTGATAAGTTGCCTGTGCACACTTGAGCCCAAAGGGCATAGATACATAGCAAAAAGCACCAAAAGGAGTTATGAAAGCTGTCTTCTCTTGGTCTTCCACCGCCATTTTGATCTGGTGATACCCTGAATATGCATCTAGAAAACTCAGCCGCTCACACCCTGCTATGGCATCGATAATCTGATCAATGCGAGGCAGAGCAAAAGGATCAGTTGGGCAAGCTTTATTGAGGTCTGTATAATCCACACACATCCTCCACTTCCCATTCTTCTTTAAAACCAGCACCGGATTAGCCAACCACTCCGGATGAAAAACTTCCACTATGAACCCTGCTGCCAAAAGTCTGGCCACTTCCTCTCCTATAGCCTTGCGCCTCTCCTCATTGAAGCGGCGTAGATACTGTTTTACCGGTTTAAACTTCGGATCAATGTTCAACTTGTGCTCAGCGAGTTCCCTCGGTATACCTGACATGTCAGAAGGCTTCCATGCAAAGATATCCCGGTTCTCACGGATGAACTCGATGAGCGCGCTTTCCTATTTGGGATCAAGGTTAGCGCTGATGGTGAACTGTTTAGATGAGTCTCCAGGCACAAAATCAACCTGCTTAGTCTCTTCCACTGACTTGAACTTCAATGCCGGATCATGCTCGGTAGTTGGTTTCTTCAGCGGAGTCATATCTGCCGGATCAACATTATCTTTATAAAACTTTAACTCTTCCGTGGCACATACCGCTTCTGCATAAGCTGCATCACCTTCCTCGCATTCCACCGCTATCTTATGACTGCCATGAACCGTGATCGTGCCTTTATGACCCGGCATCTTAAGCTGCAAGTAAACATAACATGGCCTAGCCATAAATTTAGCATAAACCGTCCTTCCAAACAGAGCATGATATGGGCTTTTAATTTT
Source organism: Secale cereale (assembly GCA_902687465.1). Lineage (NCBI taxonomy): Eukaryota > Viridiplantae > Streptophyta > Magnoliopsida > Poales > Poaceae > Secale > Secale cereale. The sequence goes on along the minus strand of LR738713.1, from coordinate 815,485,195 downwards.
GACAACTTCAAAAGTGATCATCTCCGATCTGGAATCATACTCATCTCCAAAGGTAACTTCTAAGTCAATCTTACCAACTGGATAAGCTGACTTACCTGGGACCACCCCATGAAACACTGTGTTTGACGTTCTTAACCTTTTATCTGTCAGACCCATACGACGGAAAGTCTCGTAATATAGTATATTGATACTGCTACCCCCGTCCATGAGGACTTTAGTAAACTTGTATCCTCCCACCTGAGGTGCTACCACCAAGGCCAAATGTCCCGGATTATCCACCCGTAATGGGTGGTCCTCTCTGCTCCATACAATGGGCTGTTCTGACCATCGGAGAAATTGCGGTGTCGCCGGTTCTACTGCATTAACAGTCCGCCTCAAAACCTTCTGGTCTCTCTTACATAAACTCGTGGTGAAAACATGATATTGACCGCTGCTCAACTCCTTCGGATTACTCTGGTACCCGGTTTGCTGCTGTTGCTGCGGACGCTGTTGCTGCTGGTTTCCTTGATTATTGTAATTCCCTTGGCCCTGCCGCTGATTATTCTGACCATTGTAACCACCTTGATGATGCGATTGATTCCCCTGACTATTGTAATTCCCTTGATTATTTTGGCCGCCTGGCCGGGGTTGATAACCGCCGTTATTGCCCCTATATCCTGATCCGGAATTGTTCCCCTGATGACCCGAACTATAAAATCCTGGCCCTGAACCGCCGTGCGGGGGCTGGCTAGGAGGATTAAAACGGCCGTTCACTGCCTTCATAAAGGGTATGCATTCTCTCATAGTGTGCCTTGCCATCCTCCCTCTTCCGCTATGCTTTGGACAGGGTCGATCCAACTCCTGCTCCCAGCCCGGAGCTCCTCCGCCGGTTTGAAGAGCGGAACCCTCCGGATTACCCTGAAAACCGCCTTGAACTTGAGTATTAGCCACAAAATCGGAACCACCTTCTGCCTTTCGTTTGCCCAAAAGGCTTGAAGTAACCGGATTAACCGGCGCCGGTTTACCAGACTTGCTGGCCTTCCCCGCTTTATCTCCTTCTGCTTCCGGATACTTTGTATTATCCGAGTCTCCGTATTTCACCAGGGCACTCATTAAAGTCCCCATGTCATTGCAGTCCCTCTTAAGCCGTCCGAGCTTTAACTTTAAAGATTCAAACCGGCAATTGTTCTCCAATGTTACAATCGCCGTACTAGGATTGATGCCATTTGAGGAGTGTAAAATCTCTGCCACGCTGCGTACCCAAGCTGCTGTAGACTCCTGCTCTCCTTGCACACAGGCCGCTAAATCTATCACTGACATCGGCTGCTTGCATGTATCCTTGAAGTTTTTAATGAACTGACTGCGCAGTTCCCCCCACGACCCAATAGAATTCGGGGGCAGAGCCTTTAACCAGGTCCGGGCCGTGCCCTCAAGCATCATAGTGAAATATTTGGCACAAGCCGATTCATCCACGTCTAACATCTCCATGGCCATCTCATAACTTTCCACCCAGGCTTCTGGCGGTAAATCGGCTGTGTAATTAGGTACCTTGCGGGGCCCTTTGAAATCCTTGGGCAACTTAACACTCCGTAGAGCGGGGACAAGACATTGTACCCCGAAGGAGCTCGCCGTAGCTCCTGTTCCTGCCGCGGCTGTGTGAACCGGCGTCGATTGACGAATTTCCTCCCTGGCCTCCGATCTAGGCCGGTTTAAGTCTGGGGCTGGCATCTCCGCCCTTGCCGGATTATCCTGCCTGCGCTGATGTCTTCTGCGCTCACTGCTAGATACTTCTGGCTCCTCCCAATGTCTAGAATAACTTCGGTTGGGACGTGGTGTTGAATGTAACCTTTCCCTGCTATGAGAGTACGCTTGCTGCTGCATTAATGCAGTATTAAGTAGCTTCTGGACCCTGCGCGCCTCTATCGCCACCGGGGACGTTTCTTCCGTAGGTAAAGCGGCCAACCGTGCCGCTGCTGCAGCAATATTATCCAAAGGGTTTGAATAGTGCCCTGGAGGGATAGGAACATACGGTGCCGATGTAATCCGACGCTCCTGTTCTGCGGCGGGCTGTTGAACCGGCTCATCCCGAGCCGGGGGTGTTCTCCGGTTTAAGGCAGGATTATTACTGGCCCCAGCTCCAGGCGTCCTGAATAAATTCGCGGATTCGTAACCCGGCGGTATGCGGGACCGATACTTTCGCCCCCTTACTCCTTCCACAGAAGCCTGCTCCATCCTCAGGTAAAAGGCTTGATCATCCAACTCCGCTTGCCTTGTTGCTATCATCTCTCTTTCTGCCCTTAGGTCCTCCTTTAACTGATCGATCCGACCCTTCAACTGAAGAAGCTCTGCATCATGATGCGCCTTGTCTGCTGGAGCTACGTCTGCCATTGCTTTAGCTGTGAACTCCTCGATCAAGGTGGATAGAACTTCAGTAAGGGAGGGATTTGAACCGCTTCCCCCTGCACCAGCTTCTGCTGTCGTTCCGTTCGTCGGGGGCTGTGAACCGGCCATGAAGACCGCCACCCGGTTTGGTGGGTCAAAGGGGCCCGGAATACTGTTTCCATCGGACTCGCCCTCAGACCGGCCGTCCCGCAACTGATACAGAGATTCAGTTTCCCCGGATGAAGATTCGTCATCTGAGTAGATGATTATCGCACCATCAGATTCCGATCCGCTCTCGGCTCGACCTCCGTGGATTGCTCCAACGAACACATGCTTCATGGCAGGCTGAACCCGGGCCGATCTCGCACGCTGAGCCGGCTCGACGATGTTGGGGAAGATGTCCGGCTCAGGTCCCGGTTCACCAATTTTGCCGATGAAGACTTGGATGCTGCCGAAGGGGACCCGGTACCCGTATTCGATCGAATCGGCCTCCGGTCCCCAACCCGCGTCGTCGATGTAGATCCGGCCGCGACGACTCTTGGTCATCCGGCCGACTGCGTAACCCTTTAGCCCTTCGAAGCCGCCTTTCAAGAACTCGAAACCATCGCGCGCAGGCCCCACGGTGGGCGCCAACTGTCGTGGAAATAACACGGCAGATGTCCGGTTTAACGGACTTGATGATGGAACCATCGCACGGGTTAGCTTGAAAGGATTCATGGCACACAAAGGACACAAAGGATTTATACTAGTTCGGCCCCTTCGGAGAAGGTAAAAGCCTACGTCTAGTTGGTTTGGTATTGCTCGGGCGTCGGTTTACAGGGAGCGGATTCGCTTTGCCTGTGTCTCGACGGGTTGATTGTTGCTTCTCCCTGAACCGTCCAGGCCGTCCCTTTATATAGAGGCAACGCCTGGTCCGGTTTACAGAATCCCGAGGCCGGCTCATACTTGTGTCCGCCTCGGTCTCTGGCTTCCCTTTCTTATCTCTCAAGTTACATCTCTTGGCGGTTTACAAACCATACTCCTATACATGGGCCTTGAAATCTCACGGGCCGTAGTCTCTACTTAAAATATTAAAACCAAGTATGATATAACTAAGCCGGATTACAATAGTCGGTTTATACCTACTAACCATATCCCTGACAAGAATCGAGCAAGATTCTCAAATGCAGGAAGAAGAAGTTGTTGTCTCTCCAAATAAGAAAAAGAAACATAAAGAGACTGACAATTCTAATGATCCTATTGCAGATGAAGAGCCAGCTATTGATCCCAACAGTGTATCTATCTCCGATGCTGAGACTGAAGACGGTGCTGAACCTGAAGGTAATAATAACGAGAAGAATGATCCACCTAAAGTTCGAGAAGAAGAAGCACCTGAAAAACGTAAGAGGTACACTAAAGAAGACTTCATCGCAAGGAAACATGGGAAGGAGAAAGAACCATGGGTACAGAAACCCATGCCCTTTCCAGGTAAGTCCATCAAATCTATAGAAGAAGAGCATTATAATAAGTTTTGTGAATGGATTAAACCTCTTTTTCTTCAAATCCCTTTGACTGATGCTATTAAGTTACTTCCGTACTCAAAATATATGAAAGATATTGTCACTAACAAAAGAAAAGTTCCTAATGATGCAATATCTACTATGCTTGCTAACTATTCTTTCAGTGGAAAGATTCCTGAGAAGCTCGGTGACCCAGGTATACCCACCATCCCTTGCTCCATAAAGAATAATTATGTCAAAACTGCTTTATGTGATCTTGGAGCAGGAGTGAGTGTTATGCCTCTCTCTCTTTACGAGAGGCTTTGTTTAGAGAAACTAATCCCTACAGATATCTCCCTTCAGATGGCTGACAAGTCAACCGCTATTCCGATAGGTATTTGTGAGGATGTTCCAGTTGAAGTTGCTAATTGTTTAATTCTTACTGATTTTGTTGTGCTTGACATGCCCGAGGATGGGAGCATGTCCATTATTCTTGGTAGACCTTTCCTTAACACCGCAGGTGCTATTATTGATTGCAACAAAGGGAAGGTTACCTTTCATGTGAATGATAAAGAACACACGGTATATTTTCCAAAGAAGACCGGCAGGAGGCATGCCCTCAACTCTATAGAGAATATCGAGACCGTGAAAATTGGAGAATGGGACTGTCCACTACATGTGCCTCACAAATACAAAACTATCATGGTAGGGACAATGTCCATCAAGGTAAAAGTTCAGTGATTGCTTTGTGGGAGGTGATACTTTTTGCTCTATATATCGCTTGTTTGTTGGTAAGACTTGATCAACCTTACTAATGAACGTGTTATATACGGATAAAAAGTTGAGCTTTCTATGTTTTCATTTTGTTTTTAGTATTGTCATACCTGCTGTACCAAGTATCTATGTTTTTGAAGCTTTACAATACTACTAACTACTTCAAGTTTTCAGAGAGTTTCGCAGCTTTTTGAACTTTGAAAAATTTTCAACAGTGAAGTTTTCAGAAAAATTCCAGAAAAATTATATTAAAAATTTCCACAACGGGAGAGACCCGAAAAGTCCTGGGGCCAGCCAGGGGGGGCTACCAGTGGCCCAGGCGGCCAGCTGGCGCGGCCCAGCCCCTGGCCGCGCCCACAGGGCGCCTGGGGCCCACAAGGCCCCCCTCCAGGTACCTCTTCCTCCCTCCTCTCTCTCTTTTTCCAGAAACCCGAGTTCTGGTCGTGTTCTTCTTGTTCTTGCTGTTCTTGGGGGCGATTCTTCGATCTCTCTCTACAGCCCATCATTTGAGCTGAAATTTTGAGCAAATACTCCCTGGTATGTGACTCCTCCACTCCTCCAATTAGATTTTTGATTGGTAGCCTCATTTGTGAGTATTTAGTAGGTCTTGGTGCTGTAGAGATGAGCTTGCATGCATGTGTAGAAAGTTGTTTTCCAAGTTTTGATGCAAGTTTATGCCTTGGGCAAGTGAGTTGAGTAGTTTGCCTTAGCTCACTTTGTTTTAATCCTCGTTTTTGTGAATTGTAAAAAATTTCAGAAATGAGTTTATTAGGAAGGGCAAAAGGATGGCTTGAGAAGAGGAGGCCCGCACACTCCGATCGAGTCACTAGAGCCGCAGCTTCACCATCGACTGCTAGGGTGAGCTATAATGAGGATCATGTGCCCATGGAGTTGTTGGAAGACACAAGTCCAGCACGTGCGATGACATATCCATGTGATGAATTCATGGAAGCTGCGGGAATCAAGGATGAGTTTTATAATCTTTGTGCTAATGCAGGTTTGACACGGCTCGTCACCAGCCGTGTTACCCAGTATCAAAAACTCACCTCCATTTTCATTAACAGTTTTAGATATAATCCCGAATCAGGTGCTATTGAGTTTAAAATTTATAATGATCTTATCACCATGACTCTGGGAAATTTTTGTGAAGTAATAGGTGTGCCGAACGTTGGGAGGACGGCAAGGATGGCCACTCAGCCCTCCGAGCTGAAAACCGTCATCAACTCTCTCTGCAGCATGGGTACGAGGGATATTCATCGGTCGAAGATCTCCAGTATCTTGTTTCCTCACCTCAGGTATTTTGCATATTATATTGCTAGAGGGGTATTAGCTCGTGACAACACGAGTAACATTTCTGCTCCGGATATTGCTATCCTGGCAGCAGCCCTCTCAGGGAGGTCTGATTATAATATTGGCACCTTAATTGCTCGACGCCTTGCTATGAACGGTAACAAGGGGGACTTATATGGTGGCATTTATGCCACGCTTATCTTAGAGCATCTTGGAGGCACCCCACACCCTGATGATACTCCTTTTACTTATTTAAACTTTGATCTTGCTGCTATGAAAAGGCATAAGTTTGTTACCATGGGCTCTGAACTTGATAACCTTGTTTATATCTTGCGTTTCGGAACTACCGCGGAACGCGAGATCCGTCTACCTGCAGCTCTTTTGTTTGATTATTCTCGCAGGAACGGATGGTCCTTTGATGTTGTCCAGTTTGATGAGTTCATGGTCCAGCATCAATTCCATAGCCCCATGGAGGGGGTTGTGCCCGACGAGGAGAGGCACTGTGAGATACCACATTTTCAGGATGAGACCGCCACCGAGTTTGGTGAAGGGTCTTCCTCTGTTTGGCGCTCCGAACCTTCCTCGTGGGAGACTCCGAGGAGTTCGGTGTACGCGCCATCATCCTTCTACGACCCTTGGTCTCACCACCATACCCCTGGAGCAGGAGGCTCCTGGGGGCAGTAGCTGCTACCAACTTAGGCCAAAAGCCTAAGCTTGGGGGAGTACGTGCCCTTCTCGCTTTTCCATTGTATTATCCGTTTGATTCGCTTTGATCTTTTCGAAGATTTTGCCTGTTCTTCTTTATTTCTCTATTTGCAAAAACAACAAAAAGATTTTCTTTTTCTTTTGCCTTTATTCAACCTTTGAAAAACCCAAAAAGATTTCCTTTCTCTCTTTAGTTTGCTTTGTTTTCAGAGATCAGCCCGAGTCCGTGATGGCATTTGATTATATTTCCTACGTTCGATCGTGCAAGTGACAAGCAGTAATGATGAAGATCGACTGAAAGGAAGCAACAAGGAAGACCGGTATGAACTCTTATTGTTTCTACTTTTGTACATATGCCTGTATTTATGATCTAGAGACTAGCTTGTAGCGACATAGTGCTATGTTTACAATGCTCTTCCAGTGGTTCATGCTTTCCTTGTGGCTAGTCTCCAATAACTAGAGTATATAATGTGTTATTGAAATGATCTACATGCATTGCATTGTTCCTAGTCTGGCATACTATGGTGGTATTTCCCTTTAGAGAATTTTTGGATTGACTTGGCACATGCTTACACATGTTTAAGACTAAAAAGTCTACCTTGCCTTGATGATCTTTGAGTTTTAGAATAGTTATATCACTTTCATGCCCGATTCAATGTTGCTTTGTCGCTCTGCATGATTATGACCGTTATTGCTCTCTAGTTGGTCGCTTCCCAGTCTTTTGCTAAACCTCCACCTGTACTAAGCGGAATGACTGCTTGTGCATCCAAAACCTTTAAAACCTGTTATGCCATATGAGTCCACTATACCTTCCTATACATGGTATTTACCTGCCATTCCTAACGAAGACTTTCGTGTACCATCTTGAAATTAATCAAAAGCATTTCTCTTTTGTGCCTATGTTTTAGCTCATGAGGAAGTAGTAGTTAATTCATGACCTCTTTAAGTTGGACAAGTTTCACCCGTGGATTGCATGCATAATGTGCGAACCCCTAATATGAAAAGGAACTGGCATTGAGTGCGCCCGGCTCAAAAAGATAATATAACAAACGAACCCTCCTTCACGCTTTGTTCATGAGAAATCAGAAAACTTTGGCAGTGATAAACAAAGGAGATTAAGAGGATGTGATCGTCCTCATGCGGGAGCCGTTCCTCGAGACTTGTCTAGCTTAAAAAGTGATTGAGTTATCTGCTAGCATTCTTTGACGAAATATGCACCTCTCAAAGAAATATTTACTTCTGTTTTTAAAACCAAGAGCTCTGGTACATGTTTAGTTTTTGTTTCCGATCACGGGTTTTCAACTTTGCCAATAAAAGCCACGGTTCGAGAGTCTCACCTTCTTTCTTCAAAGCACTGACTAAGAGAGCATAATTGTCATTCTGAGTGTAATGTGCATTGTCCCAAAGTGTTACATTGTCTTCTGCATACTTGTGATATGATTTATTCTGAAATTCTTAGTTCTAGTCTCCTTTAAAACTCTGGAGGAGTCTCTGCATTTATGTTTTGCTTCACTCATGGAGGCTAGCGAGATACCACCTTAATATGCTCAAGCTATGTGCAATGTGATCTTGTCTTGATTTTCAGTAATATATTGTTTACTCTTGGTTATTTGTGACTGGTCACTTGAAAGAAGGATTGCTCCTTGCATTGTTCTCATAAGTACTGTTTCAATACTGGCTAGACTCTTTTCGTAGTACTTGCTTATATACATCTAATGAAGCAAAAGAGTTTGTCAAAGTTTTCTTTGTCGCGTCCAGTTCGTTGAACTGAATTGCTTGAGGACAAGCAATATGCTAAGCTTGGGGGAGTTGATACGTCTCAAACGTATCTAATTTTCCAAACACTTTTGATATTGTTTTGACCTCATTCTTGCATGATTTGGACTAAACTAACCCGGACTGACGCTGTTTTCAGCAGAGCTGCCTGTATTGTTTATTTGTGTGCAGGAAAACGGATTTTTAAGCATCTCAGAAAAATCCACGAAAAATCACGAAAAATCCACACACCCGAAGAAACAACATACCAGAAGTGGGGCCAGAGGGGGGCCAGGGGGTGCCCAGGCGCCTTGTCGGCGCGCCCCCCCTGGGCCGCGCCGGGGGGGGGGGGGCGCCTGGGTGGGGCCCACACCCCCTGGTGCCCTACTTTAGCCCGTATTTTTCCCTCCGAGGCAGAAACCCCAGATCGGGAGTCCTTTCGCTGTTTTTCGTCGCGGAGCCGCCGCCACCCTCTGTTCTTCTTCGGGAGGGCTAATCTGGAGGCTGATTTGGCCTCCGGAGAGGGGAGATCGTCGCCATCGTCATCATCATCACCACTCCATCATCCCTCCATGACTTCCCCCTTCATGTGTGAGTAATTCCCTTGCTGTAGGCGAAGGGGATGGTAGGGATTGGATGAGTTAGATCATGTAATAGTTCGTCAGATTATTGGGGGCATTTTGCCTATCATCTAGTATGGTGTTTATCATCTTTGCTACAACTTGTTATTCTTAATGCTTGACACTTAGGGCCCGAGTGCCATGATTTCAGATCTGAACCATATGTGTTTGCATGAATATATTTGTGTTCTTGATCCTATCTATGAGTTGTATGCACCTGTTACGGTTCGGAACCGGCGATCCCAAAGGTGACAGCTTGGGACACCAAAGGGGATGGTCCGTAGTTTGAGGATTACATGTATCCATTGAGTTCATTGCTTTGTTCCGGTGCTCTTTGACAGGAGCACCTTAATATCCATTAGTTCCTTTTGGCCCCGTTCGTAGAGGGATGGTAGGACAAAAGATGTTGTGCAAGTTCTTATTGCAAGCACGTACAACTACCTACTGGATACATGCCTAATGTTTGATATTTGCCTAGATGATCATTACTTTTCCGTGTGCCGTGCCCCGAGTTAGAAACTATCTCATCCATGCAACGCCCAACCATCCATCTCCCTAGCCTACAGTATTTTAAACCTTGCTTGTCACCAGTTTCTACTTTTGCCATTTACTACTGCTATTTACTTTTGCTGTTACTTTTACTATTACTATCATCACTATCATATCACTGTTACCACTTATCTTTTGCTGCAAGTTAGTATATTTCAGGTGCGGTTGAATTGACAACTCAATTGTTAAAGCTTATAAATACTCTTTGGCTCCCCGTGTGTCGAATCAATAAATTGGGTTATTCTTACCCGCGAAGACTATCTCGATCCCTTACGGTTGAGGGTTATCAAGTAGCGATATAACTTCCATGCCTGATTCAATGTTGCTTTGTCGCTCTGCATGATTATGACCGTCATTGCTCTTTTAGTTGGTTGCTCCCAGTCTTTTGCTAACCTCCACCTGTACTAAGCGGACTGACTGCTTGTGCATCCAAATCCTTTAAACCAGTTATGCCATATGAGTCCACCATACCTTCCTATACATGGTATTTACCTGCCATTCCTAACGAAGACTTTCATGTACCATCTCGAAATTATTCAAAAGAATGCATTTCTGTTTTGTGCCTCTGTTTTAGTTCATGAGGAAGTAGTAGTTAATTCATGATCTTTTTAAGTTGGACAAGCTTCACCCCGGGATTGCATGTCTAATGTGCAAACTCATAATACGAGAAGGAACCGGCAAAGAGTGCGCCCAGCTCAAAAATAATATAACAAACAAACCCTCCTGCACGCTTTGTTCACGAGAAATCAGAAAACTTTGGCAGTGATAAACAAAGGAGATTAAGAGGATGTGATCGTCCTCATTCGGGAGCCGTTCCTCGAAACTTGTCCAGCTCGAGAAGTAATTGAGTTATCTGCTAGCATTCGTTGACGAAACATGCATATCCAAAAATAATTTTTACTTCTGTTTTTAAAACCAAGAGCTCTGGTACATGTTTTGTCTTTGTTTCCAACTACGGGTTTTCAACCTTGCCAACAAAAGCCATGGTTCGAGAGTCTCCACCTTCTTTTAAAGCACCAACTACTGAGAGCATGATTGTCATTCTGAGTGTAATGTGCATTGTCCCAAAGTAGCATTGTCTTTTGCATGATTATGATATCGTTTATTCTGAAATCATTGTATCTAGTCATCACTTAAACCTTGGAGGTGCCCCTGCATTTATGTTTTGCTTCACTAAAGGGGGCAAGCGAGATATCACTTTATCATATTTGCACACCATGCTCATTACAAATCTATTTGATGTTTCAGTATCATGTTGTAAAACTTTCAGTTCTTTGTGATTCTCTCATGAGGCAACTTAATTACTACAGATTCATTGTCTCAGTAAGCTTTTGTCATATGACTATGAAAAGTCCTATATGGTTAATAGCATGTCACCACATAAATTATTATTGTTATCATTTACCTACTCGAGGACGAGCAGGAATTAAGCTTGGGGATGTTGATACGTCCAAAACGTATCTATAATTTCTGCTTGCTCCATGCCTCTTTTGGGTGATATTGCTATGATATTTATACACTTCCATACACTTTTGATCATATTTGGACTAACCTATTAACTCAGTGCACCCCAGTGCCAGTTTCTGTTTTCTGCTGTTTTTGTATTTCAGGTTTTCCCATCACGTAAACTGCCAGAAAAATCCCGGAAAAATTATATAAAAAATCAGCATTCCAGAAACTTCCCGGCAGCCAAAGTAGAGCCGAAGGGGGGCCACCAGGGCTCCAGGCGCCCTGGTGGCGCGGCCCCCCTCCTGGCCGCGCCGGGGGGCCTGGGCCCCCGAGGCCTCCGCTGATGCCCCCCTTTGGCATATATTTAACACGCGTCCCGAAACCCTCGAGACGGGAACCCTTTTTTGCGATCTCATCTCTGTTCCGCCGCCGCCGCGCTTCCAAGATCGGGAGCACCAGGAGAACTCTTCCCGGCACCCTGCCGGAGGGGAGGATCACCACCGGGAGCTTCTCCACCACTATGGACGCCTCCCGGATGAGTTGTGAGTAGTCTCCCTTGGACCATGGGTCCATGACCAGTAGCTATGTGATGTTCTCCTCCCGTTCTTGTGCGTCACTAATTAGACCTCGTGAGCTGCCCTACATGATCGAGGCACATATGTAATCCTTATGCTGTTGCTATGTTGAGTTTGCTGGGATACGATGGATTGTGAGATTATGTTCAGATTGTGTTTGAGTAATATATTTGATTTACCTCTTTTATATTTATGTTCGTAAGTAATTCTTGCATGTTCTCCGTTGCTATTTATTGCTTTGGCCAAGTAGTAGGTAGTGACTCCAAGAGGGAACGTTATGCTTGATTGTGGGTTCATGCCCCTCGATGACTAGCTTGAGTGACAGAAACATGAGTCTAGGGGATGTGCTGTTGCCACAAGGGGGAAAACAACGGTGCTTGTGCCCGCGGGTGCAAGGATTGTTTACTTTACGCAAAGTTCTTTTAATGCAGTTGTCTGTTCCTTTGAGTTTACACTATGGGTGGGACTCGCAACTTAATACCAGCGAGATGTTCTGGATAGATATCTCAAGGTGGATGATTAGTAGTAGATGCAGATGGATTTCGGTCTACTTGCCTTGGCGTACCGCCCATGCTTTGAACCTCTACCTTTCTTGCAACATAGTTAGCATTGGTTTGCGCACATAATTCTGTCAATTGCCCAGCAGTAATTTGTTCACCTCACATTGCTGTTTTATCGTCTTTTGGGAGAGAGACATCACTAGTGAACATCATGGGACCCCGGTCCATATTACCATCACTGATCACATCCGCTATTTACTTTCTGCTTTTACTTACTATTTGCAGCATTACCTATCACTATTATCACTTGCGTTTGATCCTTTGTAAACGACAAGGCCGGAGGGATTGACAACCTCTCTGTACTCGTTGGGAGCAAAGTTATTTGTATCTGTGTGCAGGTCCACGTTGATTGCTAATATCTGGCGCCGTTAGCAGTTGACACCTTCTTGTTGAAACTGGGAGTCTCAGGGGAAATCGATCCTTGGTATCTTTGCCAAGGGAAAACTTCCGCTACACTGCATCTCAAACCTTCCACTTGGGGTAACCAACAAGGGGCGAGAAGCCATCAGCTGCCTCTTGCTTAAGTGCCATGTTATAGAATTGATCAAACTCATCTGGCTCGAACAAGGCGAGAGCTAGTTGGAGTTCATCCTTCAGACCACCGCGGAACTGATAGATCTTGCTCTTGGCATCTGGGATGTCTTGCTTGGCATAGCGGGCAAGGTTCTGGAACTTGACATTATATTGGTAGACAGTCATTGAGCCTTGCTTCAGGTTACGGAATTGCTCATGCATACCCTCGATGACACTAGTTTGAATGTGGTAAGAACGAAAGTCCTTGCAGAAGTCATCCCAGGAGATTACACGTCCTTCTTTGGAATCTTTGTACTGCTGCCACCAATCAGCTGCTTGGTCCTTGAGTTGGAAGGCTGCAAACTTCACATAGTCGTCGGGCCTGACGTTACTGCACTCGAAATGCTTCTTGATATCTGATATCCAGTCTTCAGCATCTAGAGGGTCCACACAGTAACTGAATGCCTTTAGTTGGTTTGCCAGAAACTGGTTGAGCGTAGCAAAGTGAGGTTGGTTGAACAAATTGCCTTGGCCTTGGTTCCCATGAGCACCCTGATTTGCTTGATTTGCTTGAATGTTCTGCATCATTTGCAAAAGCATCTGGGTGTTCTAATTCGTCGCTTGCACAATTTCTCTCCAGGCCTCAGACGGAGGAGGAGGTGAAGGAGGACGATCAGGAACCTCTTCACCCTCTGGGTTAGCGTTGGGAACCCTTTTAGGAGCCATCCTGAATGAGATGACAACTATTAGCAATTGATTGAGGGAAAATATAAGCTGAATCAACGGCTAGAAATTGCAACATAGTCTTCACAAGAACATTCGAACAAGAAGAACGAATGTAATCCACAATTTAATAGTAACAACAATCTTCACGAGAAGCCACTTGGGAGACAAAAGGTAAATAAAAACAACAAGGAGCAGATAGAACAAATACAAGATAGAAGCTTCGTTCGACATATTCGTGCTGAAAGCTAATGGAACGTGTTACAAAAGGGTTTTGCAATCACCGGATCAGCATAGCCAAGGACCCTTTAAGATGCGACTCCCGATCGGAACAATGGCCATAAAACTACTTCACTCAATGTAGAACCCCGAAGTCCATATCATGCATTCGTTGGAAGAATGCCTATGAACTACAAGATGAACCCACCTATTAATTTCCGAAAGTTTCTAGTTATGCAATCAGTTGTTGGGGATACAGGGGAAGCATCACGCACTCAACTCTAATCCTACATCCAGCTGTATCCATCCTTCAACACATAACCAGTTATTTCCGAAAACCGTCTACCTCGGACCTTCGAAACGCATCTACTATACAAGCTATGGCAATACTCCCGAACTACCTCCGCAGTACTGGGTGACGTCAGGGTTATCTTGCCACTAACCGCATAGGAGAGTTTTCGATGTCGGCCGTCTTAAGTATTCCAAAACTGCTGCGATATATTTGTGACGGCAACACCTCAGAGCTCAACTCCCCGGGACACTGCCACAACCCCTAAATGACAGGAGGCATCGAGAACAATGTTCTCGTCAGAAAGACATCGAAACAATCCAAACAATACTCGCGAGATTCCTAAAAAAAATTGGTGAAATTTTGAGAGTAGAAGAGACAAGAGTAATCGTCAGGAGTCCTCACCAGAGTGAAAAGAGATGAGGAGCAAAAGAAATCCTACTCTCCGATATATATATAGGACTCAAAACATTTTAAGTGTGTGCCTAGACTCAACCGTCAATGACTAAGAGATGGATGAAATTACACAAGGAATCCTGGTCTCAAAGAAGAGGGAAATGGGGATATGGCGAAATCGGTAGACGCTACAGACTTGATTGTATTGAGCCTTGGTATGGAAACCTGCTAAGTGGTAACTTCCAAATTCAGAGAAACCCTGGAATTAAAAAAGAGCAATCCTGAGCCAAATCCGTGTTTTGAGAAAACAAGGGGTTCTCGAACTAGAATACAAAGGAAAAGGATCAATCAGTGGGGGCTTCTAGGTCAGAGAAGGCTCTGAATACCAACTTGTAATGCCCAGGATGGGACTATACCTCCTACGTGTCGAGGCACGACTTAAAGATATAAGCCCATTCTGGAATGATCTCAAGTTCGGTATCTTTGCACATCTCATGTAAAAATAGGGATGAAAAGAAAAGAGATAGTTGGCTTACACTCGCCACGTCACACAATTCATTACATAGTCAAACATAATCCAAATAACATCACAACCCGACTACGGGTGAAGATCCAAATGAAAGATACCATATACATAAAGCCACAGGTTCGAATCGCCCCTAGTAGAAACCACTACTGATCATCGGGATAGTGCACATAGTATCGGCTACGTTCTTCATCGTACTCCCAATACAGCTCTGTGCCGTCACCTGAGTAGTTCACCATGGTACCTGCATCTGGTGTGGTGTAGAATCTGTGAGCCACGGAGGACTCAGCAATCCCGTTCACGGGTAGCAAAACTATCTAAGCCTTGGGTGTGGAACAAGGCTGAAGAAAGATAAAAGGTTGCAGCTGCACTAGCACTAGCTTACGTGTTAAGAGCGAGAAGAGAAGTGCCACGAGCGACAAAGTGATCACGAAGTGATCCTAACTAAGCACGTCAAACATAACCCCACCGTGTTCACTTCCCGAATCCCTTTCGGAAAATGACCGTCACGCTTACTCACGCTGGTAGTGTGTTCTGAACATGGTGTCAAGTTTTCTACAACCGAATATTAACAAATTCCCATCTGCCACATAACCGCAGGCACGGCTTTCGAAAGTTCAAACCCTGCAGGGGTGTTCCAACTTGGCCCATTACAAGCCCACGATCCGCGGAGTCGCAACTCCAAGGTGGGAAGGCCCGAGTATCCTCGGAATCCCGTGCTCAAGATACTCCGACTAAGGTAAGACTAATCCAGCAAGACCTCCCGGCGTGCTGACACCCTGACAGTAGCCACGCGTATCTAGTCTCAGGCCACGACCGGATGAGCACAGCGTACAGTGACCAAAACCCAAGTTGCCAAGGGGGATACCGCACACGACTCTAGTTTGGACCAACACTCAAATCGAGCACTGGCCCAGGGGGGGTTGATTAATTAATCCTCAGGTTAATTACTCCCTCGGGAAGTTTTAGTTGTTAGGCGAATGGAGTACCAATGTTTGGCCTCGCTGGAAAAGACTTAGCGCTAAGCGGTTTATCGAGGGGGTCCCATAACCCCAACCGTGTGAGGAACGCAAAATCAAGGAACATAACACCGGTTTATACGGTTCCTAGGGCGGCATGAGTGGAACAAATCACCAAGCAAGAGGCTTAGCCTTCCAACCATTACCAATATATAGATGAATTCATTAAAGAGTTTATATAGTGTGATATCCCAACATAACTTCAACATGAAGCAAGAATCTTCAATTCTTCTCCTGCAACTAGCAATGCTATAAGAGGGGCTGAGCGAAGCCTACGTAGCCAATCAAAGGTTTGCATAGGTAGGGTGGTTAGACAGATTCATGGTTACAATAGGAGGCTGACACACAAAACATGGGCATCGAGGCAATAAGCTAAAGAGCGAGACTTCTAGCAAAAGGCAAAGATAGTAATGATATCTGGGTCAGGTTCTCTTGCCTATCGAGTCGTCGATGGGATCGTAAGACGGCTCCTCGTTCTCAACCTCGGTAGTAACCTCGTTCTCGTACTCGGTCTCGGCTTCCGGCTCTACTCAACACAAGAACACACGAGGCACGAAATAAAACAAGGTGCAATGCGCAAATTACAGGATGCATGTATGATGCACTAAGGATGCACTGCGGATGCACCGAGGATGCACCACGTGACAACATAGGAAGCACAGAGAAACAACACAAGAAACATGACAATATGCTCAAGCAAGTAGGATGCAATACAAGTCTATGTAGGAAGCAAACATGGCAGGGGTAGGAAGCACAGAGAAATAACATAAGAACAACAAGTTTAAATGAGGCCGGAAACTACCTAAGACAAATCCGGTAAGTCCTCATGTGCATAGTTTGAAATTAGTCCAGATCTGAACAAACCTTAAGTTAAAGTTGATAAACAGAAATTTAACATGCACCATGACAATCTACACGAAATTCTAGTCAAGTTTCATATAAAGTTTGTTTAAAACGGAGCTACGGTCTAGAAGATATGATCAAAACAAGATAAGCATGGCAACGGTGCAAGATGCACCCAAACATCAAGCAAACATACTCCAAACATGTTAACATGATGATATTATGAATCTACATGCAAAAACACACAAGTTTCATGTAGGACACGCTCAAAACAGAGCAACGGACTAAAAGATACACCCGAAACAAGAAACAAAGCAAAGCTGTAATTAACAGCCACATAGCAACTTCGGAGCAAGAAATATATACTCTACAGCACTCAAACATGGTGACAAGAAGCATGGACAAGAATTAGACATATCCTACAGCAAACAACTTCATTGGAGCATCTCCATAGGAGGCATGGATCAAAAGCAACAAGCTACGACATTTTGAACATGACAATAAAACCCGACAGTAATATTTTATAGCAACTTGGGAGCAAGAATTAAAAATGCTACAGCAACCCAAATGAGCATGTGATGGCATGGATGGATAGGCAACAACATATACAACAAGGAATGATCAATGGCCACCCCAAAACTAACATGGATTTGCCTAGAGCAGCAAGCAAACATAGCATCGGGATATTACAGATTCCAGACTTAGTGAAATTTCACGAAGTGTTAAAACAACAATATTATCATGGCATGTTTGTGAGCATGTTTAAGTCACCTCAAGGCATAACATGGCAAAAGGTTTGCACCACAGCAAAGATCACATGATGGGGATTCTAAAACATATGAGCATGTGACATGGGGACAAACACAACAATAGCACGAACTCCTCAACTAGGCATCTCGTAACAAGTTACAAAACCTAACAGCCACATGCACTTTTGCAACAGGGATAAACATGGCAATATGAACTCTAACAAGCATGCTATAGCAACCAACATGTAGAGCATCTCATGATGAACATTTTGACATCTCATTTGCTTCATTTGGATAAACATGCACCAAGTTATCACATCTCAAACATGGCATGAAAATAACTAGTGGCAGCAGTTTATATCATGTAGCAGTCTTGTCATGAAAATTAAGACATTTAGATGGACTCAAACAAGCATGACACAATGGAACAAAACGTAGTACATGTCACCACTGTCATTTTGACATATCATATGAACAAAACGGACAAGCACAGTAAAAGTTATTGCCATCACAAGAATGCATCAGACAACAAAATAACAACAAAAGACTTAAAGAAAACGGGGTCAACCTCCGGATTAGTCAACGCGGATCGCGGGTCAAACGGGTTGCGGGTCGGGTCACGGAGCGGGCGAACGGTTGCGGGCCCGTTAGTGTTTCCCCGCTGGATCGGCCGAATGGGCACCGATCGGGATCGGGATCCCGGCGCTCGAGAGCTTCGCGGCGGCGGCTCGCCCTCCCGGTGGCGGGCTGGAGGAGGCCGGCGAGGGGGCCCGGTGGCGATGAGTGGCGAGGAGGAGCCTCGGGCTCGGGGCGGCGGATCCTAGCGCCGGCGGCGGAGGCTTCGAAAGCGGCAGTGACTGGGGGCGAGATCCGGCGGCGGTGGCGGCGCGCCCGGCCGGCGGCGGGGTAGGCGAAGGGAGCTCGAGGCGCGCAGGGGCGCGTGGAGGCGACGGGCCCGGAGGGCGCCCGCGGCGGGCCGCGCGGGCCGGCGCGGTGGGGAGCGGCGGCGCTGACGTGTCCGCACGCGATTGGTCCGGCCGTCGGCTGGATGTGTCCGCTGGCGGTCGGACGTGTCCGGCTCGGGGGTGGAGGGTTGGATCTAGGGTTTTTTGGACGAAAATGGCAAGGGGGGACGTTTTTATAGGCACAAGGAGCTAGGAGACTCCAAATGGGGAGCGGTTTTCGGCCACACGATCACAATTCGACGACCGAGATGATGGGAAGGGTTGTGCTGGGTTGGTGGGCTGTTGTGGAGGGGGTCTTGGGCCTCAAAGAGGAGGTACTTTTAGCCCACTAGGTTAACCGTTGGAGTAACAAACAAACTCCAAACGCGACGAAACTTGACAGGCGGCCTACACGTACCAAAACAACATCGCACTACAAGTCTCACGTCCATCCGGAAACGTTACACGGTCAAACACGAAAGAAGGACTCGGGGATGCCATGGGCACGTGTGAGAGCGTCGGAACTCGAAACGGACAACGGGAAGAGACGAGTGGGACCGGATGCAAGTGACAACACAAATGCAATGCAATGCACATGACAACATGACATGGATGAAATGCACACACGCACACGACAAAACGAAGAAAACCCGAAATGAAGAAGAACCCGGAAAGGAAAAGATGAAGCCAAAGTTTATATATTGCCATATAGGGAAAGTGTTACTCTGGGGCATTACAGGGTGTTAATCACATATCGATGTGAACTAGATTATTGACTCTAGTAAACCCATTGGGTGCTGGTCACATGACGATGTGAAATATGGGTGTTAATCACATAGTGATGTGAACTATTGGTATTAAATCACATGGTGATGTGAACTAGATTATTGACTCTAGTGCAAGTGGGAGACTGAAGAAAATATGCCCTAGAGGCAATAATAAAGTTATTATTTATTTTCTTATATCATGATAAATGTTTATTATTCATGCTAGAATTGTATTAACCGGAAACATAATACATGTGTGAATACATAGACAAACAGAGTGTCAGTAGTATGCCTCTACTTGACTAGCTCGTTGATCAAAGATGGCTATGTTTCCTAGCCATAGACATGAGTTGTCATTTGATTAACGGGATCACATCATTAGGAGAATGATGTGATTGACATGACCCATTTCGTTAGCTTAGCACTTTGATCGTTTAAGTTTTACTGCTATTGCTTTCTTCATGACTTATACATGTTCCTATGACTATGAGATTATGCAACTCCCGAATACCGTATAAACACCTTGTGTGCTATCAAACGTCACAACGTAACTGGGTGATCATAAAGATGCTCTACGGGTGTCTCCGAAAGTATTCGTGGTGTTGGCATAGATCAAGAATAGGATTTGTCACTCCGAGTGTCGGAGAGGTATCTCTAGGCCCTCTCGGTAGTACACATCATAATAAGTCTTGCAAGCAAATGACTAATGATTTAGTGACGAGATGATGTATTACAGAACGAGTAAAGAGACTTGCCGGTAACGAGATTAACTAGGTATGGTGATACCGACGATCGAATCTCGGACAAGTAACATACCGATGACAAAAGGAACAACGTATGTTGTTATGCGGTTTGACCGGTAAAGATCTTCGTAGAATACGTAGGAGCCAATATGAGCATCCAGGTTCCGCTATTGGTTATTGACCGGAGATGAGTCTCGGTCATGTCTACATAGTTCTCGAACACATAGGGTCCGCACGCTTAACGTTTGATGACGATCGGTATTATGAGTTTATGTGTTTTGATGTACCGAAGGTAGTTCGGAGTCCCGGATGAGATCGGGGACATGACGAGGAGTCTCGAAATGGTCGATACGTGAAGATCGATATATTGGACGACTATATTCGGACATCGAAAAGGTTCCGAGTGATTCAGGTATTTTTCGGAGTACCGGAGAGTTACGGGAATTCGCCGGGGAGTATATGGGCCTTATTGGGCTTTAAGGGAAAGGGAGAGAGGAGGCTGCGCCCCTCCCATGGCTTGGTCCGAATTGGACTAGGGAGTGGGGCTGCGCCCCCTCCTTCCTTCTCTTCTCTTTCCCTTTCATTCTATCCTACTCCTACTACTTGGAAGGGCTCCTGGTTCTACTAGGAAAGGGGGAATCCTACTCCCGGTGGGAGTAGGACTCCCCTAGGGCGCGCCATAGAGAGGGCCGGCCCTCCCTCTCCTCCACTCCTTTATATACGGGTGTAGAGGCACCCCATAGACACACAAGTTGATCAGTTGATCTCTCCCAACCGTGTGCGGTGCCCCCCTCCACAGTAACACACCTCGGTCATATCGTTGCAGCACTTAGGCGAATCCCTGCGACAGTAACTTCATCATATCCGTCACCGCGCCGTCGTGCTGACGAAACTCCCCCGTGAAGCTCAACTGGATCAAGAGCTCGTGGGACGTCATCAAGATGAACGTGTGCTGAACGCGGAGGTGTCGTACGTTCGGTACTTGATCGGTTGGATCGCGAAGAAGTTCAACTACATCAACAGCATCACTAGATGCTTCCGCTCCCGGTCTACGAGGGTACGTAGACACACTCTCCCCTTCGTTGCTATGCATATAGTAGATAGATCTTGCGTGATCGTAGGAAAATTTTGAAAATACTACGTTCCCCAACAGTAACCCGGTTCTGGAAGTGATGTTACTAGACCATGATGAACCTATGAACTATGAGGAAGCAATGATGAGCCTAGATTCCGCAAAATGGCTTGAGGCCATGAAATCTGAGATGGGATCCATGTATGAGAACAAAGTGTGGACTTTGGTTGACTTGCCCGATAATCGGCAAACCATTGAAAACAAATGGATCTTTAAGAGGAAGACTGGCGCCGATGGTAATGTTACCGTCTACAAAGCTCGACTTGTTGGGAAAGGTTTTGGACAAGTTCAAGGAGTTGACTACAATGAGACTTTCTCACCCGTAGCGATGCTTAAGTCTGTCCGAATCATGTTAGCAATTGCCGCATTTTATGATTATGAAATCTGGAAAATGGATGTCAAAACTGCATTCCTTAATGGATACCTCAAAGATGAGTGGTATATTATGCAACTAGAAGATTTTGTTAATCCTAAAGGTGCTAACAAAGTGTGCAAACTCCAGCGATCCATCTATGGACTGGTGCAAGCATCTCGGAGTTGGAATACACGCTTTGATGAGGTAATCAAAGCTTATGGTTTTATACAGACTTTTGGAGAATCCTGTATTTACAAGAAAGTGAGTGGGAGCTCTGTAGCATTTCTTATATTATATGTAGATGGCATATTATTGATTGGAAATGATATAGAATTTCTGGATGGCATCAAAGGATACTTGAATAAGAATTTTTCAATGAAAGACCTTGGTGAAGCTGCTTATATATTGGGCATCAAGATCTATAGAGATAGATCAAGACGCTTAATTGGACTTTCACAAAGCACATACCTTGATAAAGTTTTGAAGAAGTTCAAAATGGACCAGTCAAAGAAAGGGTTCTTGCCTGTATTACAAGGTGTGAAGTTGAGTAAGACTCAATGCCCGACCACTGGAGAAGATAGAGAGAAAATGAAAGTCATTCCCTATGCCTCAGCCATAGGATCTATCATGTATGCAATGCTGTGTACCAGACCTGATGTGTGCCTTGCGATAAGTTTAGCAGGGAGGTACCAAAGTAATCCAGGAGTGGATCACTGGAGAGCGGTCAAGAACATCCTGAAGTACTTAAAAAGGACAAAGGATATGTTTCTCGTTTATGGAGGTGACAAAGAGCTCGTCGTAAACGGTTACATCGATTCAAGCTTTGACACTGATCCGGATGACTCTAAGTTACAAACCGGCTATGTATTTTTGTTGAACGATAGAGCTGTCAGTTGGTGCAGTTCCAAGTTGAGCGTCGTGGCGGGATCTACGTGTGAAGCGAAGTACATAGATGCTTCGGAAGCAGCAAATGAACGAGTCTAGATGAAAGAGTTCATATCTGATCTAGGTGTAATACCTAGTGCATCGGGTCCAATGAAAATCTTTTGTGACAACATTGGAGCAATAGCCTTGGCGAAGGAATCCAGGTTTCATAAGAGAACCAAGCACATCATGAGACGCTTCAACTCCATCCGCGATCAAGTCAAGGAGGGAGACATAGAAATTTGCAAGATACATACGTATCTGAATGTTGCAGACCCGTTGACTAAGCCTCTTCCACGAGCAAAACATGATCAACACCAAGACTCCATGGGTGTTAGAATCATTACTATGTAATCTAGATTATTTGACTCTAGTGCAAGTGGGAGACTGAAGGAAATATGCCCTAGAGGCAATAATAAAGTTGTTATTTATATTTCCTTGTATATCATGATAAATGTGTTTTATTCATGCTAGAATATTATTAACCGGAAACTTGATACATGTGTGAATATATAGACAAAACAGAGTGTTGATACGTGTCCAATGTATCTATAATTTTTGATTGTTCCATGCTATTATATATTCTGTTTTGGATGTTTAATGGGCTTTATTATACACTTTTATATTATTTTTGGGACTAACCTACTAACCCAAGGCCGAGTGCAGATTGCTGTTTTTTTGCCTATTTCAGGGTTTCGCAGAAAAGGAATATCAAACGGAGTCCAAACGAAATGAAACCTTCGGGAGAGTTATTTTTGGAACCGTATCTACCCAGAAGACTTGGAGTACACGCGTGGGAACGAAGGAGGCGGCCACGAGGGTCCAGGGCGCGCCTCCACCCTTGTGGGCCCCCTCTGGCTCCCCCGATGCCCTCCTTCCTCCTATATATATCCATGTACCTTGAAAACATCGAGGCAACAGAGAAAACCCTAATTCCACTGCGGCAACCTTCTGTTCCCGGGAGATCCCATCTTGGGGCCTGTTCTGGAGCTCCCCCGTAGTGGGGATCTACCACGGAGTGCTTCTACATCAACGCCATAGCCTCACCAATGAGTTGTGAGTAGTTTACCACAGACCTTCTGGTCCATAGTTATTATCTAGATGGCTTCTTCTCTCTTTTTGGATCTCAATACAAAGTTCTCCTCGATCTTCGAGGAGATCTATTCGATGTAATCTTGTTGCGGTGTGTTTGTCGAGATCCGATGAATTGTGGGTTTATGATCAAGATTATCTATGAGAAATATTTGATTCTTTTCCGAAATCTTTTATGTATGATTATAATATCCTTTCAAGTCTCTTCGAATTATTGGTTTGGTTTGGCCTACTAGATCTATAGTTCTTGCAAAGGGAGAAGTGGTTGGCTTTGGGTTCAATCTTGCGGTGTCCTTTCCTAGTGATAGCAGGGGCAGCAAGGCACGTATTGTATTGTTGCCATCGAGGATAAAAAGATGGGGTTTATATCATATTGCTTGAGTTTACCCCTCTACAACATGTCATCTTGCTTAAAGCATTACTCTGTTCTTATGACTTAATACTCTATATGCATGCTGGATAGCGGTCGATGTGTGGAGTAATAGTAGTAGATGCAGAATCGTTTCGGTCTACTTGTCACAGACGTGAT
Source organism: Secale cereale (assembly GCA_902687465.1). Lineage (NCBI taxonomy): Eukaryota > Viridiplantae > Streptophyta > Magnoliopsida > Poales > Poaceae > Secale > Secale cereale. Next base: position 815,461,316 of record LR738713.1, on the reverse strand, counting down.
GCCTATATATAATGATCATGCCTAGATATTCTCATAACTATACGCTTTTCTATTAATTGCTCAACAGTAATTTGTTCACCCACCGTAGAATTTTGCTATCATGAGAGAAGCCACTAGTGAAACCTATGGCCCCCGGGTCTATTCTCAACATATTAATCTTTCATCTACTGTACTTTGCTTTATTTACTTTCTGTTCTTATATCCAAAAATATCAAAAATATAATACTATCCTATCTATCAGATCTCACTTTCGTAAGTGACCGTAAAGGGATTGACAACCCCTTATCGTGTTGGCTACGAAGTTCTTATTTGTTTGTGCAGGTGCGAGGGACTCGCGCGTGGTCTCCTACTGGATTGATACCTTGGTTCTCAAAAACTGAGGGAAATACTTACGCTACTGTGTTGCATCACCCTTTCCTCTTCGAGGGAATACAACGCAAGCTCAAGAAGTAGCAAGAAGAATTTCTGGCGCCGTTGCCGGGGAGGCTTACGCAAAAGTTATATACCAAGTACCAACCACAAACCCTTATCCTTCGCACTACATTATTTGCCTCTCGTTGTCCTCTCCCCCACTTCACCCTTGCTGTTTTATTTGCCCTTCTTTTGCCGTGTGTTTACCGTCCGCTTGCCTTCATGTCTGAGATGGGGGAAGATATCCTTGAAAAGGGTATAGTAATGTGGAGGGCAACGTCTATGTTGATCCTCCAGATGAAACTACCACTTTACATACTAAAAAGTTCCGTGTTGGTAGTGGTAATATTATTGGAAAAGGAGTTCTTCAAGACTTCTTTACTTGTGCCGGTGCTTTACCCACTATGAGTGGATCTATTCTTCATAGAACTAGTAGCATTGCGGATGCCATATCTATGCTTGTAGTTGAAATTGAAAGGCAATTTATCCATATGCATCCTTGCATTCAGAGAATCTTTCTGGAATTTTCCAATATCGAGCATTCATCTGTTAAGCGCGCAGCTACTATCTTTTTGGCTCATGAGTTCAGATTTATCATGAAAGAAGCCAAAGAAATCTTTACTCATTACGGAGTGGATGCTGGTCGTCCTCCCATGGAAGCTATCTTATTCGACCAAGAGGACATAATGCGTTTGAGATCTCTAGATCATGTTGCTTTTAATGAAAACCTTAGAAAAAAGGTTCCTACCGATATCTTGGTTGATAGAATTTCTGAATTGAATGATGATTTTGCTATTCAAAACAATGGGTTAGATTTTTTTCCTTGAGCGAAGGCTCATGACCTTTTGCCAAAAGAATGCTTATAATGATGAATTGGTTGTGCATTATAAAGGGCCAAAGGAGGAACCTATACCTCCTGAGCTTGATATGGGGGATTTTTATCCAATTAAATTTATCCCTTTTGATTACTTTTGCTTGCCACAAAGAAAACTTGCTACTGAACGTAGGGAATATGAGATGAGTTTTCGCGATATATGTTATCATTATGGCAATACCTAGATCTATTCTTGTATCGTGCCTAGCTAGGGGCGTTAAACGATAGCGCTTGTTGGGAGGCAACCCAATTTTATTTTCTTTGTTTTTGCTTCTATTTAGGAATAAATATTGCATCTAGCTCCTGTTTAGATGTGGTTTTGTGTTTTAATTAGTGTTTGTGCCAAGTAGAACCTTTGGGAAGACTTGTGTGAAGTTTATATGATCATGCTGTGAAAAATATAAACTTTAGCGCTCATGAGATTAGCCACCAGATTTTGCTGGAGAGTGATATTTAGTTGATTCTTTTTGCAGATGATTAATAGACAAATTCCTCACGTTTACCAATTTATTTCAGTTTTTGTGGAGTTACATAAGTATTCGAAAGTTACATATTACTACAGACTGTTCTGTTTTTGACAGACTCTGTTTTTCGTGTGTTGTTTGCTTATTTTGATGAATCTATGAGTAGTATTGGGGAATATGAATCATAGAGAAGTTGTAATACAGTAGGTTTAACACGAATATAAACAAAGAATGAGTTCATTACAGTACCTTTGAGTGGTGGTTTGTTTTCTTATACTAACGGAGCTCACGAGATTTTTGGCTAAGTTTTGTGTTGTGAAGTTTTCAAGTTTTGAGTATGGCTTTGATGGACTATAGAACAAAGAGTGGCAAGAGCCTAAGCTTGGAGATGCCCAAGGCACCCCAAGGTAAAATTCAAGCACAACCAAAAGCCTAAGCTTGGGGATGCCCCGGGAAGGCATCCCCTCTTTCGTCTTCATCTATCGGTAACTATACTGCTCGGGACTATATTTTTATTCACCACATGATATGTGTTTTGCTTGGAGTGTCATGTATGATTTGAGTATTTGCATTTTAGTTTGCCACAATCATCCTTGCTGGACATACCTTTTGAGAGGGATAAATATGATTTAGAATTTATTAGAATACTCTATGTGCTTCACTTATATCTTTTGAGCTAGATAGTTTTGCTCTAGTGCTTCACTTATATCTTTTAGAGCATGGTGGTGGTTTTATTTTGTAGAAATTATTGATCTCTCACACTTCACTTATATATTTTTGAGAGTCTTTTAGAACAGCATGGTAATGTGCTTTGGTTATAAAACAAGTCCTAATATGATAGGCATCCAAGATGAGTATAGTAAAAACTTTCATATAAAGTGCATTGAATATAATGAGAAGTTTGATACTTGATGATTGTTTTGAGATATGAGGATGGTGATATTGGAGTCATGCTAATGGAGTAATTATGAATTTGATAAATACTTGTGTTAAAGTTTGTGATTCCCGTAGCATGCACGTATGGTGAACCACTATGTGACGAAGTTAGAGCATGAGGTCGGGATCGCGCGATGGTTAACTCCTACCTACCCTTCCCCTAGGAGCATGCGTTGATTACTTTGTTTTGATGACTCATAGATTTTTGCAACAAGTATATGAGTTCTTTATGACTAATGTTGAGTCCATGGATTATACGCACTCTCACCCTTCCACCATTGCTAACCTCTCTTGTACCGCGCAACTCTCGCCGGTACCATACACCCACCATATACCTTCCTCAAAACAGCCACCATACCTACCTATCATGGCATTTCCATAGCCATTCCGAGATATATTGCCATGCAATTTTCCACCGTTCCATTCATATGACATGCTTCATCATCAATCACATAGAGTCATATTTTGTTCTAGCTTCGAGTTGTAATCTTTGAGTTGTAAGTCAATAAAAGTGTGATGATCTTTATTACTAGAGCATTGTCCCATGTGAGGAAAGGCCAAATAAAAAAAAGATGGCCCAAAAAATATATAGAGAGAGGGGCCAAAAAAAGAGAAAGCCCCTCCAAAAAAAGAGAGAAAAGAGAGAAGGGACAATGCTACTATCCTTTTCCACACTTGTGCTTCAAAGTAGCACCATGATCTTCATGATAGAGAGTCTCTTGTTTTGTCACTTTCATATACTAGTGGGAACTTTCATTATAGAACTTGGCTTGAATATTCCAACGATGGGCTTCCTCAAATGCCCTAGGTCTTCATGAGCAAGCAAGTTGGATGCACACCCACTTAGTTTCTTTTGATGAGCTTTCATACACTTATAGCTCTAGTGCATCCGTTGCATGGAAATCCCTACTCACTCACATTGATATCTATTGATGCGCATCTCCATAGCCCATTGATACACCTAGTCGATGTGAGGCTATCTTCCTCCTTTTTGTCTTCTCCACAACCACCACTCTATTCCACCTATAGTGCTATATCCATGGCTCACGCTCATGTATTGCGTGAAAGTTGAAAGGTTTGAAAAAATTTGAGTATGAAAACAATTGCTTGGCTGAAACTGGGGTTGTGCATGATATGAATATTTTGTGTGATGAAGAGGGAGCATAGCCAGACTATATGATTTTGTAGGGATAACTTACTTTGGCCATGTTATTCTGAGAAGACATGATTGCTTGTTAGTATGCTTGAAGTATTATTATTCTTATGTCAATATAGACTTTTGTCTTGAATCTTTCGGATATGAACATTCATGCCACAATAAAGAAATTACATTGAAAATTATGTTGGTTAAGCATTCCACATCAGAAATTCTATTTTTATCATTTACCTACTTGAGGACGAGCAGGAATTAAGCTTGGGGATGCTTGATACGTCTCCAACGTATCTATAATTTTTTATTGTTCCATGCTATTATATATTCTATTTTGGATGTTTAATGGGCTTTATTATACACTTTTATATTATTTTTGGGAGTCACCTACTAACCCAAGGCCCAGTGCAGATTGCTGTTATTTTGCCTATTTCGGGGTTTTGCAGAAAAGGAATATCAAACGGAGTCCAAACGGAATGAAACCTTCGGGAGAGTTATTTTTGGAACAGTATCTACCCAGAAGACTTGGAGTACACGCCAGGTAACGAAGGAGGCGGCCACGAGGGTCCAGGGCCCGCCCCTCCCCTTGGGCGCGCCCCCACCCTCGTGGGCCCCCTCTGGCTCCCCCGATGCCCTCCTTCCTCCTATATATATCCATGTACCCTGAAAACATCGAGGCAACAGAGAAAACCCTAATTCCACCGCCGCAACCTTCTGTCCCATGAGATCCCATCTTGGGGACTGTTCCGGAGTTCCGCTGGAGGGGGGATCTACCAGGAGTGCTTCTACATCAACGCCATAGCCTCACCAATGAGTTGTGAGTAGTTTACCATAGACCTTCGGGTCCATAGTTATTAGCTAGATGGTTTCTTCTCTCTTTTTGGATCTCAATACAAAGTTCTCCTCGATCTTCGAGGAGATCTATTTGATGTAATCTTTTTGCGGTGTGTTTGTCGAGACCCGATGAATTGTGGGTTTATGATCAAGATTATCTATGAGAAATATTTGATTCTTTTCTGAAATCTTTTATGTATGATTATAATATCCTTGCAAGTCTCTTCGAATTATTGGTTTGGTTCGGCCTACTAGATCTATAGTTCTTGCAATGGGAGAAGTGCTTGGCTTTCGGTTCAATCTTGCGGTGTCCTTTCCCAGTGACAACAGGGGTAGCAAGGCACGTATTGTATTGTTGCCATCGAGGATACAAAGATGGGGTTTATATCATATTGCTTGAGTTTATCCCTCTACAACATGTCATCTTGCTTAAATCATTACTCTGTTCTTATGAACTTAATACTCTAGATGCATGCTGGATAGCGGTCGATGTGTGGAGTAATAGTAGTAGATACAGAATCGTTTCGGTCTACTTGTCACGGACGTGATGCCTATATATAATGATCATGCCTAGATATTCTCATAACTATGCGCTTTTCTATCAATTGCTCGACAGTAATTTGTTCACCCACCGTAGAATTCTGCTATCATGAGAGAAGCCACTAGTGAAACCTATGGCCCCCGGGTCTATTCTCAACATATTAATGTTTCATCTACTTTACTTTGCTTTATTTACTTTCTGTTCTTATATCCAAAAATACCAAAAATATTATACTACCCTATCTATCAGATCTCACTTTCGTAAGTGACCGTAAAGGGATTGGCAACCCCTTATCGCGTTGACTGCGAAGTTCTTATTTGTTTGTGCAGGTGCGAGGGACTCGCGCGGGGTCTCCTACTGGATTGATACCTTGGTTCTAAAAAACTAAGGGAAATACTTACGCTACTGTGTTGCATCACCCTTTCCTCTTCGAGGGAATACAACGCAAGCTCGAGAAGTAGCAAGGGTCCCTATTATGCCTCTACTAGATTAGCTCGTTAATCAAAGATGGTTATGTTTCCTAACCATAGACATGTGCTGTCATTTGATCAACGGGATAACATAATTAGGACAATGATGTGATGGACAAGACCCATCCGTTAGCTTAGCACTATGATCGTTTAGTTTTACTGCTATTGCTTTCTTCATGACTTATACATGTTCCTCTGACTATGAGATTATGTAACTTCCGAATACTGGAGGAACACCTCGTGTGCTATCAAACATCACAACGTAACTGGGTGATTATAAAGATGCCCTACAGGTGTATCCGAAGGTGTTTGTGGTGTTGGCATAGATCGAGAATAGGATTTGTCACTCCGAGTGTCGAAGAGGTATCTCTGTTCCCTCTCGGTAATACACATCGTAATAAGCCTTGCAAGCAAGCGACTAATGAGTTAGTCACAAGATGATGTATTACAGAACGAGTAAAGAGACTTACCAGTGACGAGATTGAACTAGGTATGATGATACTGACGATCGAATCTCGGGCAAGTAACATACTGATAACCCACAAGTGTAGGGGATCGCAACAGTATTCGAGGGTAAAGTATTAAACCCAAATTTGTTGATTCGACACAAGGGGAGCCAAAGAATACTCTTAAGTATTAGCAGCTGAGTTGTCAATTCAACCACACCTAGAAACTTAGTATCTGCAAGAAGATAGTTTAGTAGCAAAGTAATATGATAGTGGCGATAACAGCAGTAAAAGTAAAGATAGTGTTTTTGTAGTTTTTGTGATAGTAGCAATGGAAAAGTAAATAGCAACTAGCAATATATGTAACGCTCGTAGGCATTGGATCGGTGATGGGAAATTACGTCGCATGCAATTCATCATGTAGAAGTTATAACCTAGGGTGACACAGAACTAGCTCCAGTTCATCCATGCAATGTAGGCATGTATTCTGAATATAGTCATACGTGCTTATGGAAAAGAACTTGCATGACATCTTTTGTCCTACCCTCCCGTGGCAGCGGGGTCCTATTGGAAACTAAGGGATATTAAGGCCTCCTTTTAATAGAGTACCGGACCAAAGCATTAACACATAGTGAATACATGAACTCCTCAAACTATGGCCATCACCGGGAGTGGTCCCGATTATTGTCACTTCGGGGTTGCCGGATCATAACACATAGTAGGTGACTATAGACTTGCAAGATAGGATCAAGAACACACATATATTCATGAAAACATAATAGGTTCAGATCTGAAATCATGGCACTCGGGCCCTGGTGTCAAGCATTAAGCATAGCAAAGTCATAGCAACATCAATCTCAGAACATAGTGGATACTAGGGATCAAACCCTAACAAAACTAACTCGATTACATGATAGATCCCATCCAACCAATCACCGTCCAGCAAGCCTACGATGGAATTACTCACACACGACGGTGAGCATCATGGAATTGGTGATGGAGGAAGGTTGATGATGACGATGGCGACGATCTCCACTCTCCGGAGCCCCGAACGGACTCTAGATCAGCCGTCCCGAGAGAGATTAGGGCTTGGCGGCGGCTCCTTCTCGTGAAACCAATAATTCTTTCTCCTTGATTTTTTTCTCCACGAAACGGAATATATAGGACCTGGGGATACGTCGGTGGAGCTTCGGGGGGCCCTCGAGGCAGGGGGCGCGCCCTGGGAAGGGGGGCGCACCCCCACCCTCGAGGACAGCCTGTGGGCCCCCCGGTGTGGACCTTCTTGCAGGTATTTTTTATATTTTCTGAAATAATTCTCCGTTGATTTTCAGGCGATTCCAAAAACTTTTTATTTCTACACAAAAACAACACCATGGCAATTCTGCTGAAAACAGCGTCAGTCCGGGTTAGTTCCATTCAAATCATGCAAGTTAGAGTCCAAAACAAGGGCAAAAGTGTTTGGCAAAGTAGATACGTTGGAGACGTATCAACTCCCCCAAGCTTAAACCTTTGCTTGTCCTCAAGCAATTCAGTTGATAAACTGAAAGTGATAAAGAAAAACTTTGACAAACCTTGTTTGCTCTTGTTGTTGTAAATATGTAAGCTAGCATTCAGGTTTTCAACAAGATCATGAACTAACCACATTCACAATAACTTTCAGGTCTCAAGACTACTCACATCAATGGCATAATCAACTAGCGAGCAATAATAATGAACCTCAGATGTCAACACTTCTCAAAACAATTATGATATGATATAACAGGATGGCATCACGCTAGCCCTTTCTGAGACCACAAAACATAAATGCAGAACACCTTTAAAGATCAAGGATTGACTAGACATTGTAATTCATGGTAAAAGAGATCCAGTCATGATCATACTCAATGCAAATTAATAGTAATACATGCAACGACAGAGGTGCTCTCCTACTGGTGCTTTTTGATAAGAGGATGATGACTCTGCATAAAAGTAAATAGATAGGCCCTTCACAGAGGGAAGCATGGATTTGTAGAGGTGCAAGAGCTGAGATTGAATAACATTTTGAGCGGTATACTTTCATTTTCAACATAACAACCAAGAATCTCTATATCTCCCATGCTACGCACATTATAGGCGGTTCCCAAACAGAATGGTAAAGTTTATACTCCCCCAACCACCAACAAGCACACTCCACGGCCAGCCGAATCCACGGGTTACCGTCCAAACAAGCAACAACCCTGGGGGAGTTTTGTTTAATTATTATGATTTTGAGCATTGGACTGGGCATCCCGGTTACCAGCCATTTTCTCATGAATGATGAGCGGAGTCCACTCATCGTGAGAATAACCCACCTAGGATGGAAGATATAGACAACCCTAGTTGATACATGAGCTGTTCGAGCATACAAAACAGAATTTCATTTGAAGGTTTAGAGTTTGGCACATACAAATTTACTTGGAACGGCAGGTAAATACCGCATATAGGAAGGTATGGTGGAATCATATCGAACAACTTTGAGGTTTATGGAACTGAATGCACAAGCAGTATTCCCGCTTAGTACAGGTGAAGGCTAGAAAGAGACTGGGAAGGGACCAGCTAGAGAGCAACAACGGTCATGAACATGCATTAAAATTAATCAACAATGAATGCAAGCATGAGTAGGATATAAATCACCATGAACATAAATATCGTGAAGGCTATGTTGATTTGTTTCAACTACATGCGTGAACATGTGCCAAGTCAAGTCACTTAAATCGTTCAGAGGAGGATACCACCCATCATACCACATCACAACCATTTTAATATCATGTTGGCACGCAAGATAGACCATTATAAACTCTCAGCTAATTAAGCATGGCATAAGCAGCTATGATCTCTAATTGTCATTGCAAACATGTTTCATTCATAACAAGCTGAATCAAGAACGACGAGCAATCATATTTACAAAAACAAGAGAGGTCGAGTTCATACCAGCTTTTCTCATCTCAATTAGTTCATCATATATCATCGTTATTGCCTTTCACTCGCACGACAGAACGGTGTGGAAAATAATAATAGTGCACGTGCATTGGACTAAGTTCGAATCTGCAGACATTTAATACAAGAGAGAAGACAAAGTAATATGGCTCAAGGTTAAATCAACAACAAAGCATATGAGAGCCACTATGCATTTTCATCATGGTCTTCTACTCTTAACCCCTAAAGAAAAGGAAATAAATTATTTACATGAGAAAGCTCCCAACAAGCAAAAGAAGAACGGGAAATCTTTTTGGGTTTTCATCTTTAGTTACTACTACAAGCAAAGAAAGTAAAGTAGCTGGAAGCTACAACTAATATATTTTTTGTTTTTCTGGGTTTTTCTAGCACATAAGAAAAAGACTAAGAAAATGAAATTTAAACTAAGCAAAGATGGTACAGTAAAAGAGTGTGAGCATCGACAACTAGAATAAGTGTGAACATGAAGGTAAGTCGGTGAGAAACACGTACTCCCCCAAGCTTAGGCTTTTGGCCTAAGTTGGTCTATGGCCAGTACTGGCCTGACGGATATCCAAAGTTGTAGTTGGGGTCGTACTGAGACGCAGCAGATACTGCATGCTGAGCTGCAGCTCGAAGGCGGGTTGCCTCCGTCATATTATAATAGGCATTTGCCTCCTCCATAGTTATAGTGTATCTTCCTTTTTCCTGAAAATTAAACAAAGTAGGGGCAGGAAGAACAATAGGGATGGCATGCTGCCGGTTAAAGATTAGTCGATATTTGAGAGTTTGATTATTCCACTCTATAAATCGGTGACTAGCCATAGCATTACAGTCTAAATAAGCAGCAGGTAAAGGTTCATCATACGGATGCATAGACACACCAAGATAGCGGGCTATGCGGGTAGCATAGATCCCACCAAATAAATCTCCATACAAACCATTATGGTGTAGTCTACATGTAACAATTGTTCCTAAATTATATTGCCTATCACCTAGTACAGCACTCCTGAGAATGCTGAGATCAGGGACACACATGTGATAGGCTTCATCTTTACCATTTATGCATCTACCAATAAAGAGAGCAAAGTAATGAATAGCAGGAAAATGTATGCTCCCCGTAGTGGCTTGTGTGATGTCCCTGGATTCTCCCACTGTAATACTAGCAAGGAATTCTCTAAATTCAGATTTACGAGGATCACTCATACTGCCCCACTGTGGGAGCTTGCAGGCTTCATTAAAATCCTCTAAGTCCATGATATAAGATTTATCATAAAGATCAAATAGGACAGTGTGAGAATTACGTGAAGATGAAAATTTAAACCTTCTCACAAAGCTATCAGTTAAGCCACGATATTGGAGGCACTTATCTTGCATGAAGTCCTCGAGGTCAGCGTTACGCACATATGCGTAAAATTCATCTTTGATGCCCGCTTGACTCATAAATTCATCTGACGGCCATTCACAAGGTCGTACATCAGCATCCCTCGGTGGTTCATCGTCCGGCTCACGGAACGCGAGCCTCGGTTCTTGCTTCCTTGAAGGACCACCTTGGAAGTTTTTCCTAGACATTTTTCTGAAATTTTCTGAAATTTTTAGTAACTCACAATAAAAATTAACCAAACTCAACAAGATTGATAGCAACAACTCCTATAAGTGCCTAGAGGCTATATCATGCATTAGAACTACTTGGGACCAAGAAAATTTGACATGCAAGCTCAAGAACAAGGTCACCACAGCAACACAAATTTGCAACAAATAAATCACTAGAACAAAAACTAATTGGACCAATGGAGGAGTCACATACCAAGGAACAATCTCCCCAAACAGTTTGGTGAATGGTGCTTTGAGCAAGGAGATAAAAAATGGCAGCAAAACGAGCTAGAACTCGGGTTTGAGCTGGTTGGGGATTTTTTTTGGGAGGAAGAAGAAGAGCATGGGTGAAAGGATAAGTGGAGGGGGCCACGTGGGGCCCTCGAGGCAGGGGGGCGTGCCCTGTGAAGGGGGCGCGCCCTGTGCCCTCGAGGCCACGTGCTGGCTCCCCTCGCTGTGTGTTCAGTGCCATATTTTCTTAAATATTCTAGAAAAAATCATATTTCATTTTCATGGCATTTGGAGAACTTTTATTTTCGGGATATTTTTTATTGCACGGATAAGTATGGAAACAGACAGATAATGCTAATTTTCTTTTATTTAACCTAATTAACAGAAAGTAAAAGGAGGGTACAGAAGGTTTGTGCTATCTAGATTCACCTATCCCATGCTCATCAAAAGGAATCCATTAACAAGGTTGATCAGGTCTTGTTAATAAACTCTTTCCGAGTAACATGAAACCGGAGAATTTTCGAATAACACTATGTTACCTCAATGGGGATATGTATGTCCCCAACAATAAGTATGTAATATGCCTTCTTGATAGTGGGAATAGGAAACTCAAAACCTTCAATAGTAATAGTTGAAGTTTTTCCAATATAATTGATACTATGAACCTGAGGTTGTTTCCTCAGAAAGTGTACTGTATGCTCATTACCATAGACATCAAAAGTGACATTGCCTTTGTTGCAATCAATAACAACCCCTGCAGTATTCAAAAAAGGTCTTCCAAGAATAATAGACATACTATCATCCTCGAGAATATCAAATATAACAAAGTCCGTTAGAATAGTAACATTTGCAACCACAACGGGAACATCCTCACAAATTCCGACAGGTATAGCAGTTGATTTATCGGCCATTTGCAAAGATATTTTAGTGAGTGTCAACTTACTCAAGTCAAGTCTACGATATAAAGAGAGAGGCATGACACTAACACCGGCTCCAAGATCACACAAAGCAGTTTTAACATAGTTTCTCTTAATGGAGCAAGGTATAGTAGGCACTCCTGGATCTCCTAATTTCTTAGGCATCCCACCCTCAAAAGTGTAATTGGCAAGCATGGTGGAGATTTCTACATCAGGTATCTTTTTTTTGTTGGTAATAATATCTTTCATGTACTTGGCATAAGGATTTGTTTTAAGCACATCGGTCAAACGCATACGCAAAAAGATAGGTCTAATCATTTCAGCAAAGCGCTCAAAATCCTCATCATTCTTTTTCTTGGATGGTTTCGGAGGAAAAGGCATGGTTTCTGAACCCATGGTTCTCTTTCCCTACCGTGCTTCCTAGCAACAAAGTCTCTCTTATCATAACGTTGATTCTTTGATTATGGGTTATCAAGATCAACAGTAGGTTCAATCTCTACATCATTATTATTGCTAGGTTGAGCATCGACATGAACATCATCATTAATATTATCACTAGGTTCATGTTCATTACCAGATAGTGTCTCAACATCGGAAATAGATATATCATTGGGATTCTCAGGTGGGTGAGCTACGAGTTCACTAGAAGCATGCAAAGTCCTATCATTTTTCTTTTTCTTCTTTTTAGAAGAACTAGGTGCATGTATATTAGCTCTCTGAGAATCTTGCTCAATTCTCTTAGGGTGGCCTTCAGGATACAGAAGTTCCTGAGTCATTTTACCACCTCTAGTCACAACTCTAATAGCATTGCATTGTTCTTACTATTTAATTCATTGAGCAAATCATTCTGAGCCTTAAGTACTTGTTCTACTTGAGTGGTGACCATGGAAGCATGTATACTAATGAGTTTCAGTTCATCCTTAGCGTTAGACAGATAATCACTCAAGTGTTCAATCATATGAGCATTGTGTTGTAATTGTCTACCAACATAAGCATTGAAGTTTTTTTGTTTCACAATAAAATTGTCAAACTCATCTAAGCATTGGCTAGCAGACTTATAACGAGGAATATCACTTTCATCAAATCTATAAAGAGAATTTACCTTTACTACCTGTGTCGGGTTATTAAGACCATGTATTTCTTCAATAGGCAGTAAATTCTTAACATCTTCAGCTTTAATACCTTTTTCTTTCATAGATTTCTTTGCCTCTTGCATATCTTCAGGACTAAGAAATAGAACACCTCTTTCCTTTGGAGTTGGCTTAGGGGCTGGTTCAGGAAGTGTACACTTATTTTCATTGGCCAGCATATTATTCAAGAGTAGTTCAGCTTGTTCCACTGTTCTTTCCCTAAAAACACAACCAGCACAACTTTCCAGGTGGTCTCTGGAAGATCGGTTAGTCCATTATAAAAGACATCAAATATATCATGCATCTCAAGAGGATGATCAGGCAAAGCATTAAGTAACTGGAGAAGCCTCCCCCAAGCTTGTGGGAGACTCTCTTCTTCAGTTTGAGCAAAGTTATATATTTCCCATAAGGCAGCTTGTTTCTTATGAGTGGGAAAATGTTTAGCAGAAAAGTAATACATCATATCCTGGGGACTACGCACACAACCAGGATCAAGAGAATTAAACCAAGTCTTAGCATCACCCTTTAATGAGAACGGAAACAACTTAAGGATATAGTAATAGCGAATCTTTTCATCATTGGTAAACAGGGTAGCTATATCATTCAACTTGGTAAGATGTGCCACAACAGTTTCAGACTCATAGCCATGGAAAGGATCAGATTCAACCAAAGTAATTAACTCAAGATCAACAGAGAATTCATAATCCTTATCAGTGACACAAATAGGTGAAGTAGCAAAAGCAGGGTCATGTTTCATTCTAGCATTCAAGGACTTTTCTTTCAGCTTAGATAATAATTTCTTAAGATCATATCTATCATTGCAAGCAAGAAAGTCTCTAACAGTTTCTTCATCCATAACATAACCCTCAGGCACAACAGGAAATTCATATCTATTAGGAGTAGTTTCATCATCACTTTCATAAATATCATCAATATTTGCACTCTCCCTAACCTTAGCAATTTGTTCATCTAGAAATTTACCTAGTGGCACAGTATCAGGCATAGAAATAGTTTCATCATACATAGCAGAAGTAGCATCATCAAGAACATACGACATATCAGATTCAATAGCAGGAGTAGGTGTCGCAAGTTTACTCATAACAGAAGGATAATCAAGCGCAGAGCTAGATGGCAGTTCCTTACCTCCCCTCATAGTTGAGGGTAAGATCTTGGTTTTTGAGTCCTTCAAATTCTTCATAGTGATAAACAAATATAAATCCCAAGTGACTTAAAGAATAGAGCTATGATCCCCGGCAACGGCACCAGAAAATAGTCTTGACAACCCACAAGTGTAGGGGATCGCAACAGTTTTCGAGGGTAAAGTATTAAACCCAATTTTTTTGATTCGACACAAGGGGAGCCAAAGAATACTCTTAAGTATTAGCAGCTGAGTTGTCAATTCAACCACACCTGCAAACTTAGTATCTGCAGCAAGATAGTTTAGTAGCAAAGTAATATGATAGTGGCGATAGCAGCAATAAAAGTAAAGATAGTGTTTTTGCAGTTTTTGTGATAGTAGCAACGGAAAAGTAAATAGCAACTAGCAATATAGGTAAAGCTCGTAGGCATTGGATCGGTGATGGGAAATTATGTCGGACGTAATTCATCATGTAGAAGTTATAACCTAGGGTGACACAGAACTAGCTCCAGTTCATCAATGCAATGTAGGCATGTATTCCGAATATAGTCATACGTGCTTATGGAAAAGAACTTGCATGACATCTTTTGTCCTACCCTCCCGTGGCAGCGGGGTCCTATTGGAAACTAAGGGATATTAAGGCCTCCTTTTAATAGAGTACCGGACCAAAGCATTAACACATAGTGAATACATGAACTCCTCAAACTATGGTCATCACCGGGAGTGGTCCCGATTATTGTCACTTCGGGGTTGCCGGATCATAACACATAGTAGGTGACTATAGACTTGCAAGATAGGATCAAGAACACACATATATTCATGAAAACATAATAGGTTCAGATATGAAATCATGGCACTCGGGCCCTAGTGTCAAGCATTAAGCATAGGAAAGTCATAGCAACATCAATCTCAGAACATAGTGGATACTGGGGATCAAACCCTAACAAAACTAACTCGGTTACATGATAGATCCCATCCAACCCATCACCTTCTAGCAAGCCTACGATGGAATTACTCACACACGGCAGTGAGCATCATGGAATTGGTGATGGAGGAAGGTTGATGATGACGATGGCGACGATCTCCACTCTCCGGAGCCCCGAACAGACTCCAGATCAGCCCTCCCGAGAGAGATTAGGGCTTGGCGGCGGCTCCGTCTCGTGAAACGTGATAATTCTTTCTCCTTGATTTTTTTGTCCACGAAACGGAATATATAGGACCTGGGGATACGTCGGTGGAGCTTCGGGGGGCCCTCGAGGCAGGGGGGCGCGCCCCCACCCTCGAGGACAGACCGTGGCCCCCCCGGTGTGGATCTTCTTGCAGGTATTTTTTTATATTTTCTGAAATAATTCTCCGTTGATTTTCAGGCGATTCCGACAATACCATGGCAATTCTGCTGAAAACAGCGTCAGTCCGGTTAGTTCCATTCAAATCATGCAAGTTAGAGTCCAAAACAAGGGCAAAAGTGTTTGCCAAAGTAGATACGTTGGAGACGTATCACATACCGATGACAAAGGGAACAACGTATGTTGTTATGCGGTTTGACCAACAAAAGATCTTCCTAGAATATGTAGGAACCAATATGAGCATCCAGGTTCCGCTATTTGTTATTGACCAAAGATGAGTCTCTGTCATGTCTACATAGTTATCGAACCCGTAGGGTCCGCACGCTTAACGTTTGATGACGATCGGTATTATGAGTTTATGTGTTTTGATGTACCGAAGGTAGTTCGGAGTCCCGGATGTGATCACAGACATGAAGAGGAGTCTCGAAATAGTCTAGACATAAAGATTGATATATTGGAAGGTTATATTCGGACACCGGAATGGTTCTTGGGGTCACCGGATAAATACCGGAGTACCGTGAGGTTACCGGAACCCCCCGGGGAGTAAATGGGCCTTATCGGGCTTTAGGGCGAGAGAGAGAGAGAGGGACTGCCTTGGGCAGGCCGCACGCCCCCAAGCCTTGTCCGAATTGGACTAGGGGGGAGGGGTGGCGCCCCCTCCTTCCTTCTCTTCTCTCCCTCCCTTCACTCTTCTCCTACTCCTACTAGGAAAAGGGGAGTCCTACTCCTTGTGGGAGTAGGACTCCTCCCTTGGCGCGCCTCCTCCCTTGGCCGGCCTCCTCCTCCCTCCCTCCTTTATAAACGTGGGGAGGGGGCACCCCAAAGACACACAAGTTTATTTCTTAACCATGTGCGGTGCCCCTCTCCACAGTTACACACCTCGGTCATATCGTTGCAGTGCTTAGGCGAAGCCCTGCGTCGGTAACTTCATCATCACCGTGAGCACCCCGTCGTGCTGACTGAACTCTCCAGCGACATCAACTGGATCAAGAGTTCATGGGCGTCATCGAGCTGAACGTGTGCTGAACACGGAGGTGCCGTACGTTCGGTGCTTGGATCGGTTGGATCGCAAAGACGTTCGATTACATCAACCGCGTTACTAAACGCTTCCGCTTTCGGTCTATGAGGGTACGTGGACACACTCTCCCGCTCGTTGTTATGCTTCTCCTAGATAGATCTTGCGTGATCGTAGGATTTGTTTTGAAATACTACGTTCCCCAACAGACGTGGACTTACTAACACCTAATAATTATTAAAACTACATCAGTCCATGGATCTGCCATAGGTGCTCAACTAGATCAAGTTGACGCTGACAGTGAACTTGTTTGTTTTGAATATCACTTTGAGCTTGAAGAAACTGAGTCAATGTAACCACACCTCAATGAGAAGGTGTCACTAGTGCTCCCATGTTATCGTAGCAGTAGTCTACACGGCTTCCATGCTCACCTTCTATTATCATGTTATGTAGGATGATACAAGCTGTCATCACTTCTCCGAGTGTCTCCAGATCCCAATACCTTGCTAGTCCACGGACAATAGCAAAACGAGCTTGCAGAACAGCAAAGGCTCGTTCGACATCCTTCCGACATGCTTCTTGAAACCGGGATTTTTTTCTTTTCACCTTTTGGATTTGGAATTGTCTTCACAAAAGTTGCCCATTGTGGATATATGCCATCTGAAGGTAATACCCCGTGTTGTAGTTGTGACCATTGCTGGTATAATTCACTTCTGGAGCATGCCCTTCAACTAGATTTGCAAACATAGGTGAACGGTGGAGAACATTTATATCATTATGAGATCCTGGTAAACCAAAGAAAGAATGCCAAATCCAAAGGTCTTGTGAAGCAACGTCTTCAAGAATGACTGTGTGTACGCGTTTATGGCCAACAAAAAAACCTTTGTGTGCAGTAGGGCAATTTTTTCACTTCCAATGCATGCAGTCGATGCTTCCGAGCATACCCGGAAACCCCCTTTGCTCTCCAATTGCAAGTAATCTAGCAGTATCTTCAGCATTTGGAGATCTCAGGTACTGACCTCCAAAGAGCTCGATCATAACACGCACAAATCTTCTAAGATTTTCTAAAGCGATGGAATTTGCTAGCCGGCAATACTCATCAGTAAGATCAGTTGCTATCCCGTAAGCTAGGATTCGAAATACTGAGGTCAACTTTTGATAAGGATGTAAACCAGGAACACCAGCACTATTTCTTCTCAGGGAAAAATAGCTATCATGTGCCTCTATAGCACTTGCTATGCGCAGAAAAAGAGGACGATGCATTCCATACCAGTGAAGAACTTAAACGAGACATGAAGAGAGACTACTATGATAAAAACGAAACATATGCACCAATTTCATACCTATTGCGAAACATCGCGCTGAAGAGATTGACGTCCCGATTGTGAACCTCCATGTCGTGGAGCATCCAACTGGGCTTGTTCTTCCTCTGCTACGATTGCAGACATCATGAGTTCCTCATCTTCGGAGGAGGAATCTTCGTAAAATTCTCGGGCCAAGCTTCGATGGTGACTCATTTCGTTGTGGAGTGATGGCGAAAGATAAGTAGAAGAGGAGGCAGGATCAGGATTGTGAGAGATATAAGTGGTGCTCATGTATTTATAGAGCTGAAAACTAGCCATTGGTAGTTACGAAATATTCCTAAAATATAGAATAAGGTGAAGGAAATATGCTCTAGAGGCAATAATAAAGTTATTATTTATTTCCTTATATCATGATAAATGTTTATTATTCATGCTAGAATTGTATTAACCAGAAACTTAGTACATGTGTGAATGCATAGACAAAACAGAGTGTCCCTAGTATGCCTCTACTAGACTAGCTCATTGATCAAAGATGGTTATGTTTCCTAGCCATAGACATGAGTTGTCATTTGATCAACGGGATCACATCATTAGGAGAATGATGTGATGGACAAGACCCATCTGTTAGCTTAGCACTATGATCGTTTAGTTTTACTGCTATTGCTTTCTTCATGACTTATACATGTTCCTATGACTATGAGATTATGCAACTCCCGAATACCGGAGGAACACCTTGTGTGCTATCAAACGTCACAACGTAACTGGGTGATTACAAAGATGCTCTACAGGTGTCTCCGAAGGTGTTCGTGGTGTTGGCATAGATCAAGAATAGGATTTGTCACTCCGAGTGTCGGAGAGGTATATCTGGGCCCTCTCGGTAATACACATCATAATAAGCCTTGCAAGCAAATGACTAATAATTTAGTCACGAGATGATGTATTACGGAACGAGTAAAGAGACTTGCCGGTAACGAGATTAACTAGGTATGTTGATACCGACGATCGAATCTCGGACAAGTAACATACCGATGACAAAAGGAACAACGTATGTTGTTATGCGGTTTGACCGATAAAGATCTTCGTAGAATATGTAGGAGCCAATAAGAGCATCCAGGTTCCGCTATTGGTTATTGACCGGAGATGAGTCTCGATCATGTCTACATAGTTCTCGAACCCGTAGGGTCCGCACGCTTAACGTTTGATGACGATCGGTATTATGAGTTTATGTGTTTTGATGTACCGAAGGTAGTTCGGAGTCCCGGATGAGATCGGGGACATGACGCTTAATGGTCGAGACGTAAAGATCGATATATTGGACGACTATATTCGGACATCGGAAAGGTTCCGAGTGATTCGGGTATTTTTTCGGAGTACCGGAGAGTTACGGGAATTCGCCGGGGAGTATATGGGCCTTATTGGGCTTTAGGGGAAAGGGA
This sequence comes from Secale cereale, assembly GCA_902687465.1. Classification (NCBI taxonomy): domain Eukaryota; kingdom Viridiplantae; phylum Streptophyta; class Magnoliopsida; order Poales; family Poaceae; genus Secale; species Secale cereale. Next base: position 815,442,128 of record LR738713.1, on the reverse strand, counting down.
GAGAGGAGGCTGCACCCCTCCCATGGCTTAGTCCGAATTGTACTAGGGAGAGGGGCTACGCCCCCTCCTTCCTTCTCTTCTCTTTCCCTTTCCTTCTCTCCTACTCCTACTACTTGGAAGGGCTCCCAGTTCTACTAGGAAAAGGGGAATCCTACTCCCGGTGGGAGTAGGACTCCCCTAGGGCGCGCCATAGAGAGGGCCAGCCCTCCCTCTCATCCACTCATTTATATACGGGGGTGGAGGCAGCCCATAGACACACAAGTTGATCAGTTGATCTCTCCCAACCGTGTGCGGTGCCCCCCTCCACAGTAACACACCTCGGTCATATCGTTGCAGAGCTTAGGCGAAGCCCTGCGACGGTAACTTCATCATATCCGTCACCACGCCGTCGTGCTGACGAAACTCTCCCGTGAAGCTCAACTGGATCAAGAGCTCGTGGGACGTCATCAAGCTGAATGTGTGCTGAACGCGGAGGTGCCGTACGTTTGGTAATTGATCGGTTGGATCGCGAAGAAGTCCAACTACATCAACCGCGTCACTAGACGCTTCCGCTCCCGGTCTACGAGGGTACGTAGACACACTCTCCCCCTCGTTGCTATGCATCTAGTAGATGGATCTTGCGTGATCGTAGGAAAATTTTGAAAATACTACGTTCCCCAACATAAGGGAGATCTTTAGGGGAACTGTTGGAGTTGAGTAATTTTTAGGGAAGATTTTTTTAAGGAGATTTCCCTATTTTCAGATAAAGGGGAGAAATTTTAGGGGAACTGCTGGACTTGCCCTAAGGTCAAGAAACAACCACCTCGCCAAGCATATCCAAAAACAACTACAACCCAACAACGAGAATGAAGGTCGCAAAGCCTAGAGGGCGAAGTAAAGAACGTACCGTGAAGGCGCATCTGCATGCATCTCCATCATGTTTTAAAAGAAAAACCGACGAGCGTTCCAGAAGACCACAACCCGACGATCGCAAGCTCCTCCTGCATGATTCCTGACGAAACTAGAAACACGCGCGGCCGATCGGGTCCTACAAATGCAATCGCCCGCTTTTAGTTCGCCATGCTGGTCGCCTGTGCAAAAATGGACGTCGCATCGATGCTGGCCAGTAGGAGGACTGGCAAAAAAGCCAAAAAAAACCCTCTCCATTCGAGCGGAGCAAAGCGAGAGGAAGTTGGTGTGCTTCGTTAAGAAGAGCAGCATATACCGCGGATGCTGCCAGACGATCGAGAAAAACTACATGACATTCAACATTGTTAGATAATAACGAGATAAACGAGACACAAGAGACACGGAGTTAACGTGGAAACCCTTGCGGGAGAAAACCACGGACGCACGAAGGCACAATCACTATGAGGAGGAGTATTACAAGCACGAGACGACATGCCGTCTTAGGTGCGACTACGTGGGGTATATAAGAGGGCAATACATGAGAGACCTTGAAGGACAAGTAAACGAGTTGTACTCGTACGCGTCGACGTCAACGCAACGCCCACACCGGTTGTACTACGTCTAGTCCAACACGGTACTAGAATTTGGATCACAATTTAACAATATCCACCTTGAGCCAAATTCCCTCCAGTAGTCGAAGAAACTGAATAACCCCATCCAAATCAGCATAAACACCTTGTGCGTCAAAGTCCATAGAACTAGTGAGAAATACCAACTAAGCATGAGCAAAGCTCAAACTTATTGGTCGGAACTGGCTTTGTCATCATGTTAGCAGGATTATCATGAGTACTTATCTTGCATACCTTCAAATCACCTTTAGCAACAACATCTCGAATATAGTGAAATCTGACATCAATGTGCTTCGTTCTCTCATGATACATTGGATTCTTTGTAAGATATATAGCACTTTGACTGTCACTAAATACGGTAGGGCAAGATAAATCTCCACAAAGCTCAGCATACAAACCTCTCAACCAGATAGCTTCTTTGCATGCCTCAGAAATAGCCATATACTCGGCATCAGTAGTGGAACAAGCCACAATAGACTGCAAAGTTGCTCTCTGATACGTCTCAAACGTATCTACTTTTCCAAACACTTTTGATATTGTTTTGACCTCATTCTTGCATGATTTGAACTAAACTAACCCGGACTGACGCTGTTTTCAGCAGAGCTGCCTGTATGGTTTTATTGTGTGCAGGAAAACGGATTTTTAAGTATCTCAGAAAAATCCACGAAAAATCACAGAAAATCCACGCACCCGAAGGAACCAGGAGCCAGAAGTGGGGACAGAGGGGGGCCAGGGGGTGCCCAGGCGCCCTGTGGGCGCGCCCCCCCCCCTGGGCCGCGCCGGGGGGTCGCCTGGGTGGGGCCCACACCCCCTGGTGCCCTACTTTGCCTCGTATTTTTACTCACGACGCGGAAACCCCAGATCAGAAGTTCTTTTCGCAGTTTTCCATCGCGGAGCCGCCGCCACCCTCTGTTCTTCCTCGGGAGGGCTAATCTGGAGGCTGATTTGGCCTCCGGAGAGGGGAGATCATCGCCAGCATCTTTCTACGACCCTTGGACTCACCACCATACCCCCGGAGCAGGAGGCTCCTGGGGGCAGTAGCTGCTACCAACTTAGGCCAAAAGCCTAAGCTTGGGGGAGTACGTGCCCCTCTCACTTTTCCATTGTATTATCCGTTTTATTCGCTTTGATCTTTTCGAAGTTTTTGCCCGTTCTTCTTAATTTCTCTCTTTGCAAAAACAACAAAAAGATTTTCTCTTTCTTTTGCTTTAATTCAACCTTTGAAAAATCCAAAAAGATTTCCTTTTCTCTTTAGTTTGCTTTGCTTTCAGAGTTCAGCACGAGTCTGTGATGGCATTTAATTATATTTCCTACGTTCGATCGTGCAAGTGACAAGCAGTAATGACGAAGATCGACTGAAGGGAAGCAACAAGGAAGACCGGTATGAACTCTTTTTGTTTCTACTTTTGTACATATGCCTGTACTTATGATCTAGAGACCAGCTTGTAGCGACATAGTGCTATGTTTACAATGCTCTTCCAGTGGTTCATGCTTTCCTTGTGGCTAGTCTCGAATAACTAGAGTATATAATGTGTTATTGAAATGATCTACATGCATTGCACTGTTCATAGTCTGGTATACTAAGGTGGTATTTCCCTTTAGAGAATTTTTGGATTGACTTGGCACATGCTTACACATGTTTAAGACTAAAAGTCTACTCTGCCTTGATAATCTTTGAGTTTTAGAATAGTTATATCACTTTCATGCCCGATTCAATGTTGCTTTGTCGCTCTGCATGATTATGACCGTTATTGCTCTCTAATTGGTCGCTTCCCAGTCCTTTGCTAAACCTCCACCTGTACTAAGCGGACTGACTGCTTGTGCATCCAAAATCCTTGAAACCTGTTATGCCATATGAGTCCACCATACCTTCCTATACATGGTATTTACCTGCCATTCCTAACGAAGACTTTCATGTACCATCTCGAAACTAATCAAAAGCATTTCTCTTTTGTTCCTATGTTTTAGCTCATGAGGAAGTAGTAGTTAATTCATGATATTTTTAAGTTGGACAAGTTTCACCCCTGGATTGCATGAATAATGTGAAAACCCATAATACGAGAAGGAACTGGCATTGAGTGCGCCCGGCTCATAAAGATAATATAACAAACAAACCCTCCTTCACGCTTTGTTCATGAGAAATCAGAAAACTTTGGCAGTGATAAACAAAGGAGATTAAGAGGATGTGATCGTCCTCATGCGGGAGCCGTTCCTCGAGACTTGTCCACTCAAAAAGTGATTGAGTTATCTGCTAGCATTCGTTGACGAAATATGCACTTCTCAAAACATGTTTACTTCTGTTTTTAAAACCAAGAGCTCTGGTACATGTTTAGTTTTTGTTTCCGATCACGGGTTTTCAACCTTGCCAATAAAGCCACGGTTCGAGAGTCTCACCTTCTTTCTTCAAAGCACCAACTATGAGAGCATAATTGTCATTCTGAGTGTAACGTGCATTGTCCCAAAGTATTACATTGTCTTCTGCATACTTGTGATATGATTTATTCTGAAATTCTTAGTTCTAGTCTCTTTTAAAAACTCTGGAGGAGTCTTTGCATTTATGTTTTGCTTCACTCATGGAGGCTAGCGAGATACCACCCTAATATGCTCGAGCTATGTGCAATGTAATCTTGTCTTGATTTTCAGTAATATATTATTTACTTTTAAGTGTTTGTGACTGGTCACTTGAAAGAAGGATTGCTCCTTGCATTGTCCTCATAAGTATTGTTTCAATACTTGCTAAACTCTTTTCGTAGTACATGCTTATATACATCTAATGAAGCAAAAGAGTTTGTCAAAGTTTTCTTTGTCTCGTCCAGTTCGTTGAACTGAATTGCTTGAGGACAAGCAATATGCTAAGCTTGGGGGAGTTGATACGTCTCAAACGTATCTACTTTTGCAACCACTTTTGATATTGTTTTGACCTCATTCTTGCATGATTAGAACTAAACTAACCCGGACTGACGCTGTTTTCAGCAGAGCTGCCTGTATGGTTTTATTGTGTGCAGGAAAACGGATTTTTAAGTATCTCAGAAAAATCCACGAAAAATCACAGAAAATCCACGCACCCAAAGGAACCAGGAGCCAGAAGTGGGGCCAGAGGGGGGCCAGGGGGTGCCCAGGCGCCCTGTGGGCGCGCCCCTCCCCCCTGGGCCGCGCCGGGGGGTCGCCTGGGTGGGGCCCACACCCCCTGGTGCCCTACTTTGCCTCGTATTTTTACTCACGACGCGGAAACCCCAGATCAGAAGTTCTTTTCGCAGTTTTCCGTCGCGGAGCCGCCGCCACCCTCTGTTCTTCCTCGGGAGGGCTAATCTAGAGGCTGATTTGGCCTCCGGAGAGGGGAGATCGTCGCCATCGTCATCATCATCACCACTCCATCATCCCTCCATGACTTCCCCTTCCATGTGTGAGTAATAACCCTGATGTAGGCGAAGGGGATGGTAGGGATTGGATGAGTTAGATCATGTAATAGTTTATCAGATCGTTGGGGGCATGTTGCCTATCATCTACTATGGTGTTTATCATCTTTGCTTCAACTTGTTATTCTTAATGCTTGACACTTAGGGCCCGAGTGCCATGATTTCAGATCTGAACCATATGTGTTTGCATGAATATATTTGTGTTCGTGATCCTATCTATGAGTTGTTTGCACCTATTACGGTTCGGAACCGGCGATCCCAAAAGTGACAGCTTGGGACACCAAAGGGGATGGTCCGTAGTTTGAGGATTACATGTATCCATTGAGTTCATTGCTTTGTTCCGGTGCTCTTTGACAGGAGCACCTTAATATCCATAAGTTCCTTTTGGCCCCGTTCGTAGCGGGATGGTAGGACAAAAGATGTTGTGCAAGTTCTTATTGCAAGCACGTACAACTACCTACGGGATACATGCCTAATGTTTGATATTTGCCTAGATGATCATTACTTTTCCGTGTGCCGTGCCCCAAGTTAGAATATATCTCATCCATGCAGCGCCCAACCATCCATCTCCCTAGCCTACAGTGTTTTAAATCCTGCTGGTTACTAGTTGCTATTCTTGCCATTTACTTTTGCTATTTACTTTTATTGTTTACTTTTACTATCACTATCATATCACTGTTACCACTTATCTTTTGTTGCAAGTAAGTATATTTCAGGTGCGGTTGAATTGACAACTCAACTGTCAAAGCTTATAAATACTCTTTGGCTCCCCGTGTGTCGAATCAATAAATTGGGTTATTCTTACCCGCGAAGACTATCTCGATCCCTTACGGTTGAGGGTTATCACTCTCCAACTCACAGCACAACCACCAATGGTGAAAACATAACCTCTGAGTGATCTTCTCTTATCCAAATCATCAGCAAAATCAGAATCGACAAAACCAACAAGTCCATCTCCAGTTTTCCCAAACTGTAAACAAGCATTAGAAGTACCTCGTAGGTATCTGAATATCCACTGAACTGCTTTCCAATGCTCTTTTCCAGGATTAGCCATGTATCTACTGACAACACTCAATGCATATAGTAAATTCGGACGGGAACAAACCATGGCATACATAAGTGAACCAACTGCACTCGAATAGGGAACTCTAGACATGTACTCAATATCTGCATCTGACTTAGGACATAAAGCTGATGATAATTTGAAGTGTGCAGCTAATGGAGTACTTACTGGCTTGGCATTATGCATGTTAAAACGATGAAGAACTTTATCACTATATCCCTTCTGACTTAGATATACCTTTCCAGACGGCCTATCTCTGGATATTTCCATGCCAAGAATTTTCTTTGCTACACCTAAATCCTTCATGTCAAATTCATTACTCAGTTGCTTCTTTAGTTCATTAATATATGCCATACTCTTTGCAGCAATTAGCATGTCATCAACATAAAGGAGCAAATAAATAGTTCAACTTTTGTCAGTTCTCAAATAAACACAACTATCATAATTAGACCTTTTGCAACCTCGAGATAGCATAAAAGTGTCAAATCTCTTGTACCACTGTCTAGGGGATTGCTTCAATCCATAAAGAGATTTCTTTAACTTGCAGACAAGCTTTTCTTTTCCAGGAATAACAAAACCTTCAGGTTGTTCCATATAAATATCCTCTTCTAATTCTCCATGTAAGAATGCGGTTTTAACATCCAATTGTTCAAGCTCAAAATCATGCATGGCAACAATACTAAGTAAAGTGCGAATAGAGCTATGCTTCACAACAGGAGAAAATACTTCGTTATAGTCAATACCTGGAATCTGACTGTAACCTTTAGCAACTAACCTTGCTTTATATCTTGTCTCATCATTAGGAGAAACACCTTCTTTCCTCTTGAAAACCCACTTGCAACAAATAGGTTTCTTCTCTCTAGGCAATTTTACTAAATCCCAAGTGCCATTTTTTTCAAGTGATTCCATCTCATCATGCATAGCGGTCATCCATTTATTACTCTCACCGGAAATAATAGCCTCGGAATATGAAGAAGGCTCAGCATTACCTTCAATTTCCTCTGCAGCAGATAAAGCAAAAAAACAATATTGCACTCTTCAATTAACCTTTTAGGTTTATCAATACCCCGCCTAACTCTGTCACATGCAAGATTCCAACCGGGTGGAACAATAGGCTGATTTGGAGTGGGAGTGACATGTTCATCATCAACCACGGGATCATCATGTGCATCAACAATTTCATTACCAGATGTATTACCTGAATCAATAACATGCTCCACCTGAACAATAGGATGCTGAATAGTAGCCTGCTGTTCACTCTCAACGGGAACATTAGTAGATGGAACATCATGTAACATAGCAGATTCATTAAAGATAACATTTCTACTAATAATAACCTTCTGGGTTTCAGGATTCCACAATTTAAAACCTTTAACACCAGACTTATAACCAAGAAAGATGCACTTAACAGCCCTAGGCTCCAATTTTGCATTATCAACATGAGCATAAGCAGTGCAACCAAAAACTCTCAACTGTGAATAATCAGCAGGTGAACCAGACCATACCTCAATTGGAGTTTTCTTATTAAGAGCAATAGATGGTGAACTGTTAATGAGATAACAAGCAGTGGAAGCAGCCTCAGCCCAAAAAATGCTTATGCAAACCTGCATTAGACAACATGCAACGGGCTCTGGAAATAATGGTCCTGTTCATACGCTCAGCAACACCGTTTTGTTGAGGAGTATAAGGAACGGTGTAGTGTCTGACAATGCCTTCAGACTTGCAATAATTCTTAAATTGCTTAGAACAGAATTCCATACCATTATCAGTGCGAAGTATTTTTACATTCTTTTCTGTTTGTCTTTCAATCATAATCTTCCACTCCTTAAATGCTGAGAATGCTTGCCATTTATGCTTCAAGAAATAAGGCCAAACTTTTCTTGAATAATCATCAATTATAGTCAGCATGTAACTAGCACCACCTAATGACTTCTTCCGAGATGGTCCCCATAAATCAGAATGCACATAATCGAGAATACCTTCAGTTGTATGAGTCGAAGTATTGAACTTCACCCTCCTGTGCTTGCCGAAGATACAATGCTCACAAAATTTCAATTTACCAGTTTCGTATCCTTTAAGAAGACCTCTCTTATTTAACTCTGGCAAACCAAGTTCACTCATATGTCCAAGACGCATATGCCAAAGGTTAGCAACATCACAATCAGAATTCTTTGAAATAAGTGGAGTAGCGTTACCTGAAACGGTAGAACCTCGAAGGTAATAAAGACCATTGGTCGAACTTAAGTCACCTTTCATCACAATAAGGGAACCTCTGGTGACCTTCAAAACACTATCTCCACCTGAATACTTGTACCCCTTTGCATCAAGGGCACTCACAGAGATAAGATTTCTCTTCATCTTCGGAATATACCGAACATCTGTCAACGTTCTGATTGTGCCATCAAACATCTTGATTCGAACGGAACCTATGCCTTCAATATTGCATGGTGAATTATCAAAACCCAAAACGGAACCAGCAGCAATGGTGGAATCAAAAGTAGTAAACCAATCTCTATGCGGGCACATATGAAAAGTACATGCAGTGTCAAGTACCCACTCATCATTGGTCTCAGCACATCCAGCAGTAACGACAAGAGCATCATCGAAACTATTATCACGAGCAACGTTAGCAGAATTTTCACCTTGTTTATTACCTTTTCTCTTTTCCTTGTTCTGCAACTTGAAACACTCGGAGATGTCATGCCCGTCTCTCTTGCAATACCTGCAATACTTCTTGTCTCTGGATTGTGATCGGCCCCTGTGGCCGTTCTTACTTTTGCCTATGTTTCCATTATTGGAATTCTTCTCCTTTGTCCTGCCATGAACAGATAATCCCTCGGCTTGGGATGAACTCGAGCCATCATGAGGCACCATTAATTTCATCTTCTCCTTAGCGTTCAAAGCTTCATAAACTTCATTAAGTGTGAGAGTATCACGACTGTATAATATGGTGTCTCTAAAATTTGTATAAGAACTTGGCAGTGAACAAAGTAACATTAAAGCAGTATCTTCCTCTTCATACTTAACCTCCATTGCAGCTAGATCGGATATGATCTCTTTAAATTCAGAAATATGATTGAAAACATTACCTCCCTCGGGTAATCTGTGCAGGAATAATTTTTGCTTCAGATGCATCTTGCTGGTAAGATCTTTTGTCATGCAAATGCTTTCCAACTTTAACAATAGAGCGGCGGCAGTTTTCTCACTCAAAACTTCCTGCAAAAAGTTATTATGCAAATGGAGTTGAATTTGTGACAAAGCCTTACGATCCCTTCTTTTCTCATCAGCAGTCCAGTCCTGAATTCGGTACTTCCCAAAACTATCTAGTGCATCATCATAGTCGGCATGTGCCAACAACGCCCGCATCTTGACTTGCCATAGGGTAAACCTTGTGTCACGGTCCAGCAGCAGAAGATCGTACTTCATGGAAGCCATGAGTAGATAAATCTGTATACACAAAGTAGTACAAGCCCGTAGAAAAATTCTTGATAGAATTAATTTGGAGATCTAACAAAGCAGAGTAAATAGCACCTGGTATGTTTTTGGATGGATATAGCAATCAGCGGTGAAAGAGCAAACTAGTACAGAGTACTAGCCGATCAGGTACGTAGCTCCAGGTTAGCAGTACTCCAAAAATCAATCGGACCACGTAGCATGTGAAAGCAGTTGTTGACACCAGATTTTGGCACGGTCAAGAACTTAATTAAGACGGCCTCAAATGGAAAAGTTCTCAAAGTGAGAAAGTTTCGTATCATCAAAAGGATAAACTTTGATGTTTGGGCCATCGCCATCCAATCTCATCTCGAAGGCCGAAGTTGTGTTTGAAATACTGAGATTTTGTATTCAGAACACTAATCGGCTGATTACACCCCCAAAACCGCCTCGTATGGAAAAACTCTCTACATGAATTGTCTTCGTCTCGCCGAAACGGTCGATTTTGATATAAAACTCATCCCAATCCGAGTTCGTATGCAAAAGTTACAGCCATCCGAACACAACCCTATCACAGAGCCATAAGTGGCGCGCCCCACCAGTCACGTGTCTGATGGGTAGCGCGAATAACAACCTGTATTGCATGACCGTTTTTTAACACGGTACAGACGCAAGCGCTCATACATACGCGCATACACTCAACCCTATGAACGCACACACGCACACCCTACCCTATGAGCACCTCCGAGAGACCGAGCCGGCATATCATCTTGAGATTTTACGAAGTCAGCGTAGGCGCCTCGTAGTCGACGGGAACGTCTCCTCCCACTGAAAGCATGTCGCTGGAAATCCTGAAATAAATCCAGGATATATGCGAGCACCAGGATTTGAACCCTGGTGGGCTGGGGATACCACTGTCCACCTAACCAACTCAACAACAGGTTGGTTCGCATTGCGTGACCGTTTTGGCCTAGAAGATGGCTTCAAATCAAAAAACGTTCAACATGAAAGTTGTTCGTCTCGTCGAAACGGTCAAGATTGCTTTTGGGCTCTTTTCTATCCGAGGTCGTTTATCACCTCAAAATTACCCGCAAGGTACAGCCAGTTTAAACCGAACAGTTTTGAAAAGTTCGGACAAAACCAATCCGAATTTGGCTAGGGTTTTGGACGTGAATCCAAGGCTTTTCCTTGCACGGGAAGTCCAGCCGCCTCTTATATATCTAAGGGGTGACTGCCGATTGAACAACACACAATCGAACAAATCATCTACCACTTTTTACCTTTACTTTTATCTTCTCCCTTTATTCTTCTTCTTCCTCGTTCTTCGTTCGTTCTTCTTCATTGCAGGGCGGCGAACCTCGAGGCCCTAGGGGCGATCAGGTCGACCTAGGGCAGCCCATAGCCGCCGCGCGCCCTGACGAGGTCCCTCTCGGGCGTGTGGGGTTTCGGGTCCTCAAAAGCGCCCGCCGGTTTGCTTGCGTATCGCGCTTCCGGACGGGTCTCCTTCGACGTGAGCTGCGGTGCATCACCCTCGGCGTTGGAGGTACACGGTGACGTGTTCGTGTGCGAACACACTTTTTGGCGACTCCGCTGGGGACGAAGCTTTGAACGGTCTCCGGCCCGTTCTTGCTACGAAGAGATCGTCATCTAGGGTTTGCAATCTACAAAGGTAACATGAATACCCAATTCACTTATGTAGATGCAAATAATGCATATGTTGTTGCTAGATCGTCTAATGAGCATAATGTATCGGCTAGTCCTAGCTTTGTCAATCATGCATCTAATTATGTGCAAGAGCCGATGCAACAAAATCTTCATGCTTCTACTTCATATAATTTTTGCAACATGCAACATATGTATTCCAACTCCCATGCATCGGCAGCCCCATAAATCCTTATGCCGATGAACAACATGATGAGTTCGGTTAATCAAGTTGAAACACCTCACACGGGAACTTCTGATAGTATGCAACAAAGTGTTTCATCTTTTTATTCATCGGCAACTAGCTTGCAATATGTTAATCCAAACATGCCGGTGGATAGAGGAATTGGCCATGCTACTACGAGTTATCTGGTCAATTACCCTCAATCATCATATGCTACACCTCACGCTTCTAATGTTTTGGCACCATATGCAACTATAGGAATTCATAATTCGGCTTTGCACCTTCACGCTAATAGACGAATAACTGAAAATTCTATAGGATCACATGTGCCTTCACGTAGTACCATAGCATACAATGTTTCCCCTGCACAATTATAGAATTTCGGCGACACCTCATTACCAAAAGAGTCTAAAAGTCTCGGGGGGCAATTCTATCCAGATTGGGTCATTAAGAAAAATCTTACGTCTTTTTGGGACGAATGCAATGTTGTTCTAAATGAATTAATAAAAGAGGGAAAGCCTATTAATTCTGCTGCAATACAAGCTAGATTATGTCAAAAAGAGAATGCATTGAGTGTGGATAGGATTATCAAAAAGAGTGGTGATTCGGATAACAAAGTTAATTCGGTTATTGAAAAGACCGAATCAAATATTACGTATGCCGAATCTGTTCTAGAAAAAGAGGACAACAAGGTGTTGGGGAGCTATTCAAAAGAGGAACAACATACCGTTCAAGTAACACAACCATCATGCTTTCCCAACGTGTTTGAAAAGGTATGTCTAGCAAGTGATTTACCTATCCTCCGATTTGGTCACAACTTTATTGTTGATGCTTCTATAAGAAAAATTCTCATAAGTAATTTTGAAAGACCAATGAAGAAGGGTAATTTACTTGTTAGCAATAAAATTGTTATAGAACATATCGGTCAACCTATTATGCCATTTACAAAGACCGATAGTGATTTATTATTGCAGACAAAGGTTTTCCCATTGCTTTATTTAAAATTCATATCTAATTGGGTAGCTTTGCTTGCTTCATACTTGGCTTACGCATGGCCTCAATTGAAACATGTATGTTCCAACTACTTTGATTTCAGAAATTTAAAGCCAAGGTTATACTCTGTTGAGAAAACCGATGATGGTATAATTTTCTTTTCAAAGACATCGGAGATAGAGTGCAAAACACAATGCATAGCCGAATGGGGAGATTCTAAATCTGAACCATTCGTTTGCTTACCTCCAAAGCCGTTCGCACACCAAGATCGGCTAGAAAACAAAACGTATACCTTTGATTCAAACATGTGTGATCAAATTTTTGATTTGTTGTTGAAAAATAATTACATTAGAATTCTTGATCACCATGTCAAGCCATTAGTCCAAGGACGAATATATTGTAAGTTGCATGATTCGCCAAGCATAATCTTGAGGATTGCAACATGTTTTGTCAAATAGTTAAATCGTCCATTGATAAAGGACGATTGAAATTTGTTGAGACACCAAGAGATGACCAATCTATTCCGGTTGGTCCTGATGGCAAAAGGTTTTTGCATCGGCTAATACAAGCCGATCCATTTAAAGAGAAGGTAAAAGTTGCAGCTGACGGGATCAAGCTTTCAAGTAAAGAAGCTGTTGAAGAGCATAATGAACATAAACTTGAGGGCGAGAATTCCTTCGAAGCTACAAGGAAGACGCCAAGGACTGGGGGGCAGCAAGCAAAGTCAATGATCTATGAAAACAAAACAATAGAAAGCAAAGGCCGAGGTAAGCACAAAGGTAAAAGGCCGAAAGTCACTTTCACGCAACTCTTGGAAAAATATCAAAAAAAGAGTGAACATAAGAATGTTTGTCGGCCAAATCATGTAAAGAAACCAGGATCACCCCCAAGGCGCAAATGTGAGGACCGGTATTGGCAAAGTGAGAATTTTCATGCAACATATTCGTATCCTTATTTTGGGCCGCCAATGCCAATATCGTGGATGCCTCTCTATTCTCATGTAGATCCATATCCATCATGGGACATGTATGATACAAGGGCACATTGCCCATCTTATTTTAAACCATCTCATCAATATTATACAGCTCCGAGAAGTTCAACATTTGAACAATCACATGTTAAAAACCGTTTCAATAAAAAGGAACCGGTCCGGAGCCCATGGACGAAGAAAGAGGTGGTCAAGCAAGTATACCGAGTTAAGAAAGATGGTCGTAAGTGTGCTACTTCAGATTCGATCTCAAATGACAAAGAGCCCATTAAAGTGTTGACATTGGCTACAGAAGGCAAAGAAGTAAAGCAATCAACTGTTGAAGATCAAAGTGCCAAGTCTGAAGAAAATGAGTTGAGAGTGCACAAGGTAGAACAAGAATTGACATTGCTTCAAACAAATTCGCAGCCGGAGTGCCCACTCGGCTTATCTTATTGGCAAAAGAAGAAATTACAATAACTTAGTGCACAAGAGCTTGAAAAGAGAAACATGGCATGGGTTCCCAAAGGAAGTACTCAAAAGAATAATGGTGTGCAAGGTTCCATCGAAAGAAGTGTGACAAAGGTAAAGAAGGAAAAGAGTGAAAATTATGAACGACCAAGCCGAAGGTTTCAACGTCCTCGGTGCACACATTATCCACATTCTTCAATTATGACATTTATGCCGATGACATGGAATTCATCCTCGAGTATGACTGGTTACCCTTCATGGACTTATTTTGATCCATGGACGCAATATAACTTCTTACATCATGCAAGGGTTTTACCACATCATCATTCGTTTGATTAGCAGCATTTTGTTGCTGATCCATATGGCCGATATATAATTATCTCCCTAAGCATATAAATGGCCGATGGAGTGTTGACATCATCCTTAGAAAAAACATCGTGCAAGTTATTTTTCGGCACACAAGTTTGCCGAAAAACAGGGGGGCATGTGTTGACACCAGATTTTGGCACGGTCAAGAACTTAATTAAGACGGTCTCAAATGGAAAAGTTCTCAAAGTGAGAAAGTTCCGTATCATCAAAAGGATAAACTTTGATGTTTGGGCCATCGCCATCCAATCTCATCTCGAAGGCCGAAGTTGTGTTCGAAATACTGAGATTTTGTATTCAGAACACTAATCGGCTGATTACACCTCCAAGACCGCCTCGTATGGAAACACTTTCTACATGAATTGTCTTTGTCTCGTCGAAACGGTCGATTTTGATATAAAAATCGTCCCAATCCGAGTTCGTATGCAAAAGTTACAGCTATCCGAACACAGCCCTGTCACAGAGCCATAAGTGGCGCGCCCCACCAGTCACGTGTCTGATGGGTAGCGCGAATAACAGCCTGTATTGCGTCACCGTTTTGGCCTAGAATATGGCTTCAAATAAAAAAATGTTCAACATGAAAGTTGTTAGTCTCGTCGAAACGGTCAAGATTGCTTTTGACCTCTTATCCATCCGAGATCGTTTACCACCTCAAAAATTACCCGCAAGGTACAGCCAGTTTAAACCGAACAGTTTTGAAAAGTTCGGACAAAACCAATCCGAATTTGGCTAGGGTTTTGGACGTGAATCCAAGCATTTTCCTTGCACGGGAAGTCCATCCGCCTCTTATATACCTAAGGGGTGACGGCCGATTGAACAACACACAATCGAACAAATCATCTACCACTTTTTATCTTTACTTTTATCTTCTCCCTTTGTTCTTCTTCTTCCTCGTTCTTCCTTCGTTCTTCTTCATTGCAGGGCGGCGAACCTCGAGGCCCTAGGGGCGATCAGGTCGACCTAGGGCAGCCCATAGCCGCCGCGCGCCCTGACGGGGTCCCTCTCGGGCGTGTGGGGTTTCGGGTCCTTAAAAGCGCCCGTCGGTTTGCTTGCGTATCGCGCTTCCGGACGGGTCTTCTTCGACGTGAGCTGCGGTGCATCACCCTCGGCGTTGAAGGTACACGGTGACGTGTTCGTGTGCGAACAGCAGTACAAGCAGTACAACTGATGGATCGTGTCTTCACGTGGAGTAGAACACGGCGACTCGACGGATCGCTGCTCCACGATTTGGCTTCGCAGTGAAAACAACTGGTGGCTGCCTCGGAACTTGAAGCTTGTACGTAGACGGGAATACGTGGTCGTGATGGAACTCCAGTCGGTCTCGGCTACGGCTGCACACAGATCGAAACAGCAGCGGAAAGCCTTGACGGCCTCGACTCGGCGACGCGGCGACTTGCGGACGCGCAACCCTAATTCTCTCGATCTCAAATCTCGTATCTGCGAACCTCAGCTCTATATACCACTTGTTAGATAATAACGAGATAAACGAGACACAAGAGACACGGATTTAACGTGGAAACCCTTGCGGGAGAAAACCACGGACGCACGAGGCGCAATCACTATGAGGAGAAGTATTACAAGCACGAGACGACAGGCTCTCTTAGGTGCGACTACGTGGGGTATATAAGAGGGCAATCCATGAGACTCCTTGAAGGACAAGTAAACGAGTTGTACTCGTACGCGTCGACGTCAACGCAACGCCCACACCGGTTGTACTACGTCTAGTCCAACACGGTACTAGAATTTGGATCACAATTTAACAAACATGCCATCCGAACGTTCATCAAGAAGAGACACCGGAACATGGAATCGATGTTCGACGTCACATCCGATGCAAGCCCACTGAGCACATAACGAACAACGGCCCATTCGGACGTGCTGGGGCGGCCACCCGACCACTTGTCATCATGAAAACTGACCAGCTGGACCTCATGACCGGCCTAGCGACCCCAACGGCCAGGCCAACACACATTGGGTGCGCCCACACCCCGTTGGTGCAGGCCAAGCAACCCGGTTGGGCGCGCGAGGCGGCGCACGCGGCCGCGAAACAAAACCTTGGGAAAGCGTCCCCCAACGTGTCTGCGGCATACCTAGCTCGAGCGAACGAAGAACATACCCCCTCTAAGAGCGCCACGTTGACAGATGGATCTGGCTGACCCGCCTCGCAGTGCAGCGTGTGGCAAAGGGCACACGGGCATGATGAACCCACCACAAGGAGAAGGTCCCTGTCACGCACGCGGCCCACATGCCATGCCCCCTAGGAAAGCCGTATGGGTGCGAGACGATCGAGCATATCGGATGGCACGGGCACTCCAGGACCGTTAGCGTGAGGCCAACCAACACCTTAGGGCTGAAGACACCCACATGGCTCCCGCAGATAGAAAGAAGCCGCTCCATGACGGTGGTCCGGATGCGCCCGCGGTCCACCTGTAATGGACCCGAGCCGGGTCGTCTGGGTGCTCGCCGTTCGGGGAGATCGGACGGCGCAGAGCCCCCGAGAGGGCCCCGTGGCTAGCCACCTGAGAACAGACGTCGTGGAGGCTTTTCTCACCCTTGAAGGCTCCAGGAGGCGGGTACACCAATATCCTTTATAGAAGTAATGTTGGCATCATTGCCTTGCATTAATTTCAATAGATATGAATGTTGCATCAACTGAGGTGGGTTTAAACCTTCTTTTC
>LR738713.1:815385522-815401242 GCA_902687465.1 Secale cereale | reverse complement strand
TAATTGTTTTGGGGTGATTTTTAGTGGACAATACATGAATTTTCTTATGAGCTGGGGTGTCATGGCCCAGGTTGGCTCCCACCAAGCTCCGCCATTGTACACAGCAAGATAGGTTTCACCCTAAGTGCCGATCCTAAAAGGTGCCAAAGAAAGTTAAGACCGTTCACCACCGCTGACCATCTCTAGGAAAGTGGCGGTCATGTCCTAGACGCCCTAATAACTCGACAAACTCATTACTGTTGAAGACCTAATTAAAATCTCCACAATGGGTTGTTCCCTAAGACCTCCTCCAATGCATTGATGCTAAGATGAGGTGCTAAGCACATTAAAGAGCTAATCAACTAAAGTCCCCAATGCAAAGGTGCTTACTTGTTGTAGCTAAGCATCCTTCATTTAATGATTTAGCAACTAAAGTTATTCATGCATTGGTGGGCTTCTTTCATTTAAGTGTTTTCCCTAGGTTTCCGTGCTTGGCATTGTTTCTTCCTGGGGTCACCACACCCATCTCTCTCCTCTTAATTACCTTGCCACATCATCTTTTTTGCCTACATGGCATGCTTAGCACCTGTACAAGATGGAGCATTGGGAGGGGCCTAATGTCTTCTACTAATTCTGGTCAGTCCATAATCTTCCGCATAGAGGTGTTCTAATCATGAGATTAAGTGCACATTTAATGCTAATCATGAGAAAATGTGTTAGCATTGGTACCAGAGCCACCATAATCTTGGTTTTTCCTTTGAGCAAAAACAGTAGGGAAACCTTTAGCATGTAGGGTTCAGCTGCTGCATCGGCTTCGTGCGTCCTGAAATTGGAGGACCTGTGAGCGGATTATCTCGAGGAGCTGCTCGGATGTGCGATCGATGGTGGGTAGTGGCTCCACTTGTGAGCAGCAAGAAACTGCTTCCTCAATCAGCGTGGCACTAGTGCTCAGTACACCCTGTTGCGATATAATTTCATTTTCATTCAGTATTTGATATCTATTTGTATTTTTTAGATTACTTCCTTGGAATTGATCTTCGGTTCTAACAAATTAAGAAAAAAAGGGAGCAACATTCCCCATGGAAGAGGAGACACCAAACAAATGCCCTGGTTTCTGACTCCTAAGTACCTGATGTATAAGGAATTAGACCCCAGGCCATTTGGTCTAATTAACTATCTGCACAGTAAGTTATGTTTCCCCCCTAACAGATCCTAAAAGGTGTGGAAAGAAGCTAAGACCGTTCACCACCATCAGGGACCTCCAGGTCAATGTCAGTCTTATCTAACCCGACAAACTCATTAGTACGAAGACCTAAGGTCTCCACAATGGATTATTCCCTAATGGTTTCTGCTAATTCTGGTTAGTCCATAATCTTCCACATAAGAGGTATTCTAATCACTATATTAAGTGCACCTTTAATGTTAATCCTAATAAAATGTGTTAACATTGGTGCCAGAGCCATTATAATCTCGTTTTTAGCAAAAATTGTGGGGAAAACTTCTATACCGTGTCATTTTTTTATAAATGATGGTGGTAATGTAAAGATAGAGATAAAATCCATAAATAATTACAAAGAGTCAAGCCAAGATTGCATGCCTTCTCTAAGGCTAGGTCTAACTATAATCAAAGTAAAAGAAACTTTGAAGGATTCAATGCATCAATGAGTCGAACATGCTAAGATATGTTTGTTTCTTTCTAGCCAGATGCTCTAGCAGCCATACTTAAGATCTCCATGAATTGGTTATGTTCATGTCTCCTCTTAGCGTCCTCAATGGTGTCCATTATACTCAAACTGTTGTTCTAGTCAATGTCAATTCCCCCACCAAAATCCTTGACCGAAGGAACATTCATAAAATTTGATGTCGAGCATCCTCAATAGGCCAATCATCACACAAGACACAACATGAAGCATCTAGGTGAATTGTTTCCCTGAAAATAAGTCCCCTGGTATTGATTCAGTCACATCATCTCGGTTAGAACCCCAATTAGCCCATGTTTTAACCTTAATTGCTCACTAATGCTAATTCTGTGTGGTTAAGATCTAAAGTGGTTATGTTAGCACCTAATGAGCATGTTTAATGCTAATTGTGTGTTCAGCTAATGTTAATAATAGTTTGTTGGTCATGATTTATCCCTAAAAAATTATTCATGCAAATGATCATGATCATGTGCGTAATTACTTTTGGGTAATTGCAATGGTAAATTCTATTAGTTTCTGTCAACTCCCAATTAACATGATTTGAGTTTAATGAACTCTCTGTTACTTGTGGCTAGCACTATAATTAATTTATTTAGGATAATTGAGCCCGGTTAGAATGAACGAGGCAAATTGCACAAAATTTTATGAAGCCCTACAGTAAATCCGCAAATTCTCCATTTGAGGAAATGCTAATCCCAAAACCCGAATTTCAATCTTTTTCAATCATGAAACCCAATGACAATTTCTTCAAATTCAAAAACCATAAACATTGTGCACCCCATTCTCACTTGCAAGTGTCTGGATGCATAAGTGAAACTTGGTCAAGCCATATTATTCCCGCCATTGAAGTTGTTAGTTAAGGTCCTAAAGCTCCACTAGTACCTTGAGCTCAACGTTCAGCAGTGAGTTGTTTCCTAATGTTTTCTGACAATTTGGGTTAGTCCCTAATCATCCACATAAGAGGTGTTCTAATCATAAGATTAAGTGCATATTTAATGTTAATCCTAAGAAAATGTTATAATATTGGTACAAGAGCCATCATAATCCTATTTTTAGCACATCGGTAGGGAAAACCCTACCATGTCACTTTTATAAATGATGGTTGTAATGTACAGATATTGATAAACTCCATAAATAATTACGAAGAGTTAAGACAAGATTGCATGCCTTCTCTATGGCTAGTTATAGCTATATGCATAATCAAACTAATTGAAAGTTTGAAGGATTCAATGCATGAGTTAATATCGAGTTGAACATGTTCAAAGATATGTTCGTGCCTTTCTAGCCAAATGCTCTAGCAGCAAACAATTAAGATCTCCATGAAATGGTTCTGTTCATGTATCTTATTAGGATCCTCAATATATAGCACCCACTATATTCAAATCATTATTCCTGTCAATACCAATTCCCCACCAGAATCCTTGACAAAAGGAACATTGAAAAATCGATCTTGGACATCCTCAATAGGGCAATCATCACATGAGATACACCATGAAGCTAGGTGAAAGTTTTCCCCAAAAGTAGTCCCATGGTATTGATTCAGTCACATAATCTCTCTTAGAAGCCAAATTAGCCCATGTTTTAATATTAATGGCTTACTGGTGCTAATTGTTCATGGCTAAGATCTAAAGTGGTTGTGTTAGCGGACAATGAACATGTTGAATGCTAATTTTATTGAGCTAATGCTAATAATATATATTTTATGATGATTAATCCCTAAATTTTTATGTTCATGCAAATGACCATGTTCATGTGCTTAATTTCTTTTGGGTAATTGTAATGGTAAGGTCTATAAGTTTTGGTCAACTACTAATTATCATCATTGGAGCCTAACAAATTCTCTGTTACTTATGGTTACCACTAGAATTTAAAAAATGGCTAAACTGAACCCAGTTAGCATGAAGCAGGGAAATTGCACAAAATTTATGAAGCCATAGAGTAAACCCGTAAATTATCCTTTGAGGAAACACTTATCCAAAAAACCCTAATGTGAATGTTTCTCAATTAGGAATCCAATGGCGATTTCTCCAAATTAAAAAACACTAACTGTTGAGCACCCCATTATAACCTGTATTTGATATAAGCAGAAGTAGGGTAAAGCTCGTGCCCCTTGTCCATAGGTAACCTGAGGTTACGTTCCATTGGCATGCAGATCCATGTACATTCATTGTATTACTATGAGGTACACTATGAAACACCAAAAAAAACTGGGGTTACATGCAATTTCAAGAACGACCCTCGTGCGACTTCCAACACACTGTGACTAACATCTTCCACATTGTTCCTCCTCTATTGGAAAAACCAAGCAACCACTAGAATTTGCAAAAAATCCTAACTCGGCCAAATCATAATAGCAATGTACTTTAAGTGTAGCACAGTACCGAGGATTCAATGGAGGAGAGATTCATTAGGGGAACTTCGTTAGACTAGAGGGTTTCAAAATAAACATGTTGCCATTTTTTAAGATAGTGCTTGATATTCGTGCAAGTCGCAATGTATGTTTGACCAAGATATAAGGTGTATCGATTTTCATGCAAGTCAAACTTTTGTGTGTTTGACCAAGATTGTTGAATAAAATATTAACATCTACAATGCATGAAAATACTTTTCATGATGGACCTCATGATAAAATTTTGGTACCATAGTTATTGGTATTTTTTTTCCTAAAACCGGTAAAACATGCACATGTTTGGCTTTAAAAAAACTAATACACCTTATATTTTGGAACTAATGGAGTATTTACTATTTGTTTTGTTTTCTTAGAGGTGTCAAGAGTCCAACATAGGTGGGTTGAGTGGAACCTTGTCAGTAATCAATACTCCGAGGATAGTTCCACTCCAATGCTATACTAATAGATTCGGGGTGGACGTCACATGTTTCCAATTTAGTAAGGAGACATGTTTGTGATTAGGAATGAGATTTGATTGTAAACAATTTTCAGGGAGGAAGATCCTATGAAAATGAGTATTTTTCCTCATTTGATTGAACCCTGCTTAGGACATGACACATGTCAACATGAATATCTTAAAGCAGTCCATAAAATGATCGTCTTCTTCTAATCTTGCAAATCTCCAAAGGCACAGATGTCACACGTGGTGGCGAAGGCACCCGTTAAGCATGTCATACATCACCTCCATCATAGTTGTCGCTCTTTACTGCTTTGCCATCCGCCTCAATGGTCTTTGCGTCAGCAGTTACAACCCCTAGAATGCTAATACGCAGCCTATTACTCCTCTTTGGCAAGCACTCGTCACCATCAGCATTACATTCTAGACTTTTGGTAGTGCGCCAAGTTACCCAGTCTGGCTCTCGAGTCGCCACACGTCCGACGAGATGAAGAGGCCCTAAACGTGTTAGTTGTTTCAAGCTGAATCTGATTTCCTACTCATTGCGAAAAAGTGTCAGGAGACCGCACACCATGCGCGTTACATGGGCCGGACCATAAAGGCAATTTTTACACTATATTCATTTTGCTTGTTTCAATCGGTTTGGTTCTAGTGGTCTTCTTCGTATTTTATTTTATTTCCTGGGGTTTTCTTCTATCATTTTTGTGATTTTTATTTCATTGTTTTTACAATTTTCTATTAAAAAGTTAAGGTTTTTAGAAACTATTATGATTTTTTGGAATACTCCTTTATTTTCAAAATTTAAGAATATGTCAAAATCAAGAAACTTCTAAAATCCGGGAATATTTTTATAATTCATAAATAATTCTGGAAATACATTAATACTTTTATAGTTCATGAAAAAGATTGAAAAAAAATCATTTTTGAAATTTGAGAAATATAATAGAGCATTTAATCCCAAAAAATTGGGATAGACTAGAGTTGAAACCCATAAGATCTCGAAACCAGGGCTTGGTTCTGGCAAGTACGTGTGTAGCTAACGTCCATGCACCTCTCTCCACGCTAGTCTTTTTACGGACTCCTTTCATGTCACGTTTGGTCTGCAACGAACTCTCTTAATATTATCAGCATTCTTAATCTGTCCGCTATGCACTCGCGCTTCAGGAGGCCTGCGTTCTATATTCCTAAGCCATCTCAGACGGTGTTGGACAAGTTTCTCTTCAAGAGGTGCTCCACCAACTCTATCACGTATATCATCATTCTGAACCCATTCATTTCTTGTGTGGCCATATATCCATCTCAACAAGCGCATATCTGATACACCTAACTCATGGATATGTCACCTTTAAGCTGGCCAGCCTTCTGTGCCATACAACGTCACATGCTGAATCTCCGTCCTACAGAACCTGTCTTTTAGCTTTTGTGTCACTCTCTTCTCACAGAGTGTGTCAGAGCTTGGAGCCACTTCATCTATCCACCATTGACTCAATGTGTCACATCTTCATCGAGATCAGCATCCTCCCGCAACATCGACCTTAAATATCAAAAGATAACCTTTTCAGATACCACCTGCCCATCAAGGCTAATCATCTCTTCCTCATGCCTAGTAGTACTACCTCATATACTTAGTTTTAATTATTCTAAGGCTAAAATCTTTTGATTCCAGAGTCTATCCGATAACTCGGACTTTGTATTAACCCACTTCCGACTATGATCGACTAGCACCACATCATCAGAAAAAGGCATACACCATGGGAAATCTCCATGTATATCCCTTGTGACCCTTACTGCAATCCTACTTAATTGGAAAGTCATCGGTGTCTACCTTACTTGTTTAAATACTTGTCACAACATTATCGTGCATGTCCTTGACGAGGGTAATATACTTTGTTGGAACTGTGTGTTTCTTCAAGGCCGACCACATGACACTCTGTGGTATCTTATCGTATGCCTTCTCTAATTCAATGAACACCGTATGAAGATTCTTCTTTTACTCTCTCTCTCTCTATATATCTCCCCATAAGTTTTCATACCAAGAAAATGGTTTCCATGGTTAACCTCCTAGACATGAAACCAAAGTGATTTTCTGAAGCAGTGCTCAATGACACTGTCACATAGCTTCATTGCATGGTTCATCAACTTAATTCCATGGTAATTAGTACAAATTGAACATCCTCCTTGTTCTTGAATATTGGTACTAATATACTTTGTCTCCATTCTTTGCCCATCAGTTTGACAGCAAAATTAGGTTGAAAAACTTAGTTAGGAATACTATCGCTACGTCTACAGGGCCTCTCCACACTGCAATGAGGATATAATCAGGGCCCCTCACCTTGCCTCCGTTCATCCATTTTAAAGTCTCTCTGATCTGACACTCGTGGATTTTTTGCACAAAACATCTGTGGTATCATCAAAGGTGGCATACAACTCAATAGTTGAGCTCTAATTCTCTCCATTGAATAGTTTGTCAAAGTACTCTAGCCATCTATGCTTGATCTCCTTGTCATTCACCAAAAGTCGATCTGATCCACCCTTGATGCATTTGACTTGGTTGACATTCCTCATCTTCCTCATTCGAATCCTCGCCATTTTATAGTTGTCCCTTTCCTCTTCCTTCGTTTTTAAACACTTGTAGAGGTCCTCTTACGCTTGACCCCTTGCTTCACACACAACTTGCTTTTTGCAGTCTTATTTTCCACCTTGTACTTCTCTATATTTCCCGCAATCCTATCTAAATGTAGGCTTTTGAAACCTTCTCCTTAATAGTCATTTGTACAACATCGCTCCACCACCAGGTATCTTTAGCTTTGCTTCTCCTTCCCCTGGTCACCCCAAACTCCTTCGAGGCTACCTTCCGAAGCAAGTCGGCATATTCATCCGCATAGTGTTCGCATCACCTCCTCCCTTCAAAGAGCCCTTCTTAATATGCTGCCGCATGAAAGTCTGGACTACCTCCCACTTGAGGTTCCATCACTTCGTTTTAGCGACTTTGGCGTGCTTATCCCGATGTACACGAATTGAAAGTCGAAAATCAGCCACCACAAGCATACGTTTAGGGACAACATTCTCTCTCGATATCACCATACAATCAGACAAGCACACATTTCTTCTCTTCTCGAGCGGATATTTTTAAATTTTCAGAACATTTAAAAAAATAAGAACATTTGGCAAATATGTGAACATTTTTGGTATACCCAAACATTTTTGAAATTCAAGAAATGATTTTTAAAATTTATGAAAGTCTTTGTATATATGATTTTTGAAACTCCTCACTATTTTTAATATCACAATTACATATTTTAAATATAAAAATTGGAAACCAAAAGTAAAAACTCAGGAGCCCACATCCTAATTGGCTCGCCGGCCCACGGACATCTCATGTGCAACACCCCATCTTTTTTACGAATTTCGCCATATAGCATTCTCATAATAGACCTGAAGGAAATATGCCCTAGAGGCAATAATAAAGTTGTTATTTATATTTCATTATATATCATGATAAATGTCTTTTATTCATGCTAGAATTGTATTAACCGGAAACTTTATACATGTGTGAATACATAGACAAAACAGAGTGTCCCTAGTATGCCTCTACTAGACTAGCTCGTTAATCCAAGATGGTTAAGTTTCCTAACCATAGACATGTGTTGTCATTTGATGAACGCGATCAGATCATTAGGAGAATGATGTGATGGAAAAGACCCATCCGTTAGCTTAGCATATTGACCGTTTAGTTTTATTGATATTGCTTTCTTCATGACCTATACATGTTTCTCTGACTATGAGATTATGCAACTCCTGAATACCGGAGGAACACCTTGTGTTCTATCAAACATCAAAACGTAACTGGGTGATTATAAAGATGCTCTACAGGTGTCTTTGAAGGTGTTTGTTGGGTTGGCATAGATCGAGAATATGATTTGTCACTCCGAGTGTCGGAGAGGTATGTCGGTGTATTTGGATCGACACCTATGGGATCACAAGAATCCCTACTACGGTTTCGGGGTGCGGGGTTGAGAGAAGAGCGGATCTAACAGTCAGGACACGGTTCCTTTACCCAGGTTCGGGCCGCAAAGATGCGTAAAACCCTACTCCTGCTTTGGTGGATTATATGTTTGTGTTCTTCAGCTAGTGAGGAGCTCCAAAAGAGTCGTGAGGAGTTCTAAAAAGCCGAATCCTCCTCCTGGTCGCCTCGGGCCACCTTTTATAGGAAAAAGGGGTTGCCACAGTGGCACACAGGAGCTGGAAAGGGTACAGTGATGCGAGGTTATCCCTCGCATTACAGGACAAGGCACATTTAATGCACTTACCTTAGGTGTCCTCGCTTTATTGGGGACGAGGGGAGACGTCCGTCTTGTCCGTCGCCGCCCCTCCTCGTGTTGACACGCGCCCTGGCCAGCAGTTCCTAAGGCGCCATGTAGGCAGACAGTCAGCTGAGGTGGCGCAACGGCGGGTCTCCACGAAGATCTGTGGGTTGCCACGCACGAGCCTGCCCAGCTGGTCGGGTCGGCAGCTGTGTGGGTCGGTGGAAACCCAGTTGGTGCGGGCCTGACGGTGGCCCTACGGGCGTCCTCGGCAAGGGCCTTGTTGGGGCTCCGGCAAGGGTCCTGCCGTGGTGCCTGCTGTCATCCCCGGCAAGGTGCTTGCCGGGGGCCTTGTGGTTCTCCTTGGCTGGAATCCCGCCAAGGGTCGTCGTCTTCTTAACTTGTATTTGATCTTGAATGTCTTCACAAAGATCTGCATGCCACCACGGGGATATCTCCCGAATCCTCGCCCCATGGGGGCGGAGGACTCAAGGGTGATCCGCTTCGTTGGCGTGGGGCGAGCTGCCGCGGCAAGGGTCTTGCCGGGGCCGCCAGAGCTGGCCCCCGGCAAGGACCTTGCCGAGGGAAGCCGCTTCATCCCTTTACCCTTTGTGGTCTTGTTCTTGGCGTTGCTCTAGTCTCCATCAGGATTCGATCTTACCCTGGCTCACCTCCCTTGCCATGCTTGGTGTGGTGGTGCCCGTGGCTCAGACTGCCCGTGCACAGTCATAGGGGTACAAAAAGTGTACCCCTCTTTTTGTACACCGACAGGAGCCCCCGGGCCTGGTCCACTGATACGTCTCAAACGTATCTACTTTTCCAAACACTTTTGCTATTGTTTTGACCTCATTCTTGCATGATTTGAACTAAACTAACCCGGACTGACGCTGTTTTCAGCAGAGCTGCCTGTATGGTTTTATTGTGTGCAGGAAAACGGATTTTTAGGTATCTCAGAAAAATCCAAGAAAAATCACAGAAAATCCACGCACCCGAAGGGCCCTTGTGCCAGAAGATGGGCCAGAGGGGAGCCAGGGGGGCCCCAGGCGCCCTGGTGGCGCGGCCCCACCCCTGGCCGCGCCGGGAGGCCGCCTGGGCGGGCCCTTCCCCCTCTGGCCCATCCCCGTGACGAGAAAACCCCAGAACAGAAGTCGTTTTCCCAGTTTCCGTCGCGGAGCCGCCGCCACCCTCTGTTCTTCTTCGGGAGGGCTAATCTGGAGGCTGATTTGGCCTCCGGAGAGGGGAGATCATCGCCATCGTCATCATCATCACCACTCCATCCTCCCTCCATGACTTCTCCTTCCATGTGTGAGTAATTCCCTACTGTAGGCAAAGGGGATGGTAGGGATTGGATGAGTTAGATCATGTAATAGTTTATCAGATTGTTGGGGGCATGTTGCCTATCATCTACTATGGTGTTTATCATCTTTGCTTCAACTTGTTGATCTTAATGCTTGTCACTTAGGGCCCGAGTGCCATCATTTCAGATCTGAACCTTATGTGTTTGCATGAATATATTTGTGTTCTTGATCCTATCTATGAGTTGTTTGCACCTATTACGGTCCGGAACCGGCGATCCCAAAAGTGACAGCTTGGGACACCAAAGGGGATGGTCCATAGTTTGAGGATTACATGTATCCATTGAGTTTATTGCTTTGTTCCGGTGCTCTTTGACAGGAGCACCTTAATCTCCATAAGTTCCTTTTGGCCCCGTTCGTAGCGGGATGGTAGGACAAAAGATGTTGTGCAAGTTCTTATTGCAAGCACGTACAACTACCTGTGGGATACATGCCTAATGTTTGATACTTGCCTAGATGATCATTACTTTTCCGTGTACCTTGCCCCAAGTTAGATTCATGATATATCTCATCCATGCAGCGCCCAACCATCCATCTCCCTAGCCTACAGTGTTTCAATCCTGCTGGTTATTAGTTGTTTACTTTTGCTATTTACTTTTGCTGTCATCACCATCACTATCATATCACCGTTACCACTTATCTTTTGTTGCAAGTAAGTATATTTCAGGTGCGGTTAAATTGACAACTCAACTGTCAAAGCTTATAAATACTCTTTGGTTCCCTGTGTGTCGAATCTATAAATTGGGTTATTCTTACCCGCAAAGACTATCTCGATCCCTTACGGTTGAGGGTTATCAAGCACCGTTTTCTGGCGCCGTTGCCGGGGAGCATAGCAATATTTACAAGTCTACTTGAAGTATCCTACCTGCTGCACTTCATCCGCTATGGGTAAGAAAGGAGACCCCAAGGTTCCGATCTTACTATCCACTACAAGAAGAGGTACTGTTCTGAACACTAGTACTACACTTGATTCACCTTCTGTTATGAGTAAGTTTGCCTCACCACCACCGCATGATGCTTCTACTGAATCTGTTACTATGTTCGATACTCTTGATGATGCTTCTACTACTCGTGATGATATTAGTTCACTTGGTTATGCTCTTGAGAAACAGATCGCTGCTGCTGCAAAAAAATCTGGAATTGAAATTCCTGTTACTCGCTACCCTATTGGTGGAACTTATGATTATCCTGATTTGAGTAAACTCAAGGAGAGACTCCTTGATGATGATTACATTATGCTTGATGATGATTTATGCAGGGAACTGACAGAGTTTGCCGACTCTGACCCTGAAGCTATTAAGAAGCTGCTTGAAAAACACTCCTTGAAGAACAAGATTGTTCCTGATCCTGAATTTGCTACATCTCCTATATGCATCAATGATCCTGATTATGACTTCTCTGTTGATCTTTCACTTATACCTATGGTTGAAGCTGGCCCCTTTTATGGCAGAGAAAATGATGATGCTATTGCACACCTGACCAAACTCACTGAGTTGGGTGGCTTGTTTACCACGGATGAAAAGATACGAAACTTTTATGTGACTAAGCTTTTTTCCTTTCTCTTTGAAGGAAGGTGCTAAAACATGGTATGATTCACTACTATGTGGTTCCATTAATAGTCCTCAAGACTTAGGTCACTCTTTTGTTGATAAGTACTTTCCTGCTCATATGCAACATGCTGCTTTACAAAGAATTTATAACTTTAAACAATTGCAAGATGAGCACCTCCCTAAAGCTTGGGGGAGGTACTGTAGTCTGATCCGGGCTAGACCAGGACATGGAGTCCCTAAGAATGAATTAATCGATATATTTTATGCTGGTCTAACTAATGAATCCAGGTCCTATTTGGATAGTTCTGCTGGTTGTGTTTTCAGGAAAAGAACACCGGACGATGCAGAAGAATTGATGGGCAGGATTGCCAAAAACCATGAAGATTTGTCCGTCCCTGAACCACCTCCACCACCAAAGAAGAGGGGCATGTTTGTTCTAAGCCCCGAAGATATGCGAGAAGCAAAGAAGTCTATTAAAGAGAAGGGTATTAAAACTAAAGACGTGAAGAATCTACCCCCTATTGAGAAGTTGTGTGAGCCTACCACTCACCCTCCTATGGTAGAGGTACACTCTCTTTTAGATTTCAACGCAAGTGACATCCCTCATGGTAAGCCTCCTGATCAATGTTTAGATGAGCTTGATAATTTTATTATGAAGCAAAATCATTTTAATGAGAGGATACAAAGTCAATTGCATGATAATTCCCTTGC
Organism: Secale cereale; assembly: GCA_902687465.1. Classification (NCBI taxonomy): domain Eukaryota; kingdom Viridiplantae; phylum Streptophyta; class Magnoliopsida; order Poales; family Poaceae; genus Secale; species Secale cereale. The sequence continues at coordinate 815,388,797 of LR738713.1, read as the reverse complement.
TATAAAAAGTTTGCTTGATGTTCTAGGTAGAACAGTTAATGATGTTAAGTGTCTTGTGAAGCATTTTCATATGGTTCAAACTCAGCTTGAACAAATTTCTAATGTGCAAAAAGATTTGCTTGCTAACAATGCCAAACAAGATGATTTGCAGGCCTTCGGGATTAAGACCCGAGGAGGAACTAGCACTCAAGATCCTCTCTATCCAGAGGGGCATCCGAGGAGAATCGAGCAAGATTCTCAAATGCAGGAAGAAGAAATTGTTGGCTCTCCAAAGAAGAAGAAGAAGAAGAAGAAACACAAGGAGGCTGACAATTCCAATGATCCTATTACAAGTGAAGAGCCAGCTGTTGATCCCAAAGGTATATCTATCTCCGATGCTGAGACTGAAGACGGTGCCGAACCTGAAGGTAAGGATAATGAGAAGAATGATCCGCCTGAAGTTCGAGAAGAAGAAGCACCTGACAAACGCAAGAAGTACACTAGAGAAGACTTCGTCGCAAGAAGACATGGGAAGGAAAGAGAACCATGGATACAGAAACCCATGCCTTTCCAGGTAAGTCTCTCAAATCTAAAGAAGAAGAGCATTACAATAAGTTTTGTGAGTGGATGAAACCTCTTTTTCTTCAAATCCCTTTGACTGATGCTATTAAGTTACCTCCCTATTCAAAATATATGAAAGATATTGTTACTAATAAAAGAAAAATTCCTAATGAAGCAATATCTACTATGCTTGCTAACTACTCTTTCAGTGGCAACATTCCTGAGAAGCTTGGTGATCCAGGTATACCCACCATTCCTTGCTCCATAAAAAATAATTATGTCAAAACTGCCTTATGTGATCTTGGAGCAGGAGTGAGTGTTATGCCTTTCTCTCTTTACAAGAGGCTTTGTTTAGAGAAGCTAATCCCTACAGATATTTCTCTTCAGATGGCTGACAAGTCAACCGCCGTCCCGGTAGGTATTTGTGAGGATGTTCCCGTAGAAGTTGCTAATTGTTTGATCCTTACTGATTTTATCGTGCTTGACATGCCCGAGGATGGGAGCATGTCCATTATTCTTGGTAGACCTTTTCTTAACACCGTAGGTGCTATTATTGATTGCAATAAAGGAAAGGTTACCTTCAATGTGAATGATAAAGAACACACGGTGTATTTTCCAAAGAAGACCGACAGGAGGCATGGCCTCAACTCAATAGAAAATATCGAGACCGTGAAGATTGGAGAATGGGACTGTCCACTACATGTGCACCACAAATACAAAACTATTATGGTGGGGACAATTTCCATTAAAGTAAAGGTGCAATGATCACTTGGTAAGAGGTGGGACTTTTTGCTCTATATATCGCCGGTTCGTTGGTAAGACTTGATCAACCTTACTAGTGAGCATGCTTTATATAGGTAAAAAGTTGAGCTTGTTATGTTTTCATTTGTTTTAGCTTTTGTTCTCCTTGCTGTACCAAGTGTTTATGTTTTTGAAGCTTCACAATACTAATCACTGCTTTAAGTTTTCAGAAAGTTTTGCAGCTTTTTGAACTTCGAAAAAATTTCAACAGTGAAGTTTTCAGAAAAATTCCAGAAAAATAAAAATAAAAATTTCCATGCCGGGAGTGACCCAGAGGCACATGGGGCTGACCAGGGGGGCCACCAGTGGCCCAGGCAGCCAGCTGGCGTGGCTTGCCCCCTGGCCGCGCCCATAGGGCGCCTGGGGCCCACAGGACCCACCTCCAGGTGAGTCTTCTTCCTCTCTCTCTCTTTCTCTCCAAAAACACGAGTTCTGCACTTGTTCTTGCGTTCTTGCTGCTCTTGGAGGCGATTTTCGATCTCTCTCTCTACAGCCTATCATTTGAGCTGAGATTTTGAACAAATACTCCCTGGTATGTAACTCCTCCACCCCTCCAATTAGATTTTTGGTTGGTGGCTTCATTTGTGAGTATTTAGTAATTCTTAGTGCTGTATAGATGAGCTTGCATGCATGTGTAGAAATTTATTTTCCAAGTTTTGATGCAAGTTTATGCCTTAGGTAAGTGAGTTGAGTAGTTTGCCTTAACCCACTTTGTTTAAATCCTTGTTTTTGTAATTTGCCAAAAATTTCAGAAATGAGTTTGTTAGGAAGGGTAAAGGGGTGGCTTGAGAAAAAGAAGCCCACGCGCTCCGATCGAGTTACTAGAGCCGCAGCTTCACCCTCGACTGCTAGGGTGAGCTACAATGAAGATCATGTGCCCCTAGAGTTGTTGGAAGACACAAGTCCAGCACGTGCTATGATGTTCCCATGTGATGAATTCCTTGAAGCTGCGGGAATTAAGGATGAGTTTTATAATCTTTGTGCTAATGCAGGTCTGACACGGCTCGTCACGTGCCGTGTTACTCAGTATCAAAAACTCACCTCCGGTTTCATTAAAAGTTTTAGATATAACCTTGATACTGGTGCTATTGAGTTTAAAATTTACAATGATCTTATCACCATGCCCTTGGAAAAGTTTTGTGAAATAATAGGTGTGCCAAACGTTGGGCGGACGGCGAAGATGACCTCTCAGCTCTCCGAGCTGAAAACCGTCTTCAACTCTCTCTGCAGCATGGGTACGAGGGATATTCATCGGTCAAAAATCTCCAGCATCTTATTCCCTCACCTCAGGTATTTTGCGTATTATGTTGCTAGAGGGGTATTAGCTCGTGACAACACGAGCAACAGTTCTGCGCCGGATATTGCTATCCTGGCAACCGCCATCTCAGGGAGGTTTGATTATAATTTGGGTGCCTTAATTGCTCGACGCCTTGCTATGAATGGTAACAGGGTAGATTTATTTGGTGGCGTTTATGCCACACTTATCTTAGAACATCTTAAAGGCACCCCACACCCTGATGATAAGCCTTTTACTTATTTAAGTTTTGATCTTGCTGCTATGAAAAGGCATAAGTTTGTTACCATGACTTCTGAGTTTGGTAACCTTGTTTATATCTTGCGTTTCGGAAGTACCGCGGAACGCAAGATCCGTCTACGTGCACCTCTTTTGTTTGATTTTTCTCGCAGGAACGGATGGTCCTTTGATGTTATCCAGTCCGATGAGTTCATGGTCCAACATCAGTTTCATAACCCCATGGAGGGGGTTGTGCCCGACGAGGAGGAGCACGGTGAGTTACCACCTTTCCAGGGGGAGACCGTCACCCAGTTTGGTGAAGGGTCTTCCTCTGCTTGGAGTACGGACCCTTCTTCGTGGGAGGATCCAAGGAGTTCGGTGTACGCGCCGGAATCCTTTTACGACCCTTGGACTCACCAGC
>LR738713.1:815262014-815385464 GCA_902687465.1 Secale cereale | reverse complement strand
CCCCCCCCCCCCCCCCCCGAAGCAGGAGGCTCCTGGGGGCAGTAGCTACTACCAACTTAGGCCAAAAGCCTAAGCTTGGGGGATGACGAGGCAGTAATGACGAAGATCGACTGAAGGGAAGCAACAAGGAAAACCGGTATGAACTCTTCTTGTTTCTACTTTTGTACATATGCCTGTACTTATGATCTAGAGACCAGCTTGTAGCGACATAGTGCTATGTTTACAATGCTTTCCCAGTGGTTCATGCTTTCCTTGTGGCTAGTCTCAAATAGCTAGAGTATATAATGTGTTATTGAAATGATTTACATGCATTGCACTGTTCATAGTTTGGTATACTGGGGTGGTATTTCCCTTTGGAGAATTCTTGGATTGACTTGGCACATGTTTACACATGTTTAAGACTAAAAAGTCTGCTTTGCCTTGATTATCTTTGAGTTTCAGAATAGTTATATCACTTTCATGCCCGATTCAATGTTGCTTTGTCGCTCTGCATGATTATGACCGTTATTGCTCTCTAGTTGGTCGCTTTCTAGTCTCTTGCTAGCCTTCGCTCGTACTAAGCGGAATTCTGCTTGTGCATCCAAATCCTTTCAAACCAGTTATTCCATATGAGTCCACCATACCTTCCTATGTGGTATTTACCTGCCATCCTAACGAAGACTTTCTTGTACCATCTCGAAATTATTCAAATTTACTCCTGTTTTGTGCCTCTGTTTTAGCTCATGAGGAAGTAGTAGTTAATTCATGATCTTTTTAAGTTGGACAAGTTTTATCCCGGGATTGCATGTCTAATCTGCAAACCCCTAATACGAGAAGGAACTGGCATGAGTGCGCCCGGCTCATAAATGATAATACAACAAACAAACCCTCCTTCACGCTTTGTTCATGAGAAATCAGAAAACTTTTGGCAGTGATAAACAAAGGAAATTAAGGGGATGTGATTGTCCCCGTGCTGGAGCCGTTCCTCGAAACTTGTCCAGCTCGAGAAGTAATTGGGTTGTCTACTAACATTCGTTGACAAAAAATGCACCTCCCAAAATCATTTTTACCTCTGTTTTCAAAACCAAGAGCTCTGGTACATGTTTAGTCTTCGCTTCCAACCACGGGTTTTCAACCTCGCCATCAAATTCCACGGTTCGAGAGTCTCCACCTTCTTTCTTCAAAGCACCAACTAGGAGAGCATAATTGTCATTCTGAGTGTAATGTGCATTGTCCCAAAGTATTACATTGTCTTCTGCATGCTTATGGTATTATTTATTCCGAAATTCCTAGTTCTAGTCTCCATTAAAACTCTGGAGGAGTTTCTGCATTTATGTTTTGCTTCACTCATGGAGGCTAGCGAGATACCACTCTAGTATGTTCAAGCTATGTGCAATGTAATCTTGTCTTGATTTTCAGGAGCATATTATTTACTTTTGGTTATTTGTGATTGGTCACTTGAAAGAAGGATTGCTCCGTGCATTGTCTTCATAGCATTGTTTCAATACTTGCTAGACTCTTTTAGTAGTACATGCTTATATACATCTAATGAAGCAAAAGAGTTTGTCAAAGTTTTCTTTGTCGTGTCCAGTTCGTTGAACTGAATTGCTTGGGGACAAGCAATATGCTAAGCTTGGGGGAGTTGATACGTCTCAAATGTATCTACTTTTCCAAACACTTTTGCTATTGTTTTGACCTCATTCTTGCATGATTTGAACTAAACTAACCCGGACTGACGCTGTTTTCAGCAGAGCTGCCTGTATGGTTTTATTGTGTGCAGGAAAACGGATTTTTAGGTATCTCAGAAAATTCCAAGAAAAATCACAGAAAATCCACGCACCCGAAGGGCCCTTGTGCCAGAAGATGGGCCAGAGGGGAGCCAGGGGGGCCACAGGCGCCCTGGTGGCGCGGCCCCACCCCTGGCCGCGCCGGGAGGCCGCCTGGGCGGGCCCTTCCCCCTCTGGTGCCCTACTTTGACCCGTATTTATCCCCGTGACGAGAAAACCCCAGAACAGAAGTCGTTTTCCCAGTTTCCGTCGCGGAGGCGCCGCCACCCTCTGTTCTTCTTCGGGAGGGCTAATCTGGAGGCTGATTTGGCCTCCGGAGAGGAGAGATCGTCGCCATCATCATCATCATCACCACTCCATCCTCCCTCCATGACTTCTCCTTCCATGTGTGAGTAATTCCCTGCTGTAGGCAAAGGGGATGGTAGGGATTGGATGAGTTAGATCATGTAATAGCTTATCAGATTGTTGGGGGCATGTTGCCTATCATCTACTATGGTGTTTATCATCTTTGTTTCAACTTGTTGATCTTAATGCTTGTCACTTAGGGCCCGAGTGCCATGATTTCAGATCTGAACCTTATGTGTTTGCATGAATATATTTGTGTTCTTGATCCTATCTATGAGTTGTTTGCACCTATTACGGTCCGGAACCGGCGATCCCAAAAGTGACAGCTTGGGACACCAAAGGGGATGGTCCATAGTTTGAGGATTACATGTATCCATTGAGTTTATTGCTTTGTTCCGGTGCTCTTTGACAGGAGCACCTTAATCTCCATAAGTTCCTTTTGGCCCCATTCGTAGCGGGATGGTAGGACAAAAGATGTTGTGCAAGTTCTTATTGCAAGCACGTACAACTACCTGTGGGATACATGCCTAATGTTTGATACTTGCCTAGATGATCATTACTTTTCCGTGTGCCTTGCCCCAAGTTAGATTCATGATATATCTCATCCATGCAGCGCCCAACCATCCATCTCCCTAGCCTACAGTGTTTCAATCCTGCTGGTTATTAGTTGTTTACTTTTGCTGTTTACTTTTGCTGTCATCACCATCACAATCATATCACCGTTACCACTTATCTTTTGTTGCAAGTAAGTATATTTCAGGTGCGGTTGAATTGACAACTCAACTGTCAAAGCTTATAAATACTCTTTGGCTCCCCGTGTGTCGAATCTATAAATTGGGTTATTCTTACCCGCGAAGACTATCTCGATCCCTTACGGTTGAGGGTTATCATCCACACATAAGCGCGACACGTTGTTGGGCCAGGCCCAGAACGGTGCGCGGGTAGGCAGGGCGGTTTTCACCGTGGTAAAGTTTCCGCGTGCTGCGCCTCCGACGACCCGCGCGCGCGGCCCGGGGTGGAGGGGCGTGCGTGACGTGGGCGGCATGCGTGGGGCGGTTTTCGGAGGCATGCGTCACGTCGCAGTAAATGCGAAGGGTGGCGGCCCGCGTCTTTCTCGTAAACGGGGGGAAGCGTGGGGGCGCAGCCCGCTTACTGGATGGGGCCGAGGCGCGGCCGTCTAGGCGTCCACTCCCCACGATCACGGGGTGGGGAGAGGTCGCCTCACCTGTCCTTTCGGTCCTGCACGTTCGCCACGTGCCTCCCATGCGTTCGAGGTGGCGAGCGGTGGAGGCGGGAAACCGAGCCGTCGCTGGTTGGGGCGGCGGGTCGGCCCCGGCCCCCTCGCCTTCTGCGTCTTGATTGGCCGAGCGAGGCGGCCGAGCTCCAGCCCTGCCCCTTTATAAAGGGCGGAGGGAGGGGACGGCGCCCCGCACTCCTCCATCTTGTTTCTCCTTCAGCTTCTGCTCCTCTTTTCTGTCCGCCATGAAGAGAGAAAACCTCGGCTCCTCAACGGTGGCGGCGAGGGTCGTTGCTCGACAACGCGTCCCCCCTTCTCCCGCACCTGCGGTGGCTGAACCAGCCACGAGGGGAAGAGGGAGGCGCGGGGCCGTGAGCGGCGTCGGGGTGCTCGGGGAAGAGGAGGACGGGGCGGCCCGCCGGCCTTGCCCCCGCCAGCAGCTCCTCCTTCAATGGAAGGTCATATTGGAGATGACCCTTGTGAGTTCTTCGTTAGGATGCGGGGGTCGCCGCGCCGTCGCCTTCGTCTCCCGACTCCATTTGCGCGGGAGATGGAGGTGGATCCGCCTGAGTTGCTGCGGCTGCACATGAGGGGTTGTGGGATCAGTGGCACGCGGGCCCGCGTCGACTTCCCTGCCCCTCATGTGATGTATCTTCACCAAGGATGGAAGAGGTTCGCTCGCATCCACAGCCTGACGGATGGGCTCACCCTCCACTTCAAGTTGATGGAGGACGGCCACCTCTCCGTCAAGGTCTTCGGGCACCTCGGGACTCGCGCGAGGTGCTTCATGCAGAGCTCCTCCGATGACAAAGACTCCTCCTCGAACGAGGGTGACGAGGAGGACGGCAGTAGCGACGATGAGGGCGGTGGACGGCAGGATGACGGGTCCGACTAGGTGTCGGGCGCCGCTCCTGGTGGCACCGGCGACCCCATCATCCGCGTCGCCGGCTCCTTGAACTTCTCGGGGCCGTCTCCTTGGCGGCCGGCGTAGGGAGGCTGCGGAAGAGGAAGAGGAAGAAGGCGGGCGGCAAGGTCGTCATGTCGGAGTACGCGGGCACCGACGCCTTCAACGCGTACTGACGTCTTGCCGCCTCGTCTTCGAGCTCTGCCTCCGGCGCCGTCATCACCATCCAGCCCTTGGGAGGCCGCCGAGATGCCTTCTCGGTGTCTTCTGCCACCCGTAGCTCGCCTAGGCGCCCCTTTTGCCCTTCTCGCCTCCCTGACCTGCCTCCTGAGGAGAGGGAAAAGAAAGGCATTACGGGCATCTTATCTCTTTTTAGTCTGTAAGCCTTCGGGCATCTGTTAAGTTTAAAACTTGTAATCCCCTTATTCATGTTTTTCATTCCCTATGGACTGTACCTGAATGGAATATTTTTAATGAAAAATGAATGTTTGCCGGGTCATTTGTTCGTAGGTAAAAACCCACAACAGGGAATAAATCCCTGATATCTTCAAGATAAACATTTCTTCACCCGGCAACAGGCCCTGCCATTTCCCTACTTCGCTCGACCTTTCTCACGCCCTTGGCGGAGGTAGGGATGAAGTGGGCTCAAGCTCCTCGTTTCATCCTTCTGCTACCGCGACTACGACCAAACTTAGTCCCAAGAACGAGCCCTAGGGCCTAGAGTTATGGGAGCACGATAGCTTAAGGAAAAGAACGAGGTTTCACATATCTCAGTCCATAATGGAATGCATGATAAGGGATAAAGAACGTATCTGAAGCTGTAGCCCACGGCAACCCTGGTCAGCCGTGGGCGAATTCTTGCCCTTGCAGCCTCCGGCAACACTGGCTCGCCGGGGCCTAGGCGTTGGTCTGTTCTTCTTTCCTTCCCCCAAGTGGCTTCGGCAAGGATGTCTGCGCGTCCTGTGAACCAAAGAATACAGAGGAAAGACAAAGACTCGACCTCTAAGCTAGGGGTTAGCCGCCGCTAAGCACTATCAACCCTAACCAATGACCAGACTCGACTCAGCATGCATGCTATAACTTAGGGTGCCAACGCTTCATTTATTTATGCTCAGGGTCTGCGCCTGGCTTTGTACAAAGGGTTACATGCCTTGCCAGCAAGGCTTGTACAAAAGGGTGGCTTGCCGGGGGGCCCGACAAGCCACGCCTTATGGGTAAAACTTGCGAAGATGCTCGATGTTCCAGGAATTACTCACCGGAACGGCATCTTTGGTCTCCAGGCGGACATCGCCAGGCCTGGTGACTCGTATTACCCGATAAGGGCCTTCCCACTTCAGCGTCAACTTGTTCGTATTCCTGGCCGACTGAACGCGCCGGAGAACAAGGTCGCCTTCCTCAAAGCTTCAGGCATGGACCTTGCGGCTATGGTAGCGGCACAAGGCTTGCTGGTAGCGTGCTGCTCTCACAGCCGCCCGAAGACGATCTTCCTCAAGGAGCATTGCGTCGTCTTGTCGCAGTTTCTCTTGCTCAAGCTCATCATAAGCGAGCACTCGAGGTGACCCGTATATGAGTTCCGTGGGGAGAACTGCTTCTGCCCCGTATATCAGGGCAAAGGGCGTCTGGCCGGTGGCTCGATTTGGCGTCGTTCTGATCGACCAAAGAACCACCGGCAATTCATCAATCCAGCGCCTCCCGCTCTTGTGCAGCCTGTCAAAGGTCTTTGTCCTTAGTCCTCGCAGCACTTCAGCATTTGCCCTCTCAGCTTGACCATTGCTTCGGGGGTGAGCAACGGAAGCGAAACAGACCTTGCTACCGAGGTCTTGGGTATATTGCATGAAGGTGCGGCTTGTAAACTGTGTGCCGTCGTCGGTGATGATCCTGTTGGGTACACCAAAACGGCACACTAGTCCCTTGAAGAACTTGACAGCTGACTGAGCTGTGACCTTCCTCACTGCCTCCACCTCTGGCCACTTTGTGAACTTGTCGATCACAACGTACAAGTACTCAAAGCCCCCGACGGCGCGTGGGAAAGGGCCCAGTATGTCGAGCCCCCAGACCGAGAAGGGCCAGGAGAGAGGAATGGTTTTAAGGGCTTGAGCTGGTTGATGAAGTTTCTTTGAATGGAACTGGCACGCTTCACACCTGGTGACCAGTACCGTCGCATCCTGGAGGGCAGTGGGCCAGAAGAAGCCTTGCCGGAATGCCTTGCCGGCAAGGGCTCTCGACCCTATGTGGGATCCACATATGCCTCCATGTATCTCTACCAACAGCTCCAGTCCTTCCTCTCGAGGGACGCACTTCAATTTCACACAGTTCGGTCTCCTTCTGTACAGGACGTCATCGACGAACTGGTACATGGCAGACCGACGGGCTACTTTCTCCGCTTCTTCCTGCTCCTCAGGAAGTTCCCCAGTCCGAAGGAATCGGACGGTATGTTGCGCCCATGCTGGAGCCTGGGGCTCGACGGCGAGGACCAAAGGCATTTCCTCCGCCAAGGGAGCAGCCATCTCGACGGCAAAAGCTTGATGCTCCGCCGGAGTTAGCCCTCCGGTGGCGGGCTCAGTGTCTTCGGCAACATCCTTGCCGGCGGCTCCGGGGAGCTTGGCGGGAAAGTACTTGCCGGGCCCTGATTTCCTCCTCTTGTTCTACTCTGTTGATGGATCAACGGATGGCTGAGAAAGCTGAAGCACAAAGGTACCTGGTTCCACAGGTAGCTTGAGGGCAGCGCGCTTTGACAGGTAATCGGCGATGTCGTTCTCCGCTCGGGGAACGTGCTCCGCCTATATACCATCAAAGCGCTCTTCCAACTTTCTCACTTCATCGACGTAGGCCTTCATCAACGGGCTTTGGTAATCCTTGTTGACTTGTTTGACGACAAGCTGTGAGTCGCCCCAGACAATGAGCTTCTTGATTCCGAGGTCTGCCGCGATCCTAAGACCAGCAAGCAGCCCCTTGTACTCAGCAGTGTTGTTCGTTGATATCTCCCTAGGGAAGTGCATGTGGACCACGTACTTGAGGTCCTCTCCAGTGGGCGTGACCAGCAGTACGCCAGCCCCGACGCCCTGTAAGGAGAAAGCCCCATCAAAGTACATGATCCAGTTGCAACTCGTCTCTTTGCCGGGGAGAGCAGTTTCCTGGACCTCTTCATCAGGCGTTGCGGTCCATTCTGCGACGAACTCTGCCAGGACTCGGCTCTGAATTGTTGAGGTACTTTCAAACTTGAGGCCAAAGCTGGACAGCTCCAGTGCCCACTCTACAATCCTTCCCGTTGCGTCTGGATTGTGCAATATCCGTTGCAGAGGGAGGCGAGTGACGACAGTGATCTCCTGCGCCTGGAAGTAATGACGCAGCTTCCTGATGGCTTCTCGCCCCTCGTTGGTTACCCCAAGTGGAAGGTTTGAGATGTAGCGTAACGGCAAGTTTCCCTTGGCAAGATACCAAGGATCGAATCCCGTGAGACTCCGAGGGTCGACAAGAAGGTGTCAATAGCGCCAGAAACTTTCGCTTGACAGGACCTGCACACAGATACAAATAACTTTGCTCCCAACGAGTACAGAGAGGTTGTCAATCCCTCCGGCCTTGTCGTATACAAAGGATCAACTGCAAAAGATAATAGTGATAGGTATGACTGCAACTAGGAAATAAGAACAGGAAGTAAATAGCGGGTGTGATCAGTGATGGTAATATGGACCGGGGTCCCATGATGTTCACTAGTGATGTCTCTCTCCCAAAAGACGATAAAACAGCTAAGCGAGGTAAACAAATTACAGCTGGGCAATTGACAGGATTATGTGCGCAAACCAATGCTAACTATGCTGTAAGGAAAGGTAGAGGCTCAAAAGCATGGGCGGTACGCCAAGGCAAGTAGACCGAAATCCATCTGCATCTACTACTAATCATCCACCTTGAGATATCTATCCAGAACATCTCGCTGGTATTAAGTTGCGAGTCCCACCCAAAGTGTAAACTCAAAGCAACAGACACTGCATTAAAAGAACTTTGCGTAAAGTAAACAATCCTTGCACCCGCAAGTACAAGCACCGTTGTTTTCCCCCTTGTGGCAACAGCACATCCCCTAGACTCATGTTTCTGTCACTCAAACTAGTCATCAAGGGGCATGAACCCACAATCAAGCATAACGTTCCCTCTTGGAGTTACTACCTACTACTCGGCCAAAGCAATAAATAGCAACGGAGAACATGCAAGAATTACTCAAGAACATAAATATAAAAGAGGTGAATCAAATATATTACTCACACACAATCTGAACATAATCTCATAATCCATCGGATCCCAGCAAACTCAGCAGAGCAATAGCATAAAGATTACATATGCGCCTCGATCATGTAGGGCAGCTCACGAGGTCTAATCGATGAAGAACAAAGAGGGGAGGAGAACATCACATAGCTACTGGTCATGGACCCATGGTCCAAGGGGGACTACTCACAACTCATCCGGGAGGCGTCCATGGTGGTGGAGAAGCTCCCGGTGGTGGTTCTCCCCTCCGGCAGGGTGCCGGGAAGAGTTCTCCTGGTGCTCCCGATCTTGGAAGTGCGGCGGCGGCGGAACAGAGATGAGATCGCGAAAAAGGGTTCCGTCCTCGAGGGTTTCGGGACGCGTGCAATATATATGCCAAAGGGGGTCACCAGAGGCGGAGGTGGGGCCCCAGGCGCCCCCCTGGCGCGGCCAGGGGTGGGGCCGCACCGGGTGGCCGCCTGGGCCACCCCAGGCTCCCCTCTGGCCCTGCCTTGGTTTTTCCGAAAGCTCCCGATACGCTGATTTTTCCTGTATTTTTCCCGGAATTTTTAGGGCACTTTTAATATGGGGGAAACCTGAAATAGAAAAACAGCAGAAAACAGGAACTGGCTCTGTGGTGCACTGAGTTAATAGGTTAGTCCAAATATGATCAAAAGTGTATGGAAGTGCATAAATATCATAGCAATATCACACAAAAGAGGCATGGAGCAAGCAGAAATTATAGATACGTTTTGGACGTATCACTTCCTCGAGGCCATAAGAAGGCCGAAGAGCAATTTCTGCACACCGGAGTACCTTGATCTAGCCCCCTGCAAGAGGGAGCTAACAAAGTAGACCGGGTGATGCATCATTTTCTTCTTCGGCTGCACTCCAACCGGCTGTGTCGCCTCTGCACGAGTGGCACCAGGCTCTGTTGCTGCTATCACCTCATCATCGATTTCTCTCTGCGCCACTAGTGCGGCGCTGACCACCTAGTTTGTTGCCGCTAAGTATAGCAGCAACGGTTCTTGTGGTCTAGGCGCAACCAGTATTGGCGTGGAGGAAAGATACCTCTTAAGATCTTGTAATGCCGCTTTGGCTTCTGGCGTCCACTCCATTGGGCCCGCCTTTTTCAAAATCTTGAAAAAGGGGAGGGCGCACTCGGCAGACTTGGAAATGAATCTGCTCATGGCGGCAACACAGCCAGCAAGCCGACGCACATCCTTGACCCGTTTGGGTGCTTCAATCTGCTCTATAGCTTTGATCTTGTCTGGATTGGCTTCTATCCCACGCTGCGACACAAAGAACCCGAGAAGCTTGCCGGACGGGACGCCGAAGACGCACTTCTCAGGGTTCAGCTTGAGGTTGATCTTGCGCATGTTTACAAATGTTTCTTGTAAATCCGGTACAAGGGTTGCCTTGTTCTTGGTTTTGACCAGTATATCATCCATATAAGCCTCCATATTTCTATGGAGCTGGGGTTCAAAACCAATCTGGACTGCCCTCGCAAACGTCGAGCCAGCACTCTTCAACCCGAAAGGCATTCGTACAAAACAGTACGTACCACATGGGGTGATGAATGCTGTCTTCTCTTCGTCTTCTCTTGCCATGAAGATCTGGTGGTAGCCGAGTAGGCATCGAGGAATGACAGCAGGTCACACCCTGCCGTGGAGTCAACAATCTGGTCTATGTGCGGCAACGGGAAGGGGTCCTTGGGACAAGCTTTATTGATATCTGTGTAATCAATACACAGCCTCCACTTCCCATTTGCCTTGCGCACTACCACTGGATTGGCCAACCACGTTGGGTGGAGCACTCCTCTTACCAAACCCGCAGCTTCCAGTTTCTGGATCTCCTCGGTGATGAACTCTTGCCATTCCAAAGCTTGCTTCCTGACCTTCTGCTTGACGGGCCGCGCATGAGGACAGACAGCAAGGTGGTGCTCAATCACCTCCCTGGGAACGCCGGGGATGTCGGATGCTTGCCAGGCAAACACGTCGACATTCGCCCGAAGGAAGGTGACGAGCGTGTCTTCCTATTTGTTGTCAAGGGCGGAGCTTATGGTAAAAGCCCCTCCCGTGCCATCCTCCTTGACAGAAACCTTCTTGGTTCCTGGCGGTGTGGCCCTGGATCTCTTGTTTCTGCCGGTGGAGCTCTCTGGCACGTCCTCGACGGGAGCGCGACACTCCGAAGAGGTGCGCTTGCCGGAGTGGGTGTCTGAGGTCTCGCCGGTCTTCTTCTTTCCGGTGGAGCTCTCTGGCACGTCCTCGACGGGAGCACAGCACTCCGAAGAGGTGCGCTTGCCGGAGTGGGCGCCCGAGGTCTCGCCGGTGCCGTCCTCCTTGACAGAAACCTTCTTGGTTCCTGGTGGTGTGGCCCTGGATCTCTTGTTTCTGCCAGTGGAGCTCTCTGGCACGTGCTCGACGGGAGCGTGACACTCCGAAGAGGTGCGCTTGCCGGAGTGGGCGCCCGAGGTCTCGCCGAAGATGTCAGTGTATTTGGATCGACACCTATGGGATCACAAGAATCCCTACTATGGTTGCGGGGTGCGGGGTTGAGAGAAGAGCGGATCTAACAGTCAGGATATGGTTCCTTTACCCAGGTTTGGGCCGCAAAGATGCGTAAAACCCTACTCCTGCTTTGGTGGATTATATGTTTGTGTTCTTCAGCTAGTGAGGAGCTCCAAAAGAGTCGTGAGGAGTTCTAAAAAGCTGAATCCTCCTCCTGGTCGCCTCGGGCCTCCTTTTATAGGAAAAAGGGGTTGCCACAGTGGCACACAGGAGGTGGAAAGGGTATAATGATGCGAGGTTATCCCTCGCATTACAGGACAAGGCGCATTTAATGCGCTTAGCTTAGGTGTCCTCGCTTTATCGGGGATGAGGGGAGACGTTCGTCTTGTCCGTCGCCGCCCCTCCTTGTGTTGACACGCGCCCTGGCCAGCAGTGCCTGAGGCGCCATGTAGGCAGACAGGCAGCTGAGGTGGCGCAATGGCGGGTCTCCACGAAGATCTGTGGGTTGCCACGCAGGAGCCTGCCCAGCTGGTCGGGTCGGCAGCTGCGTGGGTCGGTGGAAACCCAGTTGGTGCGGGCCTGACGGTGGCCCTGCGGGCGTCCTCGGCAAGGGCCTTGCCGGGGCTCCGGCAAGGGCCTTGCCGGGGCTCCGGCAAGGGTCCTGCCATGGCGCCTGCTGTGATCCCCGGCAAGGTGCTTGCCGGGGGCCTTGTGGTTCTCCTTGGCTGGAATCCCGCCAAGGGTCGTCGTCTTCCTAACTTGTATCTGATCTTGAATGTCTTCACAAAGATCTGCATGCCACCACGGGGATATCTCCCGAATCCTCGCCCCATGGGGGCGGAGGACTCAAGGGTGATCCGCTCCGTAGGCGTGGGGAGAGCTGCCGCGGCAAGGGTCTTGCCGGGGCCGCCAGAGCTGGCCCCCGGCAAGGACCTTGCCGGGGGAAGCCGCTTCGTCCCTTCGCCCTTTGTGGTCTTGTTCTTGGCGTTGCTCTAGTCTCCATCAGGCTTCGATCTTACCCTGGCTCACCTCCCTTGCCATGCTTGGTGTGGTGGTGCCCGTGGCTCAGACTGCCCGTGCACAGTCATAGGGGTACAAAAAGTGTACCCCTCTTTTTGTACACCGACAAGGTATCTCTGGGCCCTCTCGGTAATACACATCATAATAAGCCTTGCAAGCAAATGACTAATGGGTTAGTCACGAGATGATGTTTTACGGAGCGAGTAAAGAGACTTTCCTGTAACAAGATTGAACTAGGTATGATGATACCGACGATCGAATCTCGGGCCACTGTTCAAGATATCTTCCGATATTCCGATAAATCGGCCGATTTATCGCTTACCGGTGTCTGACCGATAAGATAAATCGGCCGATAAATCAGACGATATGGCGATAAATCTGCCGATATACCGAGAAACTGGCCGATTTACTCCTTATCATGGGTCAACCGATAAGTTCCCGATAAGCGATATCCCCAACACTGTCTCGGGCAAGTAACATACCGATGACAAAGGGAACAACGTATGTTGTTATGCGGTTTGACCGATAAAGATTTTCGTAGAATATGTAGGAGCCAATATGAGCATCCAAGTTCCGCTATTGGTTATTGATCTGAGATGTGTCTCGGTCATGTCTACATAGTTCTCGAACCCGTAGGGCCCGCACGCTTAACGTTCGATGATGATTTGTATTATGAGTTATGAGTTTTTGGTAACCGAAGATTATTCGGAGTCCCGGATGAGATCACGAACATGACGAGGAGTCTCGAAATGGTCGAGACATAAAGAATGATATATTGGACGATGGTATTCGGACACCGGATGAGTTCCGAGGGGTACCGGATAATTATCGGAGTGCCGGAGGGTTATCAGAACCCCCGGGGGAACTAATGGGCCTTCATGGGCCTTAGTGGAGAGAGAGAAAGGGCCACAAGAGGTTGGGTGCTCCCCCCCCCCAAGCCCAAACCGAATTGGACTAGGGTTGGGGGCGCGGGTCCCCTTTCCTTCTCCTTCTCTCCCTTTCCTTTCTTCCCCCTCTCTTCCTTGGAGAGGAATCCTACTAGGACTAGGAAGTCCTAGTAGGACTACCTTATCGGTGCGCCCGTAGGGGCCGGCCGGCCTCCTCCTCCTCCTCCTTTATATACGGGGGCAGGGGGCACCCTAGAACACACAAGTTTCTCTTAGCCGTGTGCGGTGCCCCCCTCCACAGATTACACCTCAGATCATATTGTCGTGGTGCTTAGGCGAAGCCCTGCGCGGATCACATCTCCAACATCGTTCCCACGCCGTCGTGCTGATGGAACTCTTCCTCGAGCATCTGCTAGATCAAGAGCTCGTGGGACATCATCGTGATGAATGTGTGCAGAACACGGAGGTGACGTACGTTCGGTAATTGGATCGGTTGGATTGTGAAGACATTCGACTACATCAACCGTGTTACTAAATGCTTCTGCTTTAGGTCTACGAGGGTACGTGGACACACTCTCCCCGCTTGTTGCTATGCTTCTACTAGATAGATCTTGCGTGATCGTAGGAAAATTTTGAAATACTACGTTCCCCAACAAGACCGTCATACTGCCATAAAAAGAAAATGAAATCACTATTTAAGGGGTACCCTTTGCAAAGGTCACTCATCGTATCTTCTATGGTGCTGACAAGTGGCACATCACATGTGTGCCACCTCACAGATTTGGTGAGATTTCATCCCACACACAGAAGGGATGGGTGGGTTTGTTTGTTCTTTTCTTGTTTTGCTAGATCCAGTTTTTCAAAATGATTTGTCTATTGAACCGTGTGTCCAGATCATGAACCATTTTCATCGTTGTGTTCCTCACATGGAGATCTTCTGAAAGACCGTGGATGTCGCCTAGAGGAGGGTGAATAGGCGCTTTAAAATAATTATGGTTTAGGCTTGAACAAATGCGGAATAAACCTAGCGGTTCATTTGTCAAGCACAAAACCTACAACAACTAGGCTCACCTATGTGCACCAATAACTTATGCTAAGCAAGATAAACAACTAGGTGATAGCAAGATATATGACAAGAAACAATATGGCTATCACAAAGTAAAGAGCATAAGTAAAAGGCTCGGGTAAGAGATAACGGAGGCACGCGGAGACGACGATGTATCCCGAAGTTCACACCCTTGCGGATGCTAATCTCCATTTGGAGCGGTGTGGAGGCACAATGCTCCCCAAGAAGCCACTAGGGCCACCCTAATATCCTCACGCCCTCGCACAATGCAAGATGTCGTGATTCCACTAAGGGACCCTTGAGGACGGTTACCGAACCCATACAAATGGCAACCCTTGGGGGCGGTCACCGAACCCGTACACTTTGGCAACCCTTGGGGGCGGTTAGAGGAACTCGTCAAAATGCTCGGGGCGATCTCCACAACCTAATTGGAGACCCCGACACTTGCCAGGAGCTTTACACCACAATGATTGAGCTCCAAACACCACAAGGTTGGGGCTATCTCCCCAACGACACCACGAAGCTTCACCACAATGGAATATGGCTCCGAGGTGACCTCAACCGTCCAGGGCGCCCAAGCACCCAAGAGGAACAAGCTCAAGGGTACCAAGCACCCAAGAGTAATAAGCTTCTCAACTTCACTTCCACGTATCACCGGGGAGAACTCAAACCGATGCACCAAATGCAATGACAAGTGCACACGGAGTGCCCAAATCCTTCTCTCTCAAATCCCACCAAAGCAACTAATGCTAGGGAGGGAAAAGATAGGAAGAAAAAGAAGGAGAACACCAAGAACTCCAAGATCTAGATCCAAGGGGTTCCCCTCACCTAGAGGAGAAAGTGATTGGTGGAAATGTGGATCTAGATCTCCTCTCTCTTTTCCCCCAAAAACTAGCAAGAATCCATGGAGGGATTGAGAGATAGCAAGCTCGAAGAAGGTCAGCAATGAGGGAAGAACACGAGCTCAAAGGATAAGGCTCAATGGGGAAGAAGACCCCCTTTTATAGGTGGGGGAAAAATCCAGCCGTTATCCCCACCAACCAGCCCGCAGCGAGCGGTATGATGCGTCTCCAACGTATCTATAATTTTTGATTGTTCCATGCTATTATCTATGAAGTCTTGGATGTTTAATGGGCTTTATCATTCACTTTTATATCATTTTTGGGACTAACCTATTAACCCAAAGGCCCAGTCCAGATTGCTGTTTTTTTTTGCCTATTTCAGGGTTTTGCAGAAAAAGAATATCAAACGGAGTCCAAACGGAATGAAACCTTCGAGAGAGATATTTTTCGAGAAAATCACGCACAGGAAACTTCAGGACCAAGTCAGAGGACAGAGGGGCTGCCCTCGAGGGTGGGGGGCACGCCCCCCTTCCCAGGGCACGCCCCTTGCCTCGAGGCTGCCTCGTGTGGCCCCCGGTGCCCTCCTTCTTCCTATATATATCCACGTACCCCACAAACTCCATACGTAGAGAGAAAACCCTAATTCCACCGCCGTAGCTTCTGTTCCCGTGGAGATCCCATCTTGGAGCCTATTCCGGAGCTCCACCAGAGGGGGATCCATCACGGAGGCCTTCATCATCATCTTCATCGCCCTCACCATGAGTTGTGAGTAGTTTACCACAGACCTTTGGGTCCATAGCTAGTATCTAGATGGCTTCTTCTCTCTCTCTCTGGATCTCAATACAAAGTTCTCCTCGGTCTTCGAGGAGATCTATTCGATGTAATCTCTTTTTGCGGTGTGTTTGTAGAGATCCGATGAATTGTGAGTTTATGATCAAGGTTATCTATGAAAGATATTTGGTTCTTCTCTGAACTTTTTATGTGTGCTCATAATATCCTTGCAAGTCTCTTCGAATTATCAGTTTGGTTTGGCCTACTAGATCTATAGTTCTTGCAATGGGAGAAGTGCTTGGCTTTGGGTTCAATCGTGCGGTGTCCTTTCCCAGTGACAGTAGGGGCAGCAAGGCACGTATTGTATTCTTGCCATCGAGTATAAAAAGATGGGGTTTACATCATATTTCTTGAGTTTATCCCTCTACATCATGTCATCTTGCTTAAGGCGTTACTCTGTTCGTATGAACTCAATACACTAGATGCATGCTGGATAGCGGTCGATGTGTGGAGTAATAGTAGTAGATGCAGAATCGTTTCTGTCTACTTGTCTCGGACGTGATGACTATATACAATGATCATGCCTATATAGTCTCATAATTATTCGCTTTTCTATCAATTGCTCGACAGTAATTTGTTTACCCGCCGTAGAATATCGCTATAATGAGAGAAGCCACTAGAGAAAACTATGGCCCCCGGGTCTATACTCAACATATCAATCTACATCTACTTTACTTTTACCTCTTTTATTTGCTGTTTTATAAAACCAGAAATACCAAAAATATAAACTATCATCTCTATCAGATCTCACTCTCGTAAGTGACCGTAAAGGGATTGACAACCCCTTATCGCGTTGGCTGCGAAGTTCTTATTTGTTTGTGCAGGTGCGAGGGACTCGCGCGTGGTCTCCTACTGGATTGATACCTTGGTTCTCAAAAACGGAGGGAATGCTAATGTGCTGCATCTCCCTTTCCTCTTCGAGGGAATACAACGCAAGCTCAAGAGGTAGCACGGTACTACCGCTCTAGGGAGCGGTACTACCACTGGCTGCAGTGATACAACCGCTCGGCCCAGCGGTACTACCGCTGGGACCAAGCGCAGCGCCAACGAGAGAACAAATAAGAGAAAGGGCCCCCGAGCGGCACTAGAAACGGTGGTAGGGCGGTAATACCGCACCTACTGCCGCTCCTACTACCGCCCAACCCGACACGAGAAGCGTCGGTCTCGAATCGAGGCGGCACTAGCGCGGAACCGGAGCGGTACCACCGCATATAGCCATAAGCGGTACTACCGCTGTGAACCAGCGGTACTACCGCTTGTGGCTATAAGCGGTACTACCGCTCCGTCCCAGCGGTACTCCGAATTGAGCAAACTCAAGCTTGTTGGATAGAGGAAGACGAGTAGCATAAAAACAGCGACTGGTTATAGTAAGGAAAGGCAGGGAGGTATGCCTAGTATATAGAGGAGTGAACACTCCATCAGAGAAGAACCGGCATAACCTCCAACATCGAAAACATCATAGAAGATGCATGAGTGAACTCAGTTTTCGATGAACTCGAGCTTGTCATCAAGATGACCATAAGCTCAAAAACTCACAAGGAGAAGAACCAAACAAGAACCAATAAAGATGATGCAAGGATGCAATGGTTTGAACTCTCTACGAACGATACGATCAAGCTACTCATCGAGAGCCCCCTTGATAGTACGGCAATCGATCGTATAACCCGGTCTCCCAACTACCACCATGAGACCGGTAAAATAGAAAACCTATCAAGGGAAAACCTTTGCCTTGCACATAGTCCACTTGAGTTGGATGATGACGATCTTGACTCCCTCAAGTTGGACCACCTTTCTTGATTGCATTGGCTCGGTGAAGACTAGTAGATTTCTCCCCCATACACCACTATGGGTGAGCCACTCTTCGGCACATCTTCACAAGTCCATTGCCACCACAATGGACGGCAAGCTTCAAGCATATGATCTCTTTGTGATGATCCTACTTGAACTTGCACACCTCAACCTAACCCCACAAAGAACTCTCACGAAGACCATGGGTTAGTACACAAAGCGTGATTGACAATGCTTACCATACCATGGGATCGCTTGATTCCTCTCGGTACATCTTCTACACTTTGTGTGTTGATCAACTTGATTCATTCTTTGACTTAGTCTTGATCAACCTTGAATCTTTCCAACTCTCTTCATTTGGATGATGTCTTGAAGGTAAACATGAATGATCACACACTCTTCTTCTTCAAGACATGCTTGCAATAAGCTCAACACCCACAAGACCAATCTTTGGATAATTCCTTAATATCACCTTGGTCATCACAAACTCTCCTTGAAACCAACAAATGGACTCCAAGAAAAGTATATGGACAAACCCTTCAAATATAACTCAAGGCAACCATTAGTCCATAGAGATTGTCATCAATTACCAAAACCAAACATGGGGGCACCACATGTTCTTTCAATCTCCCCCATTTTGGTAATTGATGACAATCACTTTCAAGAGAGTTTATATAAGGAATAATGCATCACCATACCATGCAACAATAATGTATGCACATGAGATGCAAAAGCTTAGGAACAAAACCAAACCAAGAAGAGAGGAAACAACTCTCTAAACTTCCTCACAAAACTCTCTGAAACTTCTCCCCCATTGTCATCGATTGCCAAAATGGGCGAAAAGCTTAGAAGGCCAATACAAATTGTGTTCCTCCATAACTTGTGTATTTCGCAACTAGAGAGTGGAATGCAATACACAAATCCAACGATAAATACTTGGAGGAAGACAAACTATATTGAGGCCCAAAGATTGCAAAAGAATGATATGTCACAAAGACATAACAAAGAGAGGAACAAGCAATCAAGCAATCAAAGGATACCAATTGAAGCAAGCTATCAAAAGATATCAATTGAACCAACTAGACCAAAGATCCTACATGCCGCATGGATAAAAGATATTATGATATGAGCAAAGGAGTGTTCTAGAGAAACTAGAGAAGCTCCCCATGATTTGTGCACAATTTAGTTTCGTATTTGGATACAACGAGCACAAAATAGGATCGTCGCTCCCCCAAGATCAATAGAACCTCACGACATAGCAACGGAGTGTTCTAAAGACACTAGTGAAGCTCCCCATAATTTGTGCACTCCTTAGAATATTTTCATTAGGATACCAAGTGCACAAAATAGGATCATCACTCCCCCAAAATCAATAGAAAAAACACACCAAGTGAAAGTGAGCATGAAGGAAACAAAGCCTAGCACTTGCAACAAACAAATGGTTGAGCAACATATAAAAGAGAGAACTTAAGAGTAGGCTCAACCAAAATGATGTGTGTGAGTCATGGCAAAGCAGTTGAGAAGACTAATGTAAGGGTGAGCATTAAGCATCAACATAGTCTTGAAAAGTTGAGATACAAGGTGCATGACATGACCTTCCCACACACATCAAGTAAAGGGGTTCACAAGCACACTCGACATGCAAAATGAATAACCAACGCTTGTGACACCCATGGCGAAGAAAGAAAAAGATAGCTTTGTCATGAGGAGGGATACCAATCGAAATGGCAAAAGCCTCGTCAAGACAAGCAAGAGAATAAAAATCTTCACCACACAAGAGTGCATCAAGGTGCAATGATATATGATCCGCACTCAAGATAAATCCTTTCACATAACCACCAAGGGAAGTAATATAAGAAAGACAAGGTGGATGTGAAAGAAAAAGATATCTACTAGATATCTAATTTCTCTCAAGTGTATAAGCTTCTAGGTAGATGAAAATCATGATGATATCAATCCACAAGAAGGATGTACACATGAAATAATTACACGATGGAAAGAAAAGGATATCCACAAGGAAGTCATAAATATACCAATAAGATACTTGCTTGAAAGCATAGCACATGGCTAGATATGGTCTTATTGTATACAAATGAATTCCTACCGCACGAACATCAAAGACATCACAACTAGCAACAAGAGATCATTGTTGGGATGCTTTGAGAAAGGAAACAACTATCACAAGAAAGAATGAATACATGCCATGATACAACCTACACAAGGTTGATGTAAGAAATTTGTACATGAAGTAGATGATGATACTTGTTACCGAGACACCATTGGAAGGATGTAGTAGATACCAATTGAAGGTAGATAGTAGTTCATTGATCATCCTAGCTTGACTCCAATAAGCACATGGTGACACCACCATCCTTTTGAATGAGTCTAGCATTCAATGCATATCGAATTGTTCCTAGAACAACAACACAAACAAAATCGTACCCAAACTCATTGGGACCAAAGAGTTAGAAACACCAATACATAGAACAACCTCCACAAACATATGTGCATTTATATATGAAAATGAATCTCATGCACATCTCATCCAAATTGAGACTAGGTGGAGTTTCCCCTATATATTGGGTTAAAGAAACAAAGCATGCCAAAGAAAATAAATGTAGTAAATATGCATGCTCAAGACTTTCAAGAAACGAAACGAAATGAAAAAATAAATACCAAGTGAAAATAGGATACCGAATGGAGAAATCATCACTTGGAAGATATCTATTTAGAAGATACATCAAGGAATGAGATATCCATTGATACACGCAAAAGGAAAGATATCTCACTCCCAAAAGAGAGGATGGTTCCAAACAAACCAACCCATCTACAAAGTTTCATGATGGCACAAAGTACCAAAAAGAAACGGCTTGCCTTCCATCAACACACACTTGATATGGATCACAAGATGAGTGTTCTATCGAAAATAGGATAGCTCCCCCAAGAATTGTGCATTAAAGAGAATATGCATTTGAATACAAAATGCACAAGGTGGGATCACCACTTTCACTATATCTAGGAAACACTTGACAAAATCAATAAATAACAAGATCCACAAGTGGCACGGAAGGCAATGGGAGTTGACACAACTTGGCAAGAGATAAGACAAATAAAACCAAAAGACAATGTAAAGATGATCAATAATTTCCACCACATAAATGATTACCAATTGTCAAATACAAGAGGTATTTGGAGATAATTCTCGGTGGTAGATTGCAAGCACATGCAACATCATCTTCACACCAAACACGAAAGCAAATTTGCAACTTGTAGAGCTAACATGCCACCTGGGAACAACATAATTTATAATATCAACACTAGGTGACAATATCTCAAATGTACACATTTTCTAGGCTTGTAAAATGCATATAGAATATTACTCCCCCATAATGTGATAGAAATGAAAAACTTACCAAGATGCAAAAGAGAACCAACAAGAGATAATTAATGGAACATTTAAAATTTGAATTTCTCATGAGAAGACATACCACACAGAGAGTAGATAATCTTGTAATATCAATACTAGATGGTATTCCTCATGTACACACATTTATAGGATTGTGAGGTGCACAAAGCACATCCCTCCCCCAAAATGGGATGTTCCATTAATCTCTCACACGAGCCAACTAAGATAAAAGCAAGATGCACAAAGGCTCAACGCACGACACACACATACATGATGTGCAAACCAATATACACATACTTGATTTCTCAAGATACGGAAATTGGACGCACAACATATACAAACACATGCAAGGAACAAAACCAAAACATGCAAAGGGGCAAGTAACTTTCAATGTAAACAATTTAAGCACAAGTTACCGCAAGGAGGAACTTGGATATAAGATAGAAACTTGATAATCTGAATGACTTGGCTTGAGACAATATGAATGATGAAGACCCCTTAATTCTTCATAATGTAGCCAAGTCTCCAATGCCCTCCAACAACGCCTATTGATCAAGTTTTAGCTTGTTGGTCCCCAACCAAGTTGGGTCCTAAGAGTTTAGTCACAATAGGCTTGGCCACCCAAATGGTTCTTTTCTTGACACCACTTTGAGCACCAAAAAACTTGGCAAACACACTGCCAACATTATCCTTCCCAAGAAAATAGACATCATCAATAATAATTGGATTGGATAAGTTACCACTAGTGCATGAAGAAGCAAGGTGACTCTTCTCACGGCATAGGTAGCAAAATCTACTCTTTACTTTCTTCTCATTTGATTTCTCAAAATGAGAAGCATTACCATGAGTCTTCTTGGGAAGCGGCCTTTCTCCAACTTGCGGTTGAGCATGGGATTGAACTTGTGGCCTCTTCCCTTGTTGCTTGTCACTAATGGCCTTCTTCTATAATGGGCAAGATCTAACATGATGCCCTTCAATTTTGCACTTGAAGCAAATAATCTTGGCCGAATTCTTGAGTTGTTCTTGACCCTTCTTCTTGTTGCTCTTGGACTTCTTCTTCTTGTTGGAGTTGAATCCAAGTCCACCTTTGTCATTGGGGGATTTTCGCACACTCAAGATATTGTTGAGTGTGGACTTTCCTTCATGAAACTTTTCCAAGTCTTTCTTCAAGGAAGAGACTTGGGCCTTGAGCTCTTTGATTTCCTCTACATGGTTTGTATCAACACAAGTACTAGAGGAAGTATAGGCTTCATTGTTAGAGCAACAAGGCAAGGAAAGCAATTCATCACAAGATGTACCATAGGTATGCATAGATGAATTACGAGGACTAGCACATGGCAATATAGCATTTTGACTAGAAGTAGTGCTAGCGACCACATGAGACTCACTACATGTTACCTTGATAATCATAGCCTCATGAGCTATCTTTAGCACATTATGGGATACTAGAAGATCATCATGAGAGCTTGCGAGCTTTACATGACTTTCTTCCAATCTCCCATAATTGCTAGATAGCAACTCAAGTTGAGCCCTTAGCTCAACATTCTCCTTCAATATGGATGCTTCACTAGAAATAGAGTTAGTCGCACAAGCATCATCAATAATAGCAAGAGGAGAAGGCAACTTAGCAAGCTCTTTAGAATATGAAGCTTTAAGTTGAGCATGAGACTCGGTGAGTTTGATGAGCTCACTCTTAATGACCCTTGAGCCATTTTCGAGGTGCTCAAAATCCTCAAGGAGTTTAGCATGTGCAACTTGAAGCTTCTCATTTTTAGTTTCAAAATCATTATCCACCTCAAGAGCTCTATCACGGGATTCCTTTATTCTAGATAGTTCTAGAGCAAAAGTCTCCTCAAGAGATTCCTTGGCGGTTTGTTCAAGTTCAAGAGCTTGCGAGAGGTCGGCGATCTCATTAGCGTAATCACGCTCATGACCTTCCATTTTCTCAATGGTGACCTCATGCTCCTCTAGATGAGATTCCAACTCATCAATATATTTCTTGCCCTCGATGGCAATAGACATGATTTCCATAAAGTTGGAACGAGCTAATTTATTCTTAAGAAGAGCTTTAAAAATCATTTCCCCCTTCATTTTAAGGAGGCAACATTATCATTCTCTTCATCATTTTCTACATCATCATCATTGTCATCATCACTATCATCACAACATATATTGGGGTTCAAAGTGGGAGATACCTTTGAAGCCTTAGCCATAAGGCAAAACGCAATAGATGATGATGTAGGATCCCTTGAAGCACCATTCAAGACTACATCTTGTTCCATGGGGTGTTGGGTTTCCTCTACATTGTTAGCACAACAATTCGAGGAAATAGATGCATTTTTATCATGGCAACAAGACATAGCAAGCATATCATCATGAGTGTTAGTCAAGCAATTTCTACATGATATGCAAGGACTATCAACACAAGCATGTGAAACATGTAGGGTGCTCGAAGTGTTAAAGTCCAAAGAAGATGCATTGCAATAAGATAGTGATGAAGGATCATCCACAATAAGCATACTATCATCATTGCAATGACCAACACTACTCACCATATCATTACCTTGTGGCAAACCACATGTAGGTGAAGTAGAAGAAGTTGAGAAGACAACACGGCCGGAGGTGGAGGGAGAACAATCATTTACACAATTCTTGGACACGCCATATTTATCTTGAAGCTTTGTCCACAACTCATGAGCATCCCAGAACGGCATGAGTTGAAATATAACTACATTGCTCAAAGCATCGAAAAGCACATTAGAAGTTTGAGCATTGAGATAAGAGTTTTTCTCATCCTCTAAAGATAATCTTTGGGGATCCTTTGGAGGAGAAAAACCCATATCTACAATTCGCTCTAAATTTGGGTCCATGACCCTAAAGAGATTAAGCATGCGAATTACCCAAACATCAAAATTTGTGCCATTGAAACTAAGAGTGTCAGAGAATCCTAAGCCCCTAGTCGATATCCTTACTCTCTAGGCGGTTAAGCACTATAAAGAGAGACGAGGCTCTGATACCAATTGAAAGACCGTGGATGTCGCCTAGAGGGGGGTGAATAGGCGCTTTAAAATAATTATGGTTTAGGCTTGAACAAATGCAAAATAAACCTAGCGGTTAATTTGTCAAGCACAAAACCTACAACAACTAGGCTTACCTATGTGCACCCAACAACTTATGCTAAGCAAGATAAACAACTAGGTGATAGCAAGATATATGACAAGAAACAATATGGCTATCACAAAGTAAAGTGCATCAGTAAAAGGCTCGGGGTAAGAGATAACCGAGGCACGCGGAGACGACGATGTATCCCGAAGTTCACACCCTTGCGGATGCTAATCTCCGTTTGGAGGGGTGTGGAGGCACAATGCTCCGCAAGAAGCCACTAGGGCCACCGTAATCTCCTCACGCCCTCGCACAATGCAAGATGTCGTGATTCCACTAAGGGACCCTTGAGGGCGGTCACCGAACCCGTACAAATGGCAAGCCTTGGGGGCGGTCACCGAACCCGTACACTTTGGCAACCCTTGGGGGCGGTTACCGAAACCCGTCAAAATGCTCAGGGCGATCTCCACAACCTTATTGGAGACCCCGACGCTTGCCCGGAGCTTTACACCACAATGATTGAGCTCCGAACACCACAAGGTTGGGTCTATCTCCCCAATGACACCACGAAGCTTCACCACAATGGAATATGGCTCCGAGGTGACCTCAACCGTCCAGGGCGCCCAAGCACCCAAGAGGAACAAGCTCAAGGGTACCAAGCACCCAAGAGTAATAAGCTTCTCAACTTCACTTCCACGTATCACCGTGGAGAACTCAAACCGATGCACCAAATGCAATGGCAAGTGCACACGGAGTGCCCAAATCCTTCTCTCTCAAATCCCACCAAAGCAACTAATGCTAGGGAGGGAAAAGAGAGGAAGAACAAGAAGGAGAACACCAAGAACTCCAAGATCTAGATACAAGGGGTTCCCCTCACCTAGAGGAGAAAGTGATTGGTGGAAATGTGGATCTAGATCTCCTCTCTCTTATCCCCCAAAAACTAGCAAGAATCCATGGAGGGATTGAGAGATAGCAAGCTCGAAGAAGGTCAACAATGAGGGAAGAACACGAGCTCAAAGGATAAGGCTCAATGGGGAAGAAGACCCCCTTTTATAGGTGGGGGGGGGAATCCAGCCGTTATCCCCACCAACCAGCCCGCAGCGAGCGGTACTACCTCTCTAGGGAGCGGTACTACCGCTGGCTGCAGCGGTACTACCGCTCGGCCTAGCGGTACTACCGCTGGGACCAAGCACAGCGCCAACGAGAGAACAAAAAAGAGAAAGAGCCCCCGAGCGGCACTAGAAGCGGTGGTAGGGCGGTACTACCGCATATAAGCGGTACTAGCGCACCTACTGCCGCTCCTACTACCGGCCAACCCGACACGAGAAGCGTCGGTCTCGAATCGAGGCGGCACTAGCGCGGAACCGAAGCGGTACCACCGCATATAGCCATAAGCGGTACTACCGCTGTGAACCAGCGGTACTACCGCTTGTGGCTATAAGCGGTACTACCGCTCCGTCCCAGCGGTACTACCGCAGGGACAACAGGAAAACCCAGAACTGCCATAACTGCTTCAAATGAGCTCCGAATTGAGCAAACTCAAGCTTGTTGGATAGAGGAAGATGAGTAGCATAAAAACAACGACTGGTTATAGTAAGAAAAGGCAGGGAGGTATGCCTAGTATATAGAGGAGTGAACACTCCATCAGAGAAGAACCGGCATAACCTCCAACATCGAAAACATCGTAGAAGATGCATGAGTGAACTCCGTTTTCGATGAACTCGAGCTTGTCATCAAGATGACCATAAGCTCAAAAACTCACAAGGAGAAGAACCAAACAAGAACCAATAAAGATGACGCAAGGATGCAATGGTTTGAGCTCTCTACGAACGATACGATCAAGCTACTCATCGAGAGCCCCCCTTGATAGTACGGCAATCGATCATATAACCCGGTCTCCCAACTACCACCATGAGACCGGTAAAATAGAAAACCTATCAAGGGAAAACCTTTGCCATGCACATAGTCCACTTGAGTTGGATGATGACGATCTTGACTCCCTCAAGTTGGACCACCTTTCTTGATTGCATTGGCTCGTTGAAGACTAGTAGATTGCTCCCCCATACACCACTATGGGTGAGCCACTCTTCGGCACATCTTCACAAGTCCATTGCCACCACAATGGATGGCAAGCTTCAAGCATATGATCTCTTTGTGATGATCTTACTTGAACTTGCACACCTCAACCTAACCCCACAAAGAACTCTCACGAAGACCATGGGTTAGTACACAAAGCGTGATTGACAATGCTTACCATACCATGGGATTGCTTGATCCCTCTTGGTACATCTTCTACACTTTGTGTGTTGATCAACTTGATTCATTCTTTGACTTAGTCTTGATCAACCTTGAATCTTTCCAACTCTCTTCATTTGGATGATGCCTTGAAGTTAAACATGAATGATCACACACTCTTCTTCTTCAAGACATGCTTGCAATAAGCTCAACACCCACAAGACCAATCTTTGGATAATTCCTTAATATCACCTTGGTCATCACAAACTCTCCTTGAAACCAACAAATGGACTCCAAGAAAAGCCTATGGACAAACCCTTCAAATATAACTCAAGGCAACCATTAGTCCATAGAGATTGTCATCAATTACCAAAACCAAACATGGGGGCACCGCATGTTCTTTCATCTTCGAAATTAGATCTTATGTTAACAGGTTTCGTCAAACTTTATTCAGACGAACATTTGATGACCCACAACCGTAAGGGATCTATTGCAGCGTTTTTGATAAGTAAGAGTGTCGAACCCAACGAGGAGCAGAAGGTATTGACAAGTGATTCTGAGCAAGGAATACTGTAAGCACTGAAAGATAACTTTTTAGGGGTTTTCTTGATATAAGCAACAGGAAAGTAAAAGCGAGCAAAGTATAAGGCACTGGAGAGTAACAAGTGGCCCAATCCTTTCTGAGCAAAGGAGAGGCCTAGCAACTGAACTTATAAAGGCTAAAGTGTTCTTGAGGGCATACGGGAGAGGTAGTCATGTGCTTTCGCCATATTCCGTATCAGTACTATGTGATAAGTGTTGAGTGGGTGGATCTATGCTAGTACACTCTCTAGACTAAGATGAGTGCACTCTTATGATTAAACACCTTGCAAGCATCCGCAAATACAAGATAGTATTTAAGGCAAAAGCCTAACCATAGCAATACGATCGATGATCCACTGTTCCCTTGTGCAAAAGCGTGCGAACTGGGGTTCAGGTTTCTGTCACTCCGGCAACCCACCGTAAGCATTCTTTATACACAATGTATTCCCCTAGGTCCTTAATAAGGCGAAGTGTTGAGTGTTCGACTCACACAACACCACTAGGTAAATAACAACACAACTTAAGTATCAAACAACACATATTACTTCAACATCATATGACTACTAACAACAAGACTTTTTCCATGTCCTCAAGAACTAAAGTAACTACTCACAAGACATAAAAGAGATCATGATCAGTGGAGATAGATGGGTGATAAACAATCTGGACATAATGATATTTCTCCAACAAAACTCAATAGCATTCACCACAAAGTAGTAATCAACACCGATAGAGTAGAGAGGATAGATAGTACAGATTACAACACAAGTTGCAATGGTGAGATGAGATTGGATGAAGATGGAGATGGTGCTGATGTTGGGGATGATGTTTATGATGATCTCGATGATGGCCGTGACGATGGTGATGACGATGGCGATGATCTCCCCTTCTGGGAGGTGATCTCCCCGGCGGAATCTGCCCGCCGGAGATGGCTTTTTCTTCTCTATAGGTTTCCGCCACGGAGCGGCGGCGGAACTCCGTCAAAACTCTCTTTTTTAGGGTTTTTGGATGACGAGGAGTATATAGGCAAAAGGGGGCAGCTGGGAGTGGGCCAGGGGCTCCAGGCGCCCTCCCGGCACGGCCAGGGTGGGGGCCGCGCCAGGTGGCCGCCTGGGCGCCCTGTGGCCCCCCTCTGGTTGCTCTTTTGCGTGTCTTCGTGATCCTTCTGGAAAATACCCTCCGTCGATTTTCAGGTAATTTGGAGGTATTCTTCTTCAGCAACTCAGCGTCCACTTTTTACCGCTGAATCCTGCGTCTGCTGCTTCGGCACCGGAAAGTTGCAAACTGTGTAAAATAGGCCAAAACAACATAAGAACATCATCGTAATGTGAAATATATCAATGAATAAGGATGAATTACGATATAAAATAGTGATGCATTTTGGACGTATCAACACCCCCAAGCTTAGACCTCGCTTGTCCCCAAGCGAATACTGAGCTCGGTAAACCTGTCCACAAGTTTAGAGAGTGAAGTGTCGATAAATAGATTACGGACAAGAAGCATCACAGTCTCTTCACCAAACTCAAATATCCTCAACAGCAATCTTCAACTCATAAGGCCCTTATAAAAGAGTGGTAACACTTATAATCGAAAGTAGGGCTAAGGAAACTCATCAAATCATGGCAAACATGTCCTCTGGTCAAAGAACAACTAATAGCTTTTACTTTTGCTCTTTCTCTTTATGTTTTGATGAGATTAATTGAAGCTTTTGAAAGAACATGTTATTAGTCAAGAAGTGAAAGTGTTAACACAAAGGAAGATGTTTGCTTTAGCTGGGCTTGACAAACAACTTACTTATCAAATGATAATGTCAACAAGAATATGATATGACAAATCTTAATGCAACTTTATATGAATGAATCCTCATCAACATCAAATGTCTGCTCTCTTTAGGAATAGAAGGAAGTAGGAATAACTGACTCGACCTAAAACTAAGAGATAGGCCCTGCTCTAGGGAAGTAGGGAAAACTCATGTGCTATCCTTAAATCAAACAGAATGAAAACAAGTTTTGAGAGGTGCATGATTTGTCAACGAATGCTAATAGATAACTCAATTACTTCTCGAGCTGGACAAGTTTCGAGGAACGGCTCCCGCACGGGGACGATCACATCCCCTTAATCTCCTTTGTTTATTGCTGCCAAAGTTTTCTGATTTCTCATGAACAAAGCGTGAAGGAGGGTTTGTTTGTTGTATTATCTTTTATGAGCCGGGCGCACTCATGCCAGTTCCTTCTCGTATTAGGGGTTTGCAGATTAGACATGCAATCCCGGGGTAAAACTTGTCCAACTTAAAAAGATCATGAATTAACTACTACTTCCTCATGAGCTAAAACAGGGGCACAAAATAGAAGATTTTGAACATTTAAGGATAACACACAAATTCTATACTTTAGGAGGTGGTAGTGGAATACCACGAATAGGAAGGTATGGTGGACTCATATGGAAGGTATTGGTTTAAGGGTATGGATGCACAAGCAGAATTCCGCTTAGTACAGAGTTTAGGCTAGCAAAGGCTTTGAGAGAACAGACAATTGATGATGACTAAGATGCAATGCAATATAAAGCATAAACATTAAAATAAGCATAACACATCAAGTTGTCTTCCTTGTCAGCATAACACTTCAAGCATAATAACATAAAGGTTTTGGTTATGACGCTACTTTAAGAAAATCATGCTTGTTGTTATGACCAAAGCTATGTTTGCCAAGATTAAATAAAGTTTTCAAAGCCATACCTGGTATAAGGTCAATACTCCCCATAAGAATCATCATATAAGGTCGATTGCGTGAAGAGAATATCGAGTGCAGCAAGGGGACCAATAGACTTCTCATTAATATTCCATCATAGACGACTCCACACTCACGGATACAATCTCTCCACAGAAGGAGTGATAGACCTCAATGCACACACCTATTTCATATAATAACCTCCCTAGACATGATACGACTCTACTTGACTCTAAAAGACAAAAGATAAAAATAAAGATACCGGGCACTCCCCCAAGCTTGGAACAAGCCAAGGGGATGTCATTACCCAAGGAGATTTCATTCCTCATTCTTGTTGACGTTGATCACGTAGTCCTCGGCGAAGCGCTTCCATGGAAGGGGTTCTCCAGTCTCATATGAGAAGTTTGTCTCCTGAATCCTGCATGCAGCACCCAAACCCATGCGCATAAACCTTAGTTCATACTCACAGTTCTGGTGATGTAGATCATAAATTTGCCCTTGGAGCTCTTCAATTCTTTCTTCAGATGCGGTGATGCTTTTCCACATCTCCTTCAGGAAGTAGGTCTTCAGCTCGTTGATGATGTCAAAGTTATCTTCAACACCATGCTCGATCATCTTCTTGTACTTGAAGACTTCTTGCTCCACTTCTTCTAGCCTGGCCTGGATGCTCCCCTCCTTGATAGGTCCCTTCAGATCTTCTTGATGGAGGACACCGTCCTCCATCCGAACAACCTGAGGGTGCTTCTTCACCTCAACGAGGTAAGGGTTGATGACGTTGACGACGAACTTGTCCTTGGGGGAACTTGGGGAAGCCATGGCACCTAGGTCTAGCTAAAAGATTTCCTGGCAGAAACAGATCAAAAAGAAAACACACGAAATCGCGAGATACGTTGCCGGAACAATCCGGGCAAATATATAGCAAAAATTTCTGCACAGAAAGGAAGGTAACAAGCTAAAGTGGGGTCGGAGACGGACTCCTGGGTGCCCAGGCGGCCTCCCGGCGCGGCCAAGAGGTAGGCCGCGCCAGGGGGGCGCCTGGGCCCCCTGGAGCTTGTCTCCGGCTCCACTTAGGCTTAGAATTTTCCTAATTTTGTAAAAACTCATAATATGGAACTTTTATGGCGGTTCGCGATGTTTCCTTACCGTAATACATACCTTTTCTCATTCTGCTTCTGCTGGTGTCTGAAACAGGGCTGCAACATGTTCTTCGTGAGTTGTTGTGTATATCATATTCACATCAACATTGACAGGGTCTCCTGCTATGTAATGCTTAAGTCTTTGCCCATTCACAACTTGAGGTTTGGTGCCTTCAAAATTGTTAATCTTGATTGCACCAGACCGATAGACTTCTTCAATATGAAATGGCCCTTCCCACCTGGAAAGTAGTTTGCCTGGAGAAAACCTGAAACAGGATCTAAACAACTAAACTTTATCACCAACATTAAATTCACGTTTCAGAATCCTCCTATCATGCCACTTCTTTACCTTTTCCTTGAACATTTTAGCGCTCTCGTAAGCTTCACTTCTCCACTCATCTAGAGAAGTCAAGTTCATGAGACGCTTCTCACCAGCTAACTTTGGGTCGGCATTAAGCTCTCTAACAGCCCAGAAAGCTTTGTGCTCTAATTCTAATGGCAAGTGGCAAGCCTTGCCATAAACCATCTTATAGGGGGACATGCCCATGGGGTTTTTGTAAGCAGTTCTATACGCCCACAAAGCATCTCCTAACTTATTTGACCAGTCCTTTCTATTTCTATTAACTGTCTTCTGCAAGATCAACTTGATCTCTCTATTGGTGAGCTCAACTTGCCCACTAGTTTGAGGATGGTACGGTGAAGCAATTCTATGATTGACATCGTACTTGGCTAAAGCTTTTCTAAAAGCTCCATGCGTGAAGTGTGATCCTCCATCAGTCATGAGATACCTAGGTACACCAAACCTAGGGAAAATCACATCTTTGAGCATTTTCAAAGATGTCTTGTGATCAGCACTTTCAGTGGGGATTGCTTCAACCCACTTGGTCACATAATCAACAGCTACTAAAATGTGAGTGTACTTGTGCGAAGAAGGAAAAGGACCCATAAAATCAAAACCCCAGCAATCAAAAGGTTCAATCACTAGTGAGTAATTCATAGGCATCTCATTCCTTCTACTAATGTTACCAACTCTCTGACATTTATCACAAGCTAAAACATAATTTCTAGCATCCTTAAAGAGAGTAGGCCAATAAAAACCTGATTGAAGAACCTTATGTGCGGTCCTCTCACCGGCATGATGTCCTCCATAGGGACTATCATGACATTGTCTGAGAATGTCCTTCTGCCCATGTTCCAGTATGCATCTTCTCACGATCCCGTCTGGACCTTCTTTGAAAAGATGTGGGTCATCCCAAAAGTAGTGCCTCAAATCATGAAAGAACTTCTTCCTTTGCTGAAATGTTAAACCTGGAGGCAAATACTTCGCAACGATAAAATTAGCAGAATCTGCAAACCAAGGATAGGAAAGAGATTGTACTTTTACAACGGCAAGTTGCTCGTCTGGAAAACTGTCGTTGACTGGGATGGGATCATGCGGTATATCTTCCATCCTTGAAAGATTGTCCGCCACCGGATTGTCTTCTCCTTTCCTATCAACAATCTGCAAATCAAATTCTTGAAGAAGGAGTACCCATCTGATAAGTCTTGGCTTGGCATCCTTCTTTGTCATAAGGTACTTAATGGCAGCATGGTCAGTATGAATAATAACTTTGGAATCAACAATATACTGCCTAAACTTATCACAAGCAAACACTACAGCTAAGAATTCCTTCTCAGTAGTAGCATAATTCTTTTGAGCACTATCAAGGGTTTTACTAGCATAATGTATAACATTCAATTTCTTATCAACCCTTTGCCCTAAAACAGCTCCAACAGCAAAATCACTAGCATCACACATAATCTCAAAAGGTAAATTCCAGTCAAGTGGTTGTACTATAGGAGCGGTTATTAAAGCTTTCTTAAGAACTTCAAAAGCCTCCTTACAATCTTCATCAAATACAAAAGGAACGTCCTTCTGGAGAAGATTAGTGAGGGGTCTCGAAGTCTTAGAAAAGTCTTTAATAAATCTTCTATAGAAACCAGCATGACCGAGAAAACTGCGAATACCTTTGATGTCCCTTGGATAGGGCATCCTCTCAATTGCTTCGATCTTGGCCTTGTCCACCTCAATTCCCCTTTCGGAAATCTTGTGACCAAGAACAATTCCTTCGTTAACCATGAAGTGGCACTTCTCCCAGTTGAGTACCAGATTTGTCTCCTCACATCTCTGCAAAACTTTATTAAGGTTGTGGAGACAATGGTCAAAGGAAGTTCCATAGACGGAGAAATCGTCCATGAAGACTTCCACAATCTCTTCACAGAAACCATGAAAGATAGCAGACATACACCTTTGAAAAGTAGCAGGGGCATTACATAAACCAAAAGGCATACGCCTGTAAGCATAAGTACCAAAGGCACAAGTAAAAGTGGTCTTCTCTTGATCAGCAGTGTTAACATGAATTTGACAGAAGCCAGAATAACCATCGAGGTAACAAAAGTGGGTATTTTTGGATAACTTTCAAGCATTTGGTCGATGAACGGCAACGGGTAGTGATCCTTCCTGGTTGCCTTGTTCAGCTTCCTGTAATCAATACACATTCTATATCCAATAATAATTCTCTGAGGTATTAGTTCATTCTTATCATTAGGAACCACAGTTGTACCTCCTTTCTTAGGAACACAATGTACTGGGCTTACCCACTTACTATCAGCTATAGGGTAGATAATACCTGCGGCTAGAAGCTTGAGAATCTCAGTTCTTACAACATCCATCATCTTCGGGTTCAACCGTCGTTGATGATCAACAACTGGTTTAGCATCGGGCTCAAGGTTGATAGTATGTTGACAGATAGATGGACTAATCCCCTTAAGGTCATCAAGGGTATAGCCAATTGCACCTCGGTGTTTACGAAGTACTTCCAATAGTCGCTCTTCTTCATATCCTGAAAGGTTAGAGTTGATAATAACAGGATATACTTTCTTTTCATCTAAATAAGCATACTTGAGCGTATCGGGAAGAGGTTTAAGATCGAACACCGGGTCTTCTTTTGGTTTTGATAAAATTCCCAAAGGCTCAACCGGAAGGTTGTGCTTCAGGATAGCAGGTTGTCTCAAGAATATTTCATCTAGTTCATTTCTTTCCTGCATATGCAAATCATTCTCGTGGTCCTCCATATATTGCTGCAAAGGATCATTAGGGGGAATAGCAATAGAAGCAATACTTTCAATAATTTTATCATCACTAGGTAAATCGGTACCACGAGGCTGCTTAGAGAACTTAGAAAAGTTAAATTCATATGACTCACCATTGAATTCAACAGAAACTTTACCTTTCTTGCAATCTATTATAGCTCCACAAGTTCTGAGAAAAGGTCTACCAAAAATAATAGGACAAAAATT
Organism: Secale cereale; assembly: GCA_902687465.1. Taxonomy (NCBI): domain Eukaryota; kingdom Viridiplantae; phylum Streptophyta; class Magnoliopsida; order Poales; family Poaceae; genus Secale; species Secale cereale. The sequence continues at coordinate 815,351,506 of LR738713.1, read as the reverse complement.
GTCCCTCACCGAACCAAGTACTAGAAAGTCGGTAGGGTATTTTACCTTTCCACATAGGACTTCAACGTCTCTCACAATTCCGATAGGAGAGATGGTTGCTCTGTTTGCAAGATGAATGGTAACATCAACTTCTTCAAGTTCACAAGGTGAAATCTCACCGATGATCTCTTGATAAAGTGAATAGGGGATAGCACTAGCACTCGATCCCAAATCGCATAGCCCATAATAATTGTGATCTCCTATTTTAACAGATACTACTGGAGTACCTGAAATTGGGCCTTTATTCTTGGCTGTGACAAAGTTAGTGGAAACAGCACAAAAATTTACATTGGAATCCAAAACATCATTAGTAACAAGGTCTTTAACCAATGCAACTTGAGGATCGACCTTGATCTGGTCCTCGGGCTCATCAATTCTTCTCTCACTTTTATTTATTATGCCTGTCACAAGAGAGTGCTCCCTTATCCTTTCGGGAAAAGGAGGCTTTTCATATATAACTGCAGGCAAAATAGGGTCAGCAACATGAATATCAACAGGTAACTCTTTGAAAGGTTCATGATGCTGACCTCTCTTCTTTTTAAAAGAATCAACGTGAGAGGCAAAATCCTTACAGAAATCAATCATTAGATGGGAATCAAGACCAATCTTAGAGCAAAAGGTATTGAAGTAATCAGTTTTCACATAGCTCTCAATATAATCATGCTCATAATTTATAGCGGGTTCAATACCTTTATCGATTTCCCAATCTTCGGTATTCCTCTGGATCCTTTCAATGAGATCCCACCTTTCTTCAACACTCTTCGTCTGAAATACCCCACTAGAGGAGGCATCCAGCATCTCCTTATCCTGACGAGAAAGCCTGGCATAAAAATTTGTAAGTATAATTTCCTTGGGGAGCTCATGAATAGGACATTTGAGCATTAGGGACTTCAATCTCCCCCAAGCTTGAGCAATGCTTTCTCCGTCACGAGACCTAAAGTTATAGATATAGTTCCTGTCTCGATGAATTTCATGAAGAGGATAAAACTTGGTATAAAAGAGAGACATAAGCTCTTGCCAATCAAGCAAGTGTGAGTTATCGAGAAGCTTATACCAATCTGAAGCTTTATCTATAAGCGATACGGAGAACAATTTCCTCATGACAAACTCCATTGATACACCTGCAAGCTTAAATAATGAACATAGTTGTGACAGATATAGCAAGTGTTCACCGGGATGTCTGTCTCCTGCATAACGATTAGCCAAAACATAATCGATAATACCAGCTGGTATTTTATAGGGCACAATTTCAGTAGGGGGAGGAGCAACCACCACAGGTGTGGGGCATCTTCCCACAAGCAACGATCCAATAGCAAGGTTGTCCATAAGGACAAAGAGCAGCAATAGCAAAATAAAAACAGAAATATAAAAACTTCCTTACCAGCTTCACTTACCAATAGCGCTACAGTCCCCGGCAACGGCGCCAGAGAACGGTACTTGATGACCCACAACCGTAAGGGATCTATTGCAGCGTTTTCGATAAGTAAGAGTGTCGAACCCAACGAGGAGCAGAAGGTATTGACAAGTGATTCTGAGCAAGGAATAACTTCAAGCACTGAAAGATAACTTTTTAGGGGTTTTCTTGATATAAGCAACAGGAAAGTAAAAGCAAGCAAAGTAAAAGGCACTGGAGAGTAACAAGTGGCCCAATCCTTTCTGAGCAAAGGAGAGGCCTAGCAACTGAACTTATAAAGGCTAAAGTGTTCTTGAGGGCACACGGGAGAGGTAGTCATGTGCTTTCGCCATATTCCGTATCGGTACTATGTGATGTGTTGATAAGTGTTGAGTGGGTGGATCTATGCTAGTACACTCTCTAGACTAAGATGAGTGCACTCTTATGATTAAACACCTTGCAAGCATCCGCAAATACAAGATAGTATTTAAGGCAAAAGCCTAACCATAGCAATACGATCGATGATCCATTGTTCCGTTGTGCAAAAGCGTGCGAACTGGGGTTCAGGTTTCTGTCACTCCGGCAACCCACCGTAAGCATTCTTTATACACAATGTATTCCCCTAGGTCCTTAATAAGGCGAAGTGTTGAGTGTTCGACTCACACAACACCACTAGGTAAATAACAACACAACTTAAGTATCAAACAACACATATTACTTCAACATCATATGACTACTAACAACAAGACTTTTCCCATGTCCTCAAGAACTAAAGTAACTACTCACAAGACATAAAAGAGATCATGATCAGTGGAGATAGATGGGTGATAAACAATCTGGACATAATGATATTTCTCCAACAAAACTCAATAGCATTCACCACAAAGTAGTAATCAACACCGATAGAGTAGAGAGGATAGATAGTACGGATTACAACACAAGTTGCAATGGTGAGATGAGATTGGATGAAGATGGAGATGGTGCTGATGTTGGGGATGATGTTGATGATGATCTCGATGATGCCCGTGACGATGGTGATGACGATGGCGATGATCTCCCCTTCCGGGAGGTGATCTCCCCGGCGGAATCTGCCCGCCGGAGATGGCTTTTTCTTCTCTGTAGGTTTCCTCCACGGAGCGGCGGCGGAACTCCGTCAAAACTCTCTTTTTTAGGGTTTTTGGATGACGAGGAGTATATAGGCAAAAGGGGGCAGCCGGGAGTGGGCTAGGGGCTCCAGGCGCCCTCCCGGCGCGGCCAGGGTGGGGGCCGCGCCAGGTGGCCGCCTGGGCGCCCTGTGGCCCCCCTCTGGTTGCTCTTTTGCGTGTCTTCGTGATCCTTCTGGAAAATACCCTCCGTCGATTTTCAGGTAATTTGGAGGTATTCTTCTTCAGCAACTCAGCGTCCACTTTTTACCGCTGAATCCTGCGTCTGCTGCTTCGGCACCGGAAAGTTGCAAACTGTGTAAAATAGGCCAAAACAACATAAGAACATCATCGTAATGTGAAATATATCAATGAATAAGGATGAATTACGATATAAAATAGTGATGCATTTTGGACGTATCAACATTATGCTGCAAAAGTGAACTAACACGTGCTTCCAAATCATACTAACTTGTGCTCCTGCAGGGAACATCGTGCTCCCGCGAAGAGGAAGCACAATTGTGCTCTCCAAGTAAACTAACGTGTGCTTCGTACCGGTGAAGCACACCCGTCCTCCCGCATGATGCACACAACACACATGCGCTCCTAGCAGATGAAAACCGAAAGAAAAACCCGAGATAACGGGAAAAAAATAACAAAAAAAGAACTGGAAAAATAAAAATAAAAAATCGCTCTAATTGGGTAAGAATGGCGGCGTAGGGGCGCACCATGTGGAGCCGCTAGATTGCTTCCTGAAAGTGCAGTATATCGACTATAGGGGGGTGAATAGGCGATTTTTATGAAATGCTTCAAAACATGGAAGTTTCGAAGACAAAGGATAAATCCAAACCTATTTATATGCCGCGGAAAGTGGACTACACTAGACAAGCCATAGTCAGGTATTCAATAGAGTGAAATCATGAAGACTAATAGCAGCTAGGCAGTAAGGATCAAGATGGAAGAAGGAATGAAGCCAATCAGCACAAGTAGTCACACAATGAAGTCAATCAGATAAGGCAGGCAGGCAATGACTTCACAACATAAGACAGTAAGTAAAGGGAAGGAAAGGATAGAACCAGTAGCTCGGGGAAGACAGTGATTTGTTAGACCAGTTCCAGTTGCTGTGACAACTGTACGTCTGGTTAGGGAGGATGAGATTTAACTCAGAAGACCGCGTCTTCACCTTATTCCCCTTGAGCTAAGGACACCAAGTCCTCACCCAATCACTCTGGTAAGTCTTGAAGGTAGACTTCCAAACCTTCACAGACTTCGTTCACCGGCGATCCACAATGACTCTTGGATGCTCAGAACGAGACGCCTAACCGGCTGGAGGAAACACAGTCCTCGAGTGTAATAAGTCTTCAGGTCACACAGACAGAAAGACTTCAGTGATGCCTAACAATCTTTGGCTCTGGGTGTTTTGGCTTTGTCCTCGCAAGGATTTCTCTCTCAAATGCTTCGGAGGTGGGTTGCTCTCAAACGACAAAAGTCGTGCAATAACTCTAAGCAGCCACCAATTTATGGTGTAGGGGGTGGGCTATTTATAGCCACTGGGCAACCCGACCTGATTTGTCCGAAGTGACCCTGGGTCACTAAGGAACTGACACGTGTTCCAACGGTCAGATTTCAAACACTCACATGACAACTTTAATTAGGCTACAAGTAAAGCTGATTCATCCAGCTCTAGATAAGATTTGCTCTCATTGTCTTCGCTCGAAGACATAGGATTTGGTTGAGCATCACTTCAGTCACTCTGACTTAGTTCACTTGGACCCCACTTAACATTACGGTGGTTCCTATGACTCGACAAAGAAGAAAAGGAAACAACGAAACATCTAAGTCTTCATGCTCCATAGTCTTCACACAATGTCTTCTCTTGTCATAGTCTTCAATAGGATTATCTTCATGTACCACCACTGTTGTCAATGTCTTCATACATTTTTAGGGGTCATCTCCGATAGGTAAACCCAATCAATGAGGGACTACTACCTGTGTTATCCTGCAATTCTCACAAACACATTAGTCCCTCAACCAGGTTTGTCGTCAATACTCCAAAACCAACTAGGGTGGCACTAGATGCACTTACAATCTCCCCCTTTTTGGTGATTGATGACAAACTGGTTGAAGTTTTCAACGGGGATAAAAGGTATGTGAAATTGTAAAGGATAAAGGTATTGTCTTCGTAAGTAGCAAAAGGCTCCCCCTGAAGATGTGCATATAGTTGATTTGCCTTTGAATGCAAATGCACATGGCAGGTTGTACTTGTGGAGATCCTCTTCAACTTATGAAGACAATTCATTATGCACAATTGATATGTTGAATATAATGATATGCATAATGAGAAATGGACGTCTGCAAAAATGACTAAGTGCGGAATATAACGTAGCACATGCGGAATTTATCATCGCATTACAGAGTAGCAGAAAACGTAGTAGACGACCATCATTGGAGTTGTAAACACTAGGCAAATTATAAAGCACCCGCCCTTATGGACCCGCTTGAAGACTATCAACTCATATGCTTCTCCCCCTTTTGTCAGTAAGGACCAAAAAGGTTTGAAAACATAGAGCCTCTACTCGTTCCCAGTTGGAGCAGGAGAGGATGCAGGGTCGGCGTTGGTGTTTGGCGGTGCAGAAGTAGTTGATGCAGTGTCGACACGCGCTGAAGTAGGAGGTGGTGAGGTAGCATCATCTTGATCATCTATCACCCTGGCGTCAACCGTTGTAGCGGAGGAGGAGTAGTCAGAATCTTCAAGAGATGGAGTTCGACGTAGAACAACATTCCTTGGAGGAGTGTGGTCAAACTTGAATCTTTCTGTGAAGCCATCGTCTTGAAGATCCGCTTCAGCACTCAGCAGAGTTAAACTCTTCCATGACCACCGACAGGTTTCATGAGCAACAAAGGCGTTCTTGGTGGCAAGATTGTGAATGCGATTGACATCCACCAAGAGGCTTTGCATCTGACGCTTCAGCCAGTAGTGATGCTTATCTTGTTTCTGATGGAGGGCAACCAGAAGCTCTTGGTTATTGAGAACACGAGACCGCTTCTGAGGCCTTTGGGCAATGGTGCTCTCAATGGCTTCAGTTTCAGCATGTCGAGGTAGACGAGTACGGCCAGCCAGAGGATAAACGTGAGAGACTGCTGGAACTCCTTCAATTTGCTGAGTGAAGCTCTGGTGATCAGCGTTGTGAAGACTAACAGGCTCTTTGGCAGGCTCTTGGTATATAGCTTCAGCTGACATATCAACCTCTTGGTGGATGGTTGCGAGCAGAGGGCTGATAGGTGATAGCTGAATGAAGCTTGATGAGGCGCATAATCCATGGAGCATAGAACTTCAGACCAAACAGATCAGAGCCAGACATAGCCAACTGCCGAATGAAGAAATCTTGAGCATTGAAGCTGATGCCAATGAAGATATAGAAGACCAATGTCTTCATTGTGCCTTCAAGCTTAGCTGATGAAGAATGTCCTTTGACGGGCCATAGAGTACGCCTGATAATATGATAGATGGTGCGTGGCAGATACTCTAGGTCTTCAACAAAGAATTCCTTTGGATATTCGACATCGCTGCGCAAAGGCTTCATCATGCTCAGCATTTGGCTCATGTTGGGCTTGCGCTTCTGGAAGATACTCTCCAAAGCTTCATTGTGCAATTGACAGCCAGGTTCATACAATTCTCCTGGAGTGGGCAGGCCAATAAGCTCAATGAGATCAAAGGCTTTGGCTTCATGATGGACATTGCCTGTCATCCACTCGAGGACCCATGTCTTCGGATCCCTGTTGTAGCCTCGAATGTGGAGGGTTGCATAGAATTGCAGAAGCAGCTCTTCATTCCAATGCTCCTTGTCAGTCACAAAGTTGAGCAGGCCAGCATCACGGAAGCAATCAAGAGCTTCCTCCAGACAGGGCAGTCCAGCAATAGCTTCAGTGTCAAGATGCATATGAGGGAAAATGCGCCCTTGATCATAGAGTACTCTTGAGTAATAATTGCGCTGCTGATGGCTCCAGAACCTATCTGATGATATTCTTGGCTTGGAATATGGGTTCTTGGCGCTGTGTAGCGACCAGACCTCAAACAGTCTGATCTCTGTGCATCAGTGTCATCCCTGGATCAGTAATGCTGACACGCACAGTACTTGAAGGGTTTATAACAGAGTAGCAATCACACACTTATTACATCGATAGTTTCAACGATGAAGTTATTACAATAAAATGGCTTAAGGCCATCTAACACGATAACAGCGGAAGGCTTGGAAGATAAGTGAGTCCATCAACTCCAGCGGCATCACTGAGTATAGAACCACGACCTAAAAAGGCACCTTACTCGTCGTCTGAAAAGTCTGCAACATGAAACGTTGCAGCCCGAAAACGGGTCAGCACATGGAATATGATGGCAAAGTAACCCAAGAGAGCAAATGAAAGTAAAGCTATACTATATGCAATATGGCTGGTGGAAGCTCTATGGTTATAGTTTTTGCATAAAGCCAATTTTTCCCTACTTCAAAGGAATAAATTTTAGTTTAACTATCATGGTAGTTGAAACATCGTTGAGAAGATAGGCATCCTCTCAACCCCAATTAAAGTTCATCATTAAACACAACAATATTAAATTAAAGTAACATGATGAGATTCACATGATATCCAAGTACTAGATACTCAAGACGTCCGTAACCGGGGACACGGCTAATCATGATCAGTTTGTACACTCTGCAGAGGTTTGTGCACTTTTCCCCACAAGACTCGATCTCCTCCGTTTGATTTTCTCGCACTGCATGATGTTTGAGAAACGGATGACCGAGACACAGTCTTTCAGAAGCGCTAGCCCTTACGACCGGGTGGACCGTACCAACCTACATCCCCTACATCTGCTAGTCCACCACTGTAAGAGTTTCGCACGACTTACTCATACTATGCTAGAGCCCATAATAGCATTGTGGCTGCACACGGAAGTTTCTAGTATGAATAATCTCATGATCCCTTTGAGCCTGGGTGGCGGTCCAAAAGAAAAACAGGCAATCCCTGGAATACCCAGTTGCCACCTTAAGTTGAACCATTAATTAACAAACTCACATCTGTCATGGATACACTCACCTAATCCACGTCTACGAGCATAGCATGGCCTAACAGCAAACGTAGAAGTAACTCCCAAAGGTTTGAATGTAATGCAGGTAATAGGTACTACCTCAATCTACTTCCCAATCCCATAAGTTAATTGATCCTACTCATGCAATGTGTGAGGGGTTGACTAATGCAATGAAAACTAGGTAATTGGAAAGCATGATCAAAGTGTTACTTGCCTTGCTGATGATCCGCAAAACCTAGAGATTCAAAGTAGCAAGCGGCGCACCCCGGGTACTCTATCGCAAACAAACAAGCACACAATAAGTACTTAACTAATGCATGGGTAAAACTCGAATAAGAGATCTAACCAGAAAGTTCAACTTAAGAACTCCGGTTTGCAAAAGAACCAACAAAAGAGAGCAACAAAAGACGAACGGCGAAAGAGAAAACAACTACCGAACCAATCTGGATCTAAGTCCAAATTTAACAGAGGCAAACGCTTGAGCGACTAGGCTAAACGGAAAGAGAATTTCGAGATGAAACTCCAGGTGCTTGAATCACCTGATTCCGATAAACGAGCGAAAAGTTAAACTAAAACAAAAATCGGATCAGAGATCGCGATCAGAAAAATAACTGCGAAAAACAAAACTAAAACAGCTTAACGAACGGACGTTCGTCAGCTGAGACTAAACGACGAATTCGTTCGTTAGAACGAACGAACGAGTGAACGTTTACTACTTAACTAAACCAGAAAATAAAAACAGAAAACCGATCTAATAAAACCGATTCTAAAAAACGGCTAGGGTTCTTAAAAAATCAACGGTTTTCTAAAAGAAAACCGGGCGGCGGCTACCTCGTCGAAAACGACCGGCGGCGGCGGTTGGCGACGACGGCGGGCGGCGGGCTACGATGGTGGTGGTGAGGGGCGGCAGCGGCGGCGGCATGCGGTGCGCGGCGGCGGCTGGAGGCGAGGGGCGGCAGCGGCGGCGGCGTGCGGTGCGCGGCGGCGGGGCTGGCGTCGCGGCGGCGGGCGGTGTGCGGCGGCGGGGCTGGCGTGCGGCGGCGGTGGTTGAAGGGGGGTGGCTAGCTTTATATAGGAGGGGGTGCTAGCTTGGGGGAGGGGCAAGGCCATGGCGGTCGGCGGTGTGCGGCGATGGGCCTGCTCGGCTGGGCTTCGGCCCAGTCGGGTCGGTCCCCCTATTTTTTTTCTAACAACTACGCCGGCGCTAAGAAAATAACTCTAGAAAATAAAATAAAATCTAGAAATTGCCAAAACAAATTTTCACCGTCTAAATAAAATATTTAGAACAAGATGAACATTTTCTTGGCACTAAAATGCATTTTTGAAAACATGCAATTTTTCCTAATTCAAATAAAATCCAAATAAACTCCAAATAAAACTTGTTTGATTTTTCTTATTAAATCTTCCGTATTTCTTATTTTTGGGAGAGTCATTTTACTCCCTCTCTCATATATTTATGATAGAAATACTTGAAGAAAAATAAATAAAATCAAACGATCCTATTTTCAAAATTTGAGAAACCTCAAATATGAAAATTTAGAAATTCCCAACTCTCTCCGAGGGTACTTGAGTTGCTTAGGATTTTCTCAGATCACCAAAAGCAAGAAAATATGATATGCATGATGATCTAATGTATAACATTCCAAATTGGAAATTTGGGATGTTACACGCTGTCAAAGAATGTGTTGTGCGCAGTGAAGCTATTGGCATTGAATGACCCTTGAGAGGTTGCAATACCTAGAAACCTTGGCAGTCATGGCTTAGGCTTCTAAACCTGAGGCATGTGCTCAACATGATGGTCAAACTGAGGACCAGCAGCATGCGGTCCAGCAGCAGGTGGTGGAGTCAGAATGGGCCATCGGACAGTGATGAGCTGATCATCTTGGTTGTAAGCTTGCTCAATTGTATGGGGCCTTGGAGGCGGAACAGGAGCAGAGGCAGTGGCTTCAGGCTGCTGATTTGCTTCAGGTGCAGCACTTGCTTCAGGTGCCATCACTTCAGGCACCACTATGACTTCAGGTGCCACATTTGCTTCAGCCATGACCACGTCATTGGCTTCAGTGTTGGTGGTGGCAGCCTCTGAATGCGTAACCTCCACTTCAGGAGCTGGAGGGTCGGACACGTTCTCCTAGAGAACAGGGGGTGTGACAGCACGTGCTTCTTTTTCTTGGGGTGGTTCTTCTTCGGCTGATGTAGCCGGAACATCTTCAGACGCTTTGGCTTCAAATTCTGAGAGTTTCACAGTAGGAGCAGCATCAGGAACAGATTGTTGCTCTTCTCCTTCTGGAACTCTTGGGGTAACGACTTGAAGCCTGCGAAATGTTGGCGACGCCTGAGGGGATGGAGTTGGTTGGGACTCAAAGTCTTCATCTTCAAGCACCGAACTGGTGACTTGAGTTGGTTGGGGAGTTGCTGGTGTATCTTGTGGGTGATCAGCCCACGAGTTACCATGTGCGATTGGCGTCAATGGACGACCAATGCTGATGCGTTCGTTGTTCGTAAGAACAGGCGAAGATTCAACGTTGTACTCGATCTGAGGAGGGACTTCATCTTCTTCAACATTGTCATGAGGACCAATGTCTTCAGCTGCGATGGGGTCAACAGCTGGAATGTCTTCAGCCTCTGTGGGAGCAGGCTCATGGACTGTCATGCGACGTTCTCGGTGTGTAGATGCAGGGCGAGCAACTGATATGGGCTCGACAAAGATGGGCTATGTGGAAGCAGCCTTATCGTTCTTTGTCTTGCGCTTCTTGGTGGGTGGAGCTTCATGAGTAGTTTGCTTGCGCTTGCGAGCTTCAGCTTCAACCACCTTTGTTTTCTTGAGCTTTGAAGCAGTTGGGGTGACCTTAGGCTTTGTGCCAGTCATGCTGGCAGGGAAGACAATGCTAGGCATTTCCTGCCTGGATTCTTCAGCATCGGGCACAGGTTGCTTCTTCTTCTTCTTGGCAGCCATCCTAGGGTCAATGCCAGGACGCCCAAGAGCCTTGCGCTTTTCAGCTTCATTATATGCTTGAACGCATTTGGCAGCCAAGTCCTGGATTCTCTCACGAGAACCTTTAGCTTCATCACGCCTCTTGCGAAAGGCTTCCTTGAGCTCATGCATCATTACCTTGAAGTTCTAAATCTCTTGGACGCTGAGCTTGTCCACATGCTTCTTGAAATGAGCCTTTCATAATCGATCTTTTGCTTCAGCTCAACGATTTTCTGAGCAAGAGCTAGCTCAGAAGCAATGGCACCATGGAAGGAGACGATGAGGCCAACTGGAAGTTGCAGATCGTCGAAGCTGAGGTTGGGGGTGTCAAACCATTCATCAATGAAATTGTTGAGCACTTCCACGTCGAAGAGCGGCAAATCATTGAAGATTTTTGCGTCTTGCTTGCTCTTGATCAATTGCTCCAGAGCATCGTCACCTAGATCTTCATCGCTCGAGAGATCAAAGGCTTCATTGGCAGTCTTCAGAACAGCGTCAGGAGTGAGAGCTGGACTGGGGTTGTGCAAGGGCTTCTTCCTTAGTTGTCTGCTCTTGGAGATGCGAGAGTGCTCCTCAGACTGCACACTTGGTGCTGGTGGAGCAGTGGCCAAAGGCTTCACTCTCGAAGCAATTGGTGGAGTGGTTTTCGAAGCCTTGGATTTCTTCTTCTTCTTGGGCTTCGGGGTTGCAGACGCTTCATCAGAATCAGCGTCATCTGCAGGTTGATCCACATCCGCCCCTTGAACCCTGATGTGACTGATGAGGCCTTCTAAGTTGTAGAAAGGCCCAACCAGGTTTGGTTCAGCTTCACGTGTGCCATCAGCACGGGGCGCAGAGGGGCCAGGATTGAAGTCCAATCCCCAGTTCTTCTTGTTCTCTTTGGCTGAGTTCTTGGCATATTGAAGATTTCGCTTGAACAAATTGTCGTCGCGACACTAGAGCAGAGAAGAAGGATCAGCATCAGCAGGTTGAGGCCCTCTGACCATGCAAGGGTAGAAGCCTTGGGCAATGGCTTCAGCTCGAGTCTTGGGTGAAAGATTTTTGTAGGTGATATCTCCCCATGGATGCTTGATGGCGTTCTTTTCAGCATACTCTTGTGTCACGAACCTGTACTTGAACCACTGTTCAGCCCAATATCTTCGAATCCATTGGATTCGTGTCTTCCTCTGATTATAATCCTCCTCTGGATCAGTCTTGTACATCTCACTTAGATCAGGAGGCAAATCTTTGGAGGTGTTGCCACGGCGCTGTCTGCCACCCTTCCTAACTGACTTGTCGGTTGCCATTGGTTTCAATCTGAAAGGCTTCAAACTAAATGGCTTCAACACTGGCAAATGCTTCGGTTTGCTGGTCATACAGGAACTGGCTTCAGGAGAGTGAATGTGACGCTGCAAGAATTCTGCAAATGAATGCAGACTATGAGAACCAAGGGATTCTCCCACGGACATGTACCTGTGATAGCATTAGAGATGCGAGGGAAGGGGAAGAGGTCATATCCATTCTCAGAAGCTTTAGAAGATAAATTGGTTTAGAAGACTTTGACCTCATAGCGCGAAGACATTCACTTATATGATGAGAGTTGGTTCTAGATTTGTACGAATCCATGAATAGGTACAAGTGAGGAATCTAACTATGTTTGAAGCATATGTGAATGTACTAGGAAAGATATGAGATGCAGACAGGATAGATCTATATATATGTGTAGGCAGAAACCTCTTGTGGTAAAAGTGATGAATCTTTCTGGATCAAGAAGATGGTAAAAAGAGAGTTTAATTTACCACACGATGAACTGCTTAGACGGAGAGGAGTTGGATGCCCAGCAGTTCGATCTTCCGTGCCCTAACTTGGCGACGGAGGACAGCTACGGCGACGGCGGAGTAGACGATATCCACGGCCGGCGTGAAGACGGCGTCGACGAGGTCGCGGCAGCGAAGCGCTTCGTCGCCGGCGTCGTCGAGAGCTAGCAGAGGCGCTAGGGTTGGTCGAGGTGGAGACGTGGTAGAAGAATTTTTGACCATGATGGGACGTGCATTTATAAGCATGGGAGACGGCACAGCGCAATTACGCAGGTGCCCCTGGCGGTTCATATCTGTGGGACACGTGGCGGACATTTAACACATTGGGTGTTGTCCCACGATCCCACGTACACCACGACTGTCGGAGTGGTCGTTCCGGCTTCTCCGGGTTTCAGGCATAAAGGATGGAGCATTAAAATCAGATTTAAAGTTTGTCTCCTTATCTTCTGCTGACAAGGACGCAGAGAAGATATTCGACGGTTCCAACAGAATGCATATGATTTGGACAAACAGAGTGTGAGATGAGAGAGCATAGAGAGGTTAGGGTCCGATCACATTCACTTACTTCAAAAGATTCAAATAAGAAGACATAGCTATAAGTGAATGTTGTAGAGGACAGAACACAACTCTATATATATATATCCTATATGAAGATAAACCAAGTGTGAAGACTTTGCAAATGTAACACCACGAGAAACACTTCAAACAAAGATTTGGTGGTAGCGTTACCCACCGTATAGGAAGTATTAGACCCAGACACGGCGCACAATTATCGTGGCGCTCCGAAGTCAAATTCCGCGTTAATGTATTCACACTTAGAATGTAAGTCTTCATTGATTGAAGATATACTTTACTTCATGTGTTGCACATCTAAGTCATCAATATGCATAAGTGTTAGGATGTGTGCCTGATTACAGGACATTTGAGGATTCTAAGATATTTAGCTCACATCGCAACTTGCAAAACCTTTTCTCATCCAAGGGCTTTGTGAAGATATCTGCCAGTTGCTCTTCAGTGTTGACATGTATGATATCAATATCTTCCTTCATGACATGATCTCTGAGAAAGTGATGACGAATTTCAATGTGCTTTGTCTTCGAGTGCTGAACTGGGTTGTTGGCAATCTTGATAGCGCTTTCATTATCGCAGTAGAGTGGCACATGCTTCAGATGGACGCCATAGTCCTTGAGCGTTTGCTTCATCCAAAGAAGCTGAGCACAGCAAGATCCAGCAGCAATGTATTCAGATTCAGCAGTGGAGAGTGACACACAGTTCTGCTTCTTTGAAGACCAATAGACAAGAGATCGTCCTAGAAAGTGACATGTGCCTGATGTAGACTTGCGATCAACTTTGTCACCAGCATAATCAGCATCTGAGAATCCAACTAGATCAAACTCTGAGCCCTTTGGATACCATAATCCTAGTGTTGGGGTGTAAGCCAAATATCGAAGTATTCGCTTCACAGCTAAGTGATGTGACTCCTTTGGTGCCGCTTGATATCGAGCACACATGCAAACACTAAGCATAATATCTAGCCTAGATGCACATAAATAAAGCAAAGAACCAATCATGGAGCGGTATACCTGTTGATCAAACTCTTTACCATTGGCGTCGGGACCCAGATGATGTTTAGCAGGCATTGGCGTCGAGTACCCTTTGCAGTCTTGCATTCCAAACTTCTTCAGGCAGTCTTTAAGGTACTTCTCTTGAGATATGAAGATGCTGTTGCTTTGCTATCGAATTTGAAGACCAAGGAAGAACTTCAGCTCACCCATCATGGGCATCTGATATTGCTCTTGCATCATGTGACCAAACTCATCACTATATCTTTTGTCAGTGCAGCCGAAGATAATGTCGTCCACATAGATTTGACAGACAAACAGTTCATCATCATATGTCTTCGCGAAGAGTGTGGGATCTAGGGATCCAGGTTTGAAGCCTTGCTTTGCTCTTCAGGAAGTCTTTGAGTGTGTCATACCAAGCACGAGGCGCTTGTTTGAGGCCATACAGTGCCTTGTTGAGGTTGTATACCATATCAGGACGTTTTGGATCTTCAAAGCCAGGTGGTTGTGCAACATACACCTCTTCTTCAATCCTTCCATTGAGAAAGGCACTCTTTACATCCATTTGATACAGAAGTATGTTGTGATGATTTGCATAGGCTGGCAGTATACGAATAGCTTCATGTCTAGCCACAGGAGCAAATGTTTCATCAAAGTCAATCCCTTCAACTTGAGTGTATCCTTGAGCAATGAGACGAGCTTTGTTTCTGACAACTTGACCATGCTCATCTTGCTTGTTGCGATAAATCCATTTTGTGCCTATTATGTTGTGCTTGCGAGGGTCAGGACGCTTGACAAGTTCCCACACGTTGTTCAGCTCAAACTGTTGAAGCTCTTCTTGCATTGCTTGAATCCATTCGGGTTCCATAAAAGCTTCAGCAACTTTCTTGGGTTCAGATATTGAGACAAAAGCAAAGTGCCCACAGAAATTTGCAAGCTGTGTTGCTCTAGAACGAGTAAGTGGACCAGGTGCATTTATGATGTCAATTATATTCTCAACTTGTACTTCATTTGCAACACGGGGATGAGCTGGACGAAGATTTTGCTCTTGTTGTACATTGTCATCGTCTGGAGGGTTGTCTTCAGGCTGAGCATTGTCGTCAGGTTGATTTAGAGCAGAAATGATGAGCTCCTCGTCAGGTTGTGCTTCAGAAGGCATGATCTCACCGGTTCCCATTAGCTTGATAGATTCATTTGGTGAAGCCTCATCTAGCACATTTGGTAGGGTCTCTCTTTGTGAACCATTTGTTTCATCAAACCGCACATCCATAGTTTCAACTACTTTATAGAGAAAGATGTTGAAGACTCTGTAGGAGTGTGAGTCCTTTCCATATCCAAGCATGAAGCCTTCATGTGCTTTTGGTGCAAACTTTGAATTGTGATGTGGATCCTTGATCCAGCACCTAGCTCCAAATACTCTAAAGTAACTTACGTTAGGCTTCTTTCCAGTGAGGAGTTCATAGGATGTTTTCTTCAGAAGCTTGTGAAGATAAACATGGTTGATGATATGGCATGCAGTATCAATAGCTTCGGGCCAGAACCTTTTTGGTGTCTTGTACTCATCGAGCATCGTTCGAGCCATCTCAGTTAGGGTTCTGTTCTTGCGCTCTACGATGCCATTCTGTTGAGGTGTGTACGGGGCTGAGAACTCATGAGTGATCCCCATTGTATCCAGATAAAGATCAAGGCCGGTGTTCTTGAACTCAGTGCCATTGTCACTTCTTATATGCTTGATCTTGACGCCATAGTTGTTCATGGCACGGTTGGCGAAGCGTCTGAAGACATCTTGCACTTCAGTCTTGTAGAGAATTATATGCACCCATGTGTATCTTGAATAATCATCAACAATGACGAAGCCATAGAGACAAGCTGTGGTAGAGAACGTGGAGTAGTGAGTAGGGCCAAATAAGTCCATGTGAAGCAGCTCGAAGGGTTTGGATGTCGTCATGATTGTCTTCGAGGGATGCTTGGCCCTCGTCATCTTCCCAGCTTCACAGGCACCACACAGATGATCTTTCTTGAACTTGACGTCCTCGATGCCTACGACGTGCTTCTTCTTTGCGAGAGTGTGCAAGTTCCTCATGCCGGCATGTCCTAGCCTGCGATGCCAGAGCCAGCACTCTGAAGCTTTTGCTAGAAGACATACGGCCATCTGCGGTCCAGCTGAGAAATCTACCATATACAGATCACCTTTTCGGTATCCTTCAAATACTAAAGACTTGTCAGATTCCTTTAGTACAAGGCAACGGAATTTTCCAAATATCACAATCATGTTTAAGTCACAAAGCATTGAGACAGACATTAAGTTGAAACCAAGAGATTCAACAAGCATGACTTTATCCATGTGCTGATCTCTTGAGATTGCAACTCTACCTAGACCCAACACTTTGCTTTTACCAGTATCAGCAAATGTGATGTGACTCTTGTTAGATGGACGTAAGGTTGAGTCCATGAGAAGACTTCGATCTCCAGTCATATGATTTGTGCATCCGCTGTCCATAATCCATTTTGAAGACTTTGGTGTCACTCCCTACAATGCAGTTAGGAGGATAGGCTTCACCAAAAGCCATTCTGAAGCATAAACATTTGGCGTATAAGTGGATTATGAAAGCTTAGATCCAAGTTAGGACTGATAAGATGATTAGCAAGTGATTCATGAACAGAATGAGCAGTAAATCATTTTGGGCATTTGATCTTGTGCCCTACAAGTGTTTTAGGTCCCCAGCAATAGCATCAGACGCCTTTGATTTTCGGCTGGAGACCTTTCCCTGTAAGAGAAAGTTAGTTCTTCTTAACCACCCACATCTTCAGGGGTGGCTTAGAAGCAATGAGTCTAAGAGCAGCATCTGAGAATTTTGGCTTTGGAGCCCTAGCAAATACTCTTGCAGGAGGAGAATAATACTCATAAGAATAAGCAGAAAAATTCTTTGTTTTATGAATAAAGTGGTTTGAGGAAACACGCTCATATTCATGGGTATGAGTATAGTTTTCCTGCAAAACATTGGCGTTAGGGTGACTCAGGTGAGTCTTTTGTCTGTATGAAGCCTTAGGACCATATGAAGCCTTTGGTCTGGGGTTTGTCTTCTTCCCAAGAGGTGTCATAATAACATTTGCTGGAAGTTTCTCAAGACAACCTTTGGGTACCCAGATCTTCTTCATAGGTGGCCCGTTCCTGTAGTTAGTACCAATATACCTGGCAAACACTTCACCATTTTGATTCTTAAACAGTTTATAGTTTGCTTCAAAGGATTCATCAATGATAATAGGATTAGCACAAGTGAAGCCAGATAGGGTAGATGGATCCACTGAAGGTTCCTTTGCAGCAACCCATGTGGTTTTGGGATACTGCTCAGGCTTCCAGTATGAACCATCAACATTTATTTTCCTGTCGAACCCAACACCCTCTTTCCTAGGGTTTTGGTTCAGTATCTGCTTTTTGAGGACATCACATAGAGTCTGATGCCCTTTGAGGCTTTTGTACATCCCTGTTTCAAGCAAAGTCTTCAACCTAGAATTTCCATCAGCAATAGTAGTGGTATCCTTAGCAGAGGGGTTAGTTACCACATCAGTAGTTGAAGATATTGCAACAGTGGCAGCAGTGGAACATTCAGCAACAGATGTAGCGTTATCACCCTCAATGCATTTTAGACATGGTGGTTCAAACTCTTCCTGAGAAGCACTGATTTGTTGAGCAAGCAATGAATCGCGCTCCTTCTGAAGATCTTCGTAACATACTCTTAGCTTTTCATGATCAGATAAGAGAGTGTTATGATGACTTTGAAGCGTGGTTAACTTAGTCTGAAGTCTCTGAAGACTTTCAGCCAAGTTTTTTGACAGATCCATTTCTTCACCCAACATATCATTGCTCTTATTAAGCATTTTTTGAGCTTTTTCCAAAGCAATTTGTTGTTTAGTGGCAAGGGAAGCAAGTTTGACATTGCTGGGTCCAGATTCATCATCACTAGACTCAGATAGATAGCATTCGGTTACCTTGGCACCTTTTGCAAGACATGGTGCAGAGGATGATGGTTCTGGATCGAAAGTCATCGTCTTGAGAGATTCTTTGAAATCCTCAAACCCGGAATCATCAAGAGTTCGATGACCCTCATAGACTTCAGAGAGACGGTCCCAGATAAGCTTCGCATGATCGAGATGATTGACGTTCCTGAACTGATTTTGAGACAGACAGGAGCAGATGACGTCCTTCGCTGTGAGGTTGAGAAGAGTGAACTTGCGAATGTCATCAGCTTCTGCCCTCTTGCACAGATCGGTGAGACCAATCTCAGTGACGGTCCACAGCTCACTGTTAATCGCCATGAGACGTTTCTTCATCATGGCCTTCCACTTGGGATACTCGTGACCGTCAAACATGGGGCAAGACACTGTCTTCATTCCTACGGTCGACATAACTAAAACTCCAGGTGGTTAAACCGAATCACGCTAAACAAGGGAGTACCTCGCTCTGATACCAATTGAAAGTGCAGTATATCGACTAGAGGGGGGTGAATAGGCGATTTTTATGAAATGCTTCAAAACATGGAAGTTTCGAAGACAAAGGATAAATCCAAACCTATTTATATGCAGCGGAAAGTGGACTACACTAGACAAGCCATAGTCAGGTATTCAATAGAGTGAAAGCATGAAGACTAATAGCAGCTAGGCAGTAAGGATCAAGATGGAAGAAGGAATGAAGCCAATCAAAACAAGTAGTCACACAATGAAGTCAATCAGATAAGGCAGGCAGGCAATGACTTCACAACATAAGACAGTAAGTAAAGGGAAGGAAAGGATAGAACCAGTAGCTCGGGGAAGACAGTGATTTGTTAGACCAGTTCCAGTTGCTGTGACAACTGTACGTCTGGTTAGGGAGGCTGAGATTTAACTCAGAAGACTGCGCCTTCACCTTATTCCCCTTGAGCTAAGGACACCAAGTCCTCACCCAATCACTCTGGTAAGTCTTCAAGGTAGACTTCCAGACCTTCACAGACTTCGTTCACCGGCGATCCACAATGACTCTTGGATGCTCAGAACGAGACGCCTAACTGGCTGGAGGAAACACAGTCCTCAAGTGTAATAAGTCTTCAGGTCACACAGACAGAAAGACTTCAGTGATGCCTAACACTCTTTGGCTCTGGGTGTTTTGGCTTTGTCCTCGCAAGGATTTCTCTCTCAAATGCTTCGGAGGTGGGTTGCTCTCAAACGACAAAAGTCGTGCAATAACTCTGAGCAGCCACCAATTTATGGTGTAGGGGGTGGGCTATTTATAACCACTGGGCAACCTGGCCTGATTTGTCCGAAGTGACCCTGGGTCACTAAGGAACTGACACGTGTTCCAACGGTCCGATTTCAAACACTCACACAGCAACTTTACTTGGGCTACAAGTAAAGCTGACTCATCCAGCTCTGGATAAGATTTGCTCTCATTGTCTTCGCTCGAAGACATAGGATTTGGTTGAGCATCACTTCAGTCACTCTGACTTAGTTCACTTGGACCCCACTTAACAGTACGGTGGTTCCTATGACTCGACAAAGAAGAAAAGGAAACAACGAAACATCTAATTCTTCGCGCTCCATAGTCTTCACACAATGTCTTCTCTTGTCATAGTCTTCAATAATCCGGATTATCTTCATGTACCACCACTGTTGTCAATGTCTTCATACATTTTTAGGGGTCATCTCCGGTAGGTAAACCGAATCAATGAGAGACTACTACATGTGTTATCCTGCAATTCTCACAAACACATTAGTCCCTCAACCAGGTTTGTCGTCAATACTCCAAAACCAACTAGGGGTGGCACTAGATGCACTTACACTTCCGCGGATAGGGAGTAACCCCTTTGTAGGGTCCCCCCCCCCCCAATTAAGCCAAATCCTATTTGGCACTTATGGAGCCACATATAGCCGATTCGGTATGCAGAGCCTACATACTCCTGATCTTGCCATAGTGGGCTTGCCATATATACCATTTCCTTTTGGCACCGATTTTGTGGGCATTTTAGAAGATTCCACTTGTTTTCTCGGGCAATATTTTCTCTAGGTTTCTCTAGAATGTGTTTAGTTTAGTTTATTTGTTTTGTTTCCCTTTTTGTTTTATTAAAAATGCAGACACTTTTCAAATTCTATTACTTTAATCAAATTTACAGACATTTGTCAAATTTGTTAATTTTCTCCAAATTCATGAATCTTTTCTAAATTGGTGAACCATTTTAAATTCATGAACTTTTTCACATTTTTGTGAATTTGAAAATTCAGGAACTTTTCAAATTCGTGTTTTTTAATAATTTCCTAACTTTTTTGAATTCACAAACACTTTTCGAAATTCATGATATTTTTGAATTTCATGAACATTTTTTGGAAATCCATAAACATTTTCAAGTTTAAAATTTCTTAAAAGGTCAATGGTCAGGGTCAAAGTGAATGGGGAAAAAATAGTAGCTCATGTTTCATGAACTGGTCTGTGCATGTTTTTTTTACCATAACGAAACAAAGAAAAAAGACAAATCAGGCTCTAGCGCTACTTGGGCTGGCCCATACAGTTGTCTCCAGGCGCCTGAACGGGTGGTGAACCGGTGGACCGTTTAGGTTGATTATTGACCGTTGACTTTTGAAAAAACATGAACCTGAAAAATGTTCATTGATTTTTCAAAAAATCTTCATTTTGGAAAAATATCAAGAATTTGGAAAACAAATCATAAAGTTGAAGAGGATTCATGGATTTGAAAAAAAAAATCAAATATTTGGAAAAAAGTTCATGAATATGAAAAAATTGAAAAGGACCGTGAATTAAAAAAACATCAATTTGAAAGAAAAACGTGAATTTAAAAAATATTGGTAAATTAAAAAATGTCCGTACAACTTAATAAAAAATCGGGATGTTTGAAATTTTCATGAAGAAAACTAAATAAAAAGAGTAAAAGGGGAAAAGGAAAAAAAACAAACCAAAACAAAAACCTTTGAAAGAGGAAAACCGTAGAAGACCCCAGCCTAATAAATCGGAGGGAACTTCTAGAAAGTTCCCAAAACTTATGAGGCGAGAGGTACTGGGCCGCAGCCCACTTAAGTCTTGGGTATGCGCCACTTTTTTCCCTCTATTTGGATATGCCGTCTGGTCCAATTAGTTGCTTATGTAAGACTACCGTATGCTTCAAGATTCGTTTTGACATGTGTCATGTCATGCTAAGCAGGGTATGTCTAACTTGACATGGAAAAATGAGAGCTCCTATTGGACGCTCGTTGGTGTCAAATAGGGGAGGCTCCTCTAGAAGCCAGGGCAAATGGGCCGACTCACTGGTGAGCGCTTTTTATATCTTTAGCTTTTTAGGTTTTATTCACCCAAAAAAGAGGATGATGTTTTTAGGAGCCTTTATTGAAAAACATACCAAAATTAAATATGAAAAAATTATTAATGCACGTTTTAGAAATAATTCAGTGTATAACAAAAAATCATCATATATTAAAAATAGTTCAATGTGTATTAAAAAATATGTATCATGTGTTTAGAAATAGTTCATCATATACTAATAAATGTTCAATGTGTATTACAGAATTTTTCATCATATACTAAAAAATCTTCTGTATTTATTTGGAAAAGGTACACTATACAATTAAAAAACAGTGCATATTTTAAAAAATTCACTGCATTTTAGGAAAGGTTTAACATATATTGCAAAATCTGTAATAAAAGACAATGTGGAAAAATAACAGACCCGAAAAAACACATCTGAAAATATAAAGAAGCTGGAAACAATAATAAGAATGATGAAAAAAAATAAAACAAAAAACCACAGTAGAAAAATGTAAAAAATCAACTTCCAGTGAACGAACAAAAAAAGTACTGTAACACATAGCGAACGAAGCCACGAACTGGGCCGGTGAACCCAAAAAAATTGCGGTGGTCCATAATAAAGCCTGGGATAATGAGTGGGCCGGATCATTAAAAAAAAGGATAATGAGTGGGCCGAAGCGGTGAAGAAGCCTCCGTGTCTCCCGGCGACTTCTTTCTTGGCGTGGTCCATTACACATGTCTGCTGTCTGCTACCAACCGTCGGCAAAAAAAAGGGGAGAGCGTCGCCGGAGTCATCAGAGAGACAGAGACGGCACAGACCTCGCGGCGGCAGCGGCGATGGGAAGCCCGCTGGGCGGCTGGCCGAGCCACAACCCCGAGAACTTCAGCCAGCTCGTCCCGGCCGACCCCTCCGCCCAGCCCACGGTCAGTCAGCTCCCCTCCCTCCCTCCCTCTCCGTGGCAGTTCCCTGGTCTCTTTGTACCACACTGCTTGCGAATCCCACCTATGCTCCAGTCGGAGGGCAACTAATTCCACTGCTTGCTTCTGCTACCTGAGCCAGGATTTAGGAGTTACTCGTATTGTGCCTGTGCGTGCTTCTCCACTGGAATTGTGGTATAGATGGCTAATGATTGTAGCTCTCTGTTGATTGAAGCCCAGCAGTTGAGCAATTGGATCATATCCAGAGGGATTTTGCACAATTAATAAGCATTTAGGTTTAGGTCCCTTTTGGGCATGGTTGTGGTGGTTGACTGCAGGTCATATGTTCGGTTGATGTGGTGCTAGCCTGCTAGGTATACTAGTTTTCCTGTGTTTCTTTCCAGAATGACATAGAATTCAGAAAGAGAAAAGGCAGACCTAAAGAAAAGAAAAAGACAGAATATGATGCTAGCACTTATAATGGTGTGTTCGTGTTTGGTTGACACGGTGCTAATGCTGATCCTCATTGTTTGTGTTTGTTTCTCACCAGAATCTCACACCAACAACTTACATTGCAGCACATAAGACAGATCCACCTCCAAATCAAGGTAATCCCTGCCCATATTTATATTCAACCAATGTCTCTGTGCTGTTTCTCACTTGTGCAAATTTACCCTGCCTGATTTCCCCATTACTTGTGCGCGTGATTGAATGTATGCTCCGCTGCACGACGTCAAATTCTGTACTCCCCATGGCAAAATAGGTCTCAGGAACTAATTGATCTGAACTAAAAACTATGTAGGTAGATGGGCATTTTTTTCTTTCAGGAGGGCATCATGTTTAGCCATGAGAGTCCATATTATGTTCCCCATCATGTCGAGAGGGCGTGGATTGATTTTGCTAGGCCAAGCACCATATCATTTTGCAGGATGTTCCTAAATTTGGCTCTCCTTTTTTATGATGTTAGTTTGTCAGTGGCATTGGCGATGTCATGGGAATTATGGTGCCACATGTCCAGATCTGATATGTACTCAACTACTTCTAATTTCCAATTGCCATGCCACTTTAACTCCCATATATTGTATCCAAGGTAGTACGTTTTCCATGTCCTACGCAAATGGTGGCAATCTTATTTGCCCAATAGTGACTGAACACCTAATACACATAGTGGTCTCCGCCCGTCCTCACTTCAGCCCCTGGTCTGTAAGAATCACGGGTAGTGCTGGTAAGTGATGATTACCAGCAAATAGCTATGGATGATGATTCAGTTAGTCCTGTTTTAGCACTGTATAAGACTGAACTACTCACCTCGATTAGCCAGCAAGAGCTCATCAATTTATTTCATATACTACAGTTTTTGTTCAAATGTCCAGATATTGGATCTTGTCCAATATTAGATCTTCATAAATATTAAAATCTCACTTTGAAAACATTATCTGTTCCATTGTGATGTTCCAATATTACGAAAGCATGCTCCCCAGTTATACTGAGACACGGTAGTTAACAGCACATTAGTAAGGTTCAAACCACTACATACTTTATTTTCATCTAAAATACAGTAGCTTAATGGGGGTGAGATTCATCTCATCGTTGGCCATCGTTGTTGGTAATTGAACTTCTTGAGCAAACTCTGAAGTGCTTGCAACTGATAAATATCTCTGATTTACATTATGTGGGTGGTTTGGAATGAACAGGACCGCCGTGTCTTTCGTAACACGGCCCTGCAGCCTTTGGATCTGGCCATAATAATCCAAGAGATAGCGCAGTGGCCATGGGCATATGCCTTCTCCCATGATCCCGGGCACAGTCGCAGGGACTCCCTTTCTTTGGCTTCTTCGCCAGCCTAGCGTGTTTGGGTTTTGCCTTTCGCCCTTTATTTATGTATATTACTTGGTTTAATTTCAATCTATACGAATGGCACAGCACCTCCCTTTTCCTAAATTAAATAGTCCCGGGGCTGTCGTACATTTCATACAGGTCTGCATGTTGCACTGATATAAATTCTTAGTCTACAAGTTAGCTTTTCTCTTGGGAGCATGAGGAAGAGGAAGACAGGGTTTAGTTAACAAGTGCTTAAAGGGCCAGGACATAGCAGTGATGTCAGACTTGCATTCTTTACACATTCAAGATAGATTCTTAAGGTTCCCTTCAAGTTGAATTCTTAAGAGAACTCCTATTGATAGTGCCTTCGACGAGATATTGTAGTGATCGATCCTTGAGTGAAATTGCTTGAGTTGAGTGAAAGGGGCAAGCAGTGGCCTAATGATGAATCAATAAAGTAGGTGGGTTTTCGGTTCATCGGCTTATGGGCCATTTGTCTGGTGCCTAATAAATTTACCAGGCGAGGCTGAACTGCCAAAAATCCTGGTAAATTCAGAGTTGTGCCATGAATTTTGGTTAACTGAAATGCACTAAACACTTCATTTGGTTCATTGCAGGGATTGAGCTGCTTCCTTTTTTGCCAGCTTCTGTCAGTATTTTGTGATATCTTTTTCTTATGAAATTCTTGTGTGGCAAATTATTCTTCCGGCAGATAGATTTGCTAAACAATGAATTGCTGGTTATGTATTATGCGTAACTTGTTCAGTGCATATAGTTCATACACATGTTCAGAGTAGATCGGACCCTGGCTGCTCTCCTTTAGTCAGTGCATGCTTTGCGTATCTTGTTGAGTGCATTAGTTTTGCATATACTCCCTCCGTCCCAGGTGTTAGATACATCCGTATCTAGACAAATCTAAGACAAGTAATTTGGGACGGAGGTAAATATGTTGCAAGTAGAAAAGACTCTGGTTGCTCCCCTTTAGTTAATCTATACTCTGCTGAGGTGCTCATCCACTTTCCTGAGCCCATTTCCTTACGCTGCGGAGCAGAAAAAAGAAACGCATTTTGTGGTATTTTGACTGTGCCGCTGACAATCTGACCCCTGAAACTGCAGTGATCACGACGGAGCCCAGGAACATCCTGCTGAGGCATTTCTACCAGAACTCCGAGAACAAGGTGAGCTACCAAGACCTTGATGAACAACAGCAGATAGACCAACAAGCACTGTGTTAACACCGAGTGTTCATTTATTTACGTGTGCAGCCGAGGCCAAAGAGGGCCGCCCCGGAGAGTGTTGCCCTGCGTAACGGGAAGCAGGCGAGGAGCCCTGCCGACGGCGGAAGCCAGTCGAGCACGAGAAGCTAAATCGCTGAGAGCCGGTGTTCTTCTCTTGTGCCGCCGCCGCTGCATCTCTGAATGTCTGATGGTGACGGTCGGTTATGCATACTCCTCGTTTAATTGAGTGTGGGAAAGGTCTTTGCATGCATGTTGGCCTAGTGCGGGTGGCTTTGCGTCGGCATGGCACTGCTGCAGTCTTTTTCTCCTTTGTGTAGATAGTGTGTCCGCACCAGCACACCAACTTGTAGTAGTACTACTTTTGAATTTGGATGATTGTCATCTTTTGTGCGAATAATTGTTGTGGATTAACGGCCGCTGAACCAGCTTTTCCGGTGGTCACCGCCATCATTGCCCCTGTTCTGTAATTATCCCATGCATCTAATCTACCTATCTTTTCTCTTTTGTCAGCTTGCATTAGCACCCTTGATCATTATTGATCGTCAGTCGCCTTTCCCAAATGTCTGTCACATCCCTTTTGGAATATTAGCCAAATTCATGATTAATTTCAGTAAATAATTCATGAGTGGGACAGAAAATAGCGTGCAACATTACCATATTAGATGAACATGAAAACATGCACAACACCATCGCACATGTAACAGCAATTATAGACAGACATGATGAGATCACAATGGACGTATTCGTTAGCAGCGGCAGGAGCGATGTTGTTGATGACGATGTTGCCGACGATTTGTTGCTGACGCTGCTGGAGACGGCGATGAGTAGCACCGTCCGACTTGAATGGAAGACGATCCTTGATGACGAACTTGAGCGGTCGCACAAAGCGCTTCCCAAAAACATGTCCTCTTCCGATGCAGGATCGCAAGGATGAACGGTTTAGGAGACCTGCTCTCCCGCACACCGAGTCACGCTGACGTTCGGGATAGAGTAGACTATGATGGCGACGCAAGTAGCGAGATGAGGCAAAACTCTAGGTGTTTTTGATGTATCTTTGGCCGTAGCAGGTAGCACTATATATAATAGGACCAGAGGCGATATCATGTCGCAATCACGATCTCAAACGACTTGGATTCTAAGTCGGAGAGGCGATATCATGTCGCAATCACGATCTCAAACGACTTGGATTCTAAATTGTATACTTAGCGGACAAGAAATAGTTAATTTGTCTGCCAAGACATCAAAAAATAAATGGATAAAGGAAGCTACACCCCTGCAAGGCAACCAACCGGATTTTGGTGGACCATTCGAATGTGTCGCCCCGGCCCGAACCCGGCCAGGCAAGGTGAGCAAGCGCGCGTGTGGTCTTCTATTTCTCTCCTTCACACCTCACCAAGTGTGGTCTACAGAACCCACTATATAAAATGGTCTCACACTCCTCAACTAGTGGTATGAGATTAAACTTTTAGCACCACCACTTGCCATTTTTCATGGATCTAGTTTGAGTTTTCAGAATTCTACATGGGCTTAGGTCCATTATTTTTAACAATCCCCCACCATATCTCAAATACCCATTTAGATATTTGACTTTCTGTTTAATGTACCAGTGTTCAGCACAGAATGTTAAGTTGAACTTCTGCCTAGAACTTAAGCTGCATCCATCCACAACTTGACAATGGTGTATGCCATGAATTCCTAGTTTTGTGTGAACAGGTTTCACTCAAAGTATTAACCAGTACCTGGCTACCAGTAGGCTACCCAGTGGTTTTGAGCATATACGATCACATATCATTACCCTCAGTTAACCAATAGCTTGGTCTTTTCAGATTCTAATTCAAGGGATCTTCAATCACAAAGGTTGGGTTACTACTATGGTGTAACATCTATGGATCTCATAACCATCTATTACGGCATATTTCTCTCTAATGTTTGGTGATTGATGATAATACTATTTGTGGACTAGCCATGTACACTGAGCATTTCAGATATTGTTACATATGGTACAAGACGGTTTATTCCCCTCGGTGATATATAATGAAGACGGTTTTTCCGACGTTTCTTTTTTGGTGGATTTGAATCGTAGAAAACCATACTGTTAAGAGGGGGTTCACTTTGGAAAGGTTAGGGTGTAACCAACATAAACACATACCCATATGCACCCACATAACCCTTCATGCAACATTGGAGTTCCTCAGTTTTCTGCCTAGGGCTATGTTAAAGAAACATAGTGGTAGTACCATTGAAGTTGGGCGGTAATAGCGCTTCAGTGGTACTACGGCGCTAGTACTACCCCAGCTACCGCAGATTCTGTGTAGCCCAGGCGAATTAGTGGCAGTACCACTTCACCGGTACTTCCGTTTTCTACTATCGCACGCACTACCGCTTATCCAAGTGATTCTGTAAACCACTCCCACTTTTATGATAATAGGGTGGTAGTACTGCTTCATGCGGTACTTCCATTCTACCCACCCTCTACCATCGTCGGTTCTCTGTGTCCTAAGACACTTAGCGGTCGTACGACTGGTGAGGGCAGTAGTACCGCTCCGAGGGCACTACCGCTCTTGTACGTTTGTACTCTCTATGCTACACCTGGAACTACCGCACTAAGCGGTAGTACCACTTGAGTGCAACTTGTGGGCAGATAACGGTTGGATATTTCCCAACTATATAAAGGGGGGCTTCTTCCCCAAGAAGACATGCCTCTTATCCTCCAAGCTCCATTTTGCCCTAAGCTCCATTTTCGCGCAATCTCCCTCCCTAGCCAACAAAACTTGTTGTTGCTCTAGGGTTTTCTTCAAGACGCAATGCCACCCGAAGAGCTCGTGCACTTGAGCCCATTCTCTCTTGCAAAAGAGGCATGGAAAAACATTGTCTCCTTGTACAAGGGAAGCTCGAGCATATAATGCTCCAACTTTGAGGTGGTCCTTGATGAGGCCAATGAGTTTATGATGAATGAAGATGAAGATCCTCGTGAGCTTTACCATAGATTGACTACTCTCATAGTCTCACTCCAAAATCATGGAATAAGAATACGGATGACAATTGGATCAAGCGCAAGTTCCTCAAGGCTATCATGCCTTACAACAAGAGCATGTCCTCCGTGATCCGTCAAAGACTGAACTTCCACACCTTGTCTTCAAATGATGTGTTGGATGAGTTTATTGCAGTGAACTTGAACAAGACCACCAACAATGCACTTGCACGTGTTCAGCGGTCAAAGAAGCCCAACATTGCTTTGAAGGCCAAGGTAATTCCGGAAGAAGAAGAAGAAGAAGAAGAAGAAGAGTGTTGCCCCGAGGACACAAAATATGCTTACCATGAGCACATGGCTTTTGAGTCTAGGCAATTTTGGGGCAACAAGAGAAACACCAAGCCCGACTATTCAAAGAACAACTCAAGTGGCTCCAAAGGCAAGAGCCAACACGTGAGAACTTGCTACAATTGTGGCAACGAGAGTCATTACGTCGTGGATTGTCCTTATAAGAAGAGGGAAGACAAATGATGCAAGCTCATCCGCAAAGACAAGTCCAAGTCCTTCCCAAGAAAGAACAACTTCACAAAGAAGACTCCACAAAAGGGGTTGGTGAAGCAAGAGGAGTACAACTCCGATGATGACGATGATGCTAGTGGTGAAGGGATTGCAACGACCACCGTCACCATTGCCACCTCTTCATCATCAATGAAGTCGATCTTTCACTCCCCCAACGAGAACATCATCATCACCCCCAAGTGTTTCATGGACAAGGCCACCAACAAGGTAACCTCCAACATCAAAACTAGCATTTCTACTAATCCTCTTTGTTGGATTGCGTGGATGAAAGTGAGGAGGTACTGGTGGAGGAGAATGGGTAAGCTCAAAGATGAGACCAAGAAGCACTTTATTGCTCTCTTGGAACAACTAGGTGAGGCCAATGATATCATTGAGTCACGCGAAGAAACCATCACTAAGATGGAAGGGCATAGTCGTGAATATGTCGATGACATAGCAGATATTTCTCATGCCCTTGAGGAATAGCAATGTTTTCTAGTGGCTCTTGAGGAGTCATAAAATGTTGACCTTGCTAAGTTAAAGAATGATCACGATCATGCTCAAGTTCTTTCTCATGTGCTTAAATCCAAGAATGTTGAACTTGGGGTTGGCCATGCTAGACTCAAGGAGGAGTTTGAGTTACTTCACAAGGCTCACAAGGCCATGAAGAGTGCGCATGCTACTCTCATGGAGTCTCATGATCAAATCCAAGTGAAGCTAAGCAAGGAGATAGCCACTTGTCCTCCTTTTGTTTTAATTGATCATGTTCATGCAACTAACCCTTTTTGTGACCATGCTCATCTCGTGGAGGAGAACGCCAAGTTGAAAGAGCAACTTGAGAAGGGCCTTGTCACTTGCCTACAAGGCGCGAAGAACATTAACGAACTTTTTAGTAATCAAAAGGAAGTTGTGGCAAAAGAGGGGCTTGGGTTTGCCCCCAAGTCAAAGAAGAAGAAGAACCAGACCAAGCAACTTATCCTATCAAAGAGGTACTTTTCAAGAAGGGATAGGGTGCTCCTAAGAAGAACAACAATGTCGTGGATGGTAATGCCAAAAGGGGAAAACCCATTCCTCCCAACAAAAGCCAATGACTTTAACCCTTCTTATGTATTATGGCGTGCTAGTGATGGACATGATTATGCAAAATTTGTTGGTTTTCCTTATGAGTACATTGAATGGTTTATTTGGGTTCCTAAGAACCTTGTTGCTAACATCAAAGGACCCATTAAAATGGGTACCTAAAGCCAAGCATTGATCTTATGTAAGAGTTTTCTTTTGGTGGAGGTTCATGATTGCTCGATAGTGGAGCGACAAATCATATCACAGGAAGCAAGGACTTGGTGGTGGACGTGCAAGCAAGTTCATATATGTCCACCCATGTCCAATCTGGTGATGCTTCAATGTCAAAGCTATTGGGTATTGGCAAGGTGGTCATCTCACCGGACTTGTCCATTGAGAAGGTCATGCTTGTTGAGACCCTTGCATACAATCTACTTTTCCTTCGTGAACTTGCAATTATGGCCTTTTCTGTTGGAAATATGCCCTAGAGGCAATAATAAATTGGTTATTATTATATTTCCTTGTTCATGATTATTGTTTATTATCCATGCTAGAATTGTATTGATAGGAAACTCAGATACATGTGTGGATACATAGACAAACACTATGTCCCTAGTGAGCCTCTAGTTGACTAGCTCATTGATCAACAGATGGTCACGGTTTCCTGACCATGGACATTGGATGTCGTTGATAACGGGATCACATCATTAGGAGAATGATGTGATGGACAAGACCCAATCCTAAGCCTGGCATAGATCGTGTAGTTCGTATGCTAAAGCTTTTCTAAATGTCAAGTATCTTTTCCTTAGACCATGAGATTGTGCAACTCCCGGATACCGTAGGAATGCTTTGGGTGTACCAAATGTCACAACGTAACTGGGTGGCTATAAAGGTGCACTACAAGTATCTCCGAAAGTGTCTGTTGGGTTGGCACGAATCGAGACTGGGATTTGTCACTCCGTGTGACGGAGAGGTATCTCTGGGCCCACTCGGTAGGACATCATCATAATGTGCACAATGGGATCAAGGAGTTGATCACTGGATGATGTGTTACGGAACGAGTAAAGAGACTTGTCGGTAACGAGATTGAACAAGGTATCGGGATACCGACGATCGAATCTCGGGCAAGTACTGTACCGATAGACAAAGGGAATTGTATACGGGATTGATTGAATCCTTGACATCGTGGTTCATCCGATGAGATCATCGTGGAGCATGTGGGAGCCAACATGGGTATCCAGATCCCGCTGTTGGTTATTGATCGGAGAGTTGTCTCGACCATGTCTGCATGACTCCCGAGCCCGTAGGGTCTACACACTTAAGGTTCGATGACGCTAGGGTTATAGGGAAAGTATGTACGCGGTTACCGAATGTTGTTCGGAGTCCCGGATGAGATCCCGGACGTCGCGAGGAGTTCCGGAATGGTCCGGAGGTAAAGATTCATATATGGGAAGTCCCGTTTTGGTCACCGGAAAAGTTTTGGGCGCTATCGGTAGCGTACTGGGACCACCGGGAGGGTCCCGGGGGTCCACCGGGTGGGGCCACCGGCCCCTGAGGGTTGCGTGGGACAAGTGTGGGAGGGGAACAGCCCCTGGTGGGCTGGTGCGCCCTCCCCCCCCCCCCCCACCAGGGCCCAAGGCGCCTCCAAGAGGGGAGGGGGGCAAACCCTAGGGCAGATGGGCCCTAGGGCCCAATCTGGTGCGCCCCCCTCTCACTCTCCCCCTTGGCCGCCCCCCTAGATGGGATCTAGGGCTGGCCGCCACCCCTAGGGGTGGAAACCCTAAAGGGGGCGCAGCCCCTCCCTTCCCCCTGTATATACTTGAGGTTTGGGGCTGCCCAACACACGGGTTTGACCTCTCTCGCTTGGCGCAGCCCTACCTCTCTCCCTCCTCGTCTCTCGCAGTGCTTGGCGAAGCCCTGCTGGAGTCCCGCGCTCCTCCACCACCACCACGCCGCCGTGCTGCTGCTGGATGAAGTCTTCCCCAACCTCCCCCTCTCTCCTTGCTGGATCAAGGCATGTGAGACGTCACCGGGTTGCACGTGTGTTGAACGCGGAGGCGCCGTTGTTCGGCGCTTAGATCGGAATCAACCGCGGTCTGAATCGCTACGAGTACGACTCCTTCATCCGCGTTCTTGTAACGCTTCCGCATCGCGATCTACAAGGGTATGTAGATGCACTCCCCTCTCCCTCGTTGCTAGTTTACTCCATAGATTGATCTTGGTGCGTAGAAATTTTTTGATTTCTGCTACGATCCCCAACAGTGGCATCATGAGCTAGGTCTATGTGTAGTTTCTTGCACGAGTAGAACACAAAGTAGTTGTGGGCGTCGATTTGTCAATTTACTTGTCGTTACTAGTCTTATCTTGATTCGGCGGCATCGTGGGATGAAGCGGCCTGGACCGACCTTACACGTACTCTTACATGAGACAGGTTCCACCGACTGACATGCACTAGCTGCATAAGGTGGCTAGCGGGTGTCTGTCTCTCCCACTTTAGTCGGATCGGATTCGATGAAAAGGGTCCTTATGAAGGGTAAATAGAAATTGGCATATCACGTTGTGGTTTTGGCGTAGGTAAGAAACGTTCTTGCTAGAAACCTATAGCAGCCACGTAAAAACTTGCAACAACAATTAGAGGATGTCTAACTTGTTCTTGCAGCATGTGTCGTGTGATGTGATATGGCCAAAAAGGATGTGATGAATGATATATGTGATGTATGAGATTGATCATGTTCTTGTAATAGGAATCACGACTTGCATGTCGATGAGAATGACAACCGGCAGGAGCCATAGGAGTTGTCTTATTTATTGTATGACATGCGTGTCATTGAAAACGCCATGTAATTACTTTACTTTATTGCTAACCGTTAGCCATAGTAGTAGAAGTAATGTTTGGCGAGACAACTTCATGAAGACACGATGATGGAGATCATGATGATGGATATCATGGTGTCATGCCGGTGACAATGATGATCATGGAGCCCCGAAGATGAAGATCAAAAGGAGCAAAATGATATTGGCCATATCATGTCACTATTTGAGTGCATGTGATGTTTATCATGTTTTACATCTTATGTGCTTAGAACGACGGTAGTAAATAAGATGATCTCTCATTAAAATTTCAAGAATTGTGTTCCCCCTAACTGTGCACCGTTGCTAAGGTTCGTTGTTCCGAAGCACCACGTGATGATCGGGTGTGATAGGCTCTAACGTTCACATACAACGGGTGTAAGCCAGATTTACACACGCAAGACACTTAGGGTTCACTTGACGAGCCTAGCATGTACAGACATGGCCTCGGAACACGGAAGACCGAAAGGTCGAACATGAGTCGTATAGAAGATACGATCAACATAAAGATGTTCACCGTTGATGACTAGTCTGTCTCACGTGATGATCGGACACGGCCTAGTCGATTCGGATCATGTAT
Organism: Secale cereale; assembly: GCA_902687465.1. NCBI lineage: Eukaryota > Viridiplantae > Streptophyta > Magnoliopsida > Poales > Poaceae > Secale > Secale cereale. The sequence goes on along the minus strand of LR738713.1, from coordinate 815,318,240 downwards.
CACTTAGATGACTAGAGAGCTGTCTATCCGAGTGGGAGTTCATTAGATGAACTTAGTGGTCATGAACAATAGTCTAAGTTGTCTTCTCAAAATATGTTGTAGCTTGCGTTGTAGCTCCCTGTTTAATACGATCCTAGAGAAAGACTAAGTTGAAAGATATTGTAAGCAATGATGCGGACTGGGTCCGTAGTCCAAGGAGTGTCCTCACTGCTACATAGAAAGCTTATGTCTTCAATGCACCGCTCGATGTGCAAACCCCTACAACGTCGTCTGTGGATGTTGTGAACACATGACAGACACGTCCTGATGACTACTTGATAGTTTAGTGCACCATACTTTACGGCTTAGAATCGGGATTCAAATGACGTTTTGAATGCCATAGGACATATGAGATGTTCCAAGAGCTGAAATTGGGATTTCAGGCTCATGACCGTGTTGAGAGGTATGAGACCTCTGACAAGTTCTTTTGCCAACAAGATGGAGGAGAATAGCTCAACTAGTGAGCATGTGCTCAGTATGTCTGGGTGCTAAAATCACTTGAACCAAGTGGGAGTTAATCTTCCATATGAGATAGTGATTGACGGAATTCTCTAGACACTATCACCAAGCTACTAGAACTTCGTGATGAACTATGACATGCAAAGGATGGAGATGATCCCGAAGCTATTAGCGGTGCTTAAGACCGCAAAAGTAGAAATCAAGAAGGAGCATCAACTGTTGATGGTTTAACAAGACCACTGGTTTCAAAAGGGGCAAGGGCTAGAAGGGAAACTTCATGAATGGCAAACCAGTTGTCGCTCTAATGAAGGAACCCAAGGTTGAACCCAAACCTCGAGACTAAGTGCTTCGATCGTAAGGGGAACGGTCACATGGTAGCGGAACTACCCCAAATACATGGTAGATAAGAAAGCTGGCAACTTCAACAAAGTATATTTGATATACGTGTTATTGATGTGTACCTTACTAGCACTCCTTGTAGTATCTGGGTATTGGATACCGGTTCAGTTGCTACTATTAGTGACTTGAAGCAAAAGCTACGGACTGAACGGAGACTAGTTAAGGGCGAGGTGACGATGTGTGTCAGAAGTGTTTCCAAGGTTGATAAGATCACCATCGCACGCTCCCTCTACCTTCGGGATTGGTGTTGAACCTAGATAAGTGTTATCAGGTGTCTACGTAGAGCATGAATATGATTAGATCATGTTCATTGCAATACGGTTATTCATTTAAGTTAGAGAATAATGGTTATTCTGTTTACATGAATAATACCTTTATGGTCATGCACCCAATGGTTTATTGAATCTCGATCATAGTAATACACATGATAATAATATTAACGCCAAAAGATGTAGAGTTAATAATGATAGTACCACTTTCTTGTGGCACTGCCGCTTAGGTCATTTTGGCATAAAATGCATGAAGAAACTCCATGCTGATGGATGTTTGGAGTCACTTGATTTTGAATCGCTTGACACATGCGAGCCATGCCTCATGGGCAGGATGACTAAGATCCCGTATTCATGTACAATGAAGCGGGCAAGTGACTTGTTGGAAATCAAACATGCTGATGTGTGTGATCCAATGAGAATTAAGGCGTGTGGTGGATATCGTTATTTTCTCATCTTCACTGACGATTTGAGTAGATATGGGTATATTTACTTAATGAAGCAAAAGTCTGAAACATTTGAAAGGTTCAAGCAATTTCAGAGTGAAGATTAAGAATCATCATAACAAGAAGATCATGTTCCTACGATCTGATCAAGGGGAGATTTTCTGAATTATGAGTTTGGCAATCACTTAAGACATTGTGGAATTGTTTCGCAGTTGAATCCACCTGGAACACCACAGCGCAATGGTGTGTCCGGACGTCGTAATCGAACCTTATGAGATATGGTGCGATCAATATGATGTCTCTTACCGATCTACCGCTATTATTTTGAGGTTATGCATTAGAGACAGCTGCATTCACTTTAGATAGGGCACCATCTAAGTCCGTTGAGACGACGCCGTATGAACTATGGTTTGGCAAGAAACCAAAGTTGTCGTTTCTTAATGTTTGGGGCTGCGATACTTATGGCTTCAGCCGGAAAAAGCTCGGACCCAAAGCGGACAAATACATCTTCATAGAATACCCAAAGGTAACATTTAGTATACCTTCTATCTCAGATCCAAGGGCAAAAATGTTTGTCGCTAAGAACGGGTCCTTTCTCGAGAAGGAGTTTCTCTCGAAAGAATTGAGTGGGAGGAAGATAGAACTTGATGAGGTTGTCGAACCCTCACTTCAACAGGAGAGTAGTGCAACACAGAAAGATGTTTATGTGGAACCTATGACTGTTGAAGAGGAAACTAATGATAGTGATCATGAAGCTCCAGATCAAGTTGCTATCGAACCTCGTAGGTCGACAAGGATATGTACTACTCCCGAGTGGTACGGTGATCCTGTCTTAGATGTCATGTTGTTGGACAACAATGAACCTACGGACTATGGAGAAGCGATGGTGGGCCCATATTCCGACAAATGGTTTGAAGCCGAGATATCCGAGATAGGATCCATGTATCAAAACAAAGTATGGACTTTGGTGGACTTGCCCAATGATCGTCAAGCCATTGAGATAAATGGATCTTTAAGAAGAAGACAGACGTGGACGGTAATGTCATCGTCTATGAAGCTCGACTTGTGGTAAAGAGTTTTTCACAAGTTCAAGGAGTTGACTACGATGAGATTTTCTCACCCGTAGTGATCCTTAAGTCCGTCGGAATAAAGTTAGCATTAGCTACATTTATGAAATCTGGCAGATGGATGTCAAAACAAGTTTCCTTACCAGTTTTCGTAAGGAAAGGTTGTATGTGATACAATCAGAAAGGTTTTGTCGATTCTAAGGATGCTAAAAGATATACTAGCTCCAGCAATCCTTCTATGGACTAGAGCAAGTATCACGGAGTCGGAATATATGCTTTGATGGAGTGATCAAAGTTTTTGGGTTTATACAAAGTTTGTTAGAAACTTGTATTTACAATAAAGTGAGTGGGAGCACTACAACATTTCTGATAAGTATATGTGAATTACATATTGTTGATCCGAAATGATGTAGAATTCCTGGATAAAGCTGCTTACATAATTGGGCATCAAGATCTATAGAGATAGATCAAGACGCCTAATGATACTTTCAAAAAGAACACACACCTTTGACATGATTTTGAAGGAGTTCAAAATAGATCAGTCAAAGAAGGAGTTCTTACCTGAGTTGTAAGGTGTGAAGTTGAGTAAGACTCAAAGCTTGACCACGGCAGATGAAAGAGGAAGGCGAAGGTCGTCCCCTATGCTTTTGTCATAGGCTCTATACTGTATGCCATGCTGAGTACCGCACCTGATGTGTGCCTTGCCACATGTCTGGCAAGAGGGTACAAAAGGTGATTCAGGAGTAGATCACCAGATAGCGGTCAAAACTATCCTTAGAGGAATAAGGAAATGTTTCTTGGTTATGGAGGTGATAAAGAGTTCGACGTAAAGAGTTACGTCGATGCAAGCTTAACACCTATCCGGATAACTCTGAGTAGAGATACCGGATACGTATAATGGAGCAACAGTTTGGAATAACTCCAAGTGGAACGTGGTAGCAGCATCTACGACATGACATAAAGTTTTGCGAAGTACATAGGGATCTGAATGTTGCAGACCCGTTGACTACAACCTCTCTCACAAGCATAACATGATCAAACCCAGAACTCATTGAGTGTTAATCACATATTGATGTGAACTAGATTACCGACTCTAGTAAACTCTTTGGATGTTGGTCACATGGCGATGTGACCTGTGAGTGTTAATCACATGGTGATGTGAACTAGATTATTGACTCTAGTGCAAGTGGGAGACTGTTGGAAATATGCCCTAGAGGCAATAATAAATTGGTTATTATTATATTTCCTTGTTCATGATTATTGTTTATTATCCATGCTAGAATTGTATTGATAGGAAACTCAGATACATGTGTGGATACATAGACAAACACTATGTCCCTAGTGAACCTCTAGTTGACTAGCTCGTTGATCAACAGATGGTCACGGTTTCCTGACCATGGACATTGGATGTCGTTGATAACGGGATCACATCATTAGGAGAATGATGTGATGGACAAGACCCAATCCTAAACCTAGCACAGATCGTGTAGTTTGTATGCTAAAGCTTTTCTAAATGTCAAGTTTCTTTTCCTTAGACCATGAGATTGCGCAACTCCCGGATACCGTAGGAATGCTTTGGGTGTACCAAACGTCACAACGTAACTGGGTGGCTATAAAGGTGCACTACAGGTATCTCCGAAAGTGTCTGTTGGGTTGGCACGAATCGAGACTGGGATTTGTCACTCCGTGTGATGCAGAGGTATCTCTGGGCCCACTCGGTAGGACATCATCATAATGTGCACAATGTGATCAAGGAGTTGATCACGGGATGATGTGTTACGTAACAAGTAAAGAGACTTGCCGGTAACGAGATTGAACAAGGTATCGGGATACCGACGATCGAATCTCGGGCAAGTACTGTACCGATAGACAAAGGGAATTGTATACGGGATTGATTGAATCCTTGACATCGTGGTTCATCCGATGAGATCATCGTGGAGCATGTGGGAGCCAGCATGGGTATCCAGATCCCGCTGTTGGTTATTGACCGGAGAGTTATCTCGGCCATGTCTGAATGACTCTCGAGCCCGTAGGGTCTACACACTTATGGTTCGATAATGCTAGGGTTATAGGGAAAGTATGTACGCGGTTACCGAATGTTGTTCGGAGTCCCGGATGAGATCCCGGATGTCACGAGGAGTTCCGGAATGGTTCGGAGGTAAAGATTCATATATGGGAAGTCCCGTTTTCGTCACCGGAAAAGTTTCGGGCGCTATCGGTAGCGTACCGGGACCACCGGGAGGGTCCCGGGGGTGCACCAGGTGGGGCCACCGGCCCCAGAGGGCTGTGTGGGCCAAATGTGGGAGGGGACCAGCCCCAGGTGGGCTGGTGCGCCCCCCACCAGGGCCCAAGGCGCTTCCAAGAGGGAAGGGGGGCAAACCCTAGGGCAGATGGGCCCTAGGGCCCAATCTGGTGCGCCCCCCCTCTCCCTCTCCCCCTTGGCCGCCACCCCTAGGGGTGGAAACCCTAAAAGGGGTGCAGCCCCTCCCTTCCCCCTATATATACTTGAGGTTTGGGGCTGCCCAACACACGGGTTTGACCTCTCTCGCTTGGCGCAGCCCTACCTCTCTCCCTCCTCGTCTCTCGCAGTGCTTGGCGAAGCCCTGCTGGAGTCCCGCGCTCCTCCACCACCACCACGCCGTCATGCTGCTGTTGGATGGAGTCTTCCCCAACCTCTCCCTCTCTCCTTGCTGGATCAAGGCTTGGGAGGCGTCACCGGGCTGCACGTGTGTTGAACGCGGAGGCGCCGTTGTTCGGCGCTTAGATCGGAATCAACCGCGATCTGAATCGCTACGAGTACGACTCCTTCATCCGCGTTCTTATAACGCTTCCGCATCGCGATCTACAAGGGTATGTAGATGCACTCCCCTCTCCCTCGTTGCTAGTTTACTCCATAGATTGATCTTGGTGATGCGTAGAAATTTTTTGATTTCTGCTACGATCCCCAACATTTTCCACTTTCCTTGATATTGATACCGTGACCCTTTTGTGGAGCAAGACTCTTAAAATAGAATTTGTTGGGAATGTCGAGAATGGTTTATATATGGTTAAATTTTCATAGAAACCCACTAAAATCGCGAATTGCCTAATGGCTAAAGTTGACGTGGGGTGGCTTTGGCATCTCCGTTTAGCCCATGTCAATATGAGATCTTTGCAAAGTCTCCTCAAGGCGGGCCGCGCCTGAGGACCAACAAATGTTGGTTTCTTTTTCATACTACTGGCGGTTGCCACCAGCCGCCGTCTGAGCCTTTCTTACTCATATGGGTATTCAGGGACTATATAGCCCTCGACTCCAAGACTCACGTCGTCCTCGGATTCGGGAAGGTAGTTGTTGTCAGCCCGTCTACGAGATCATCGGGGTCGTTGTCCTCGGGGGCCCCTACGGGGCTATTCTGCTGCCCTGGGGAGGCTTGGATGTCCTCATCATGGTTATCATCATGTCGGGGGTAGCGCCGTTATTGGTGGCTGATACGTCCAAAACGTATCTATAATTTCTGCTTGCTCCATGCCTCTTTTGTGTGATATTGCTATGATATTTATACACTTCCATACACTTTTGATCATATTTGGACTAACCTATTAACTCAGTGCACCCCAGTGCCAGTTTCTGTTTTCTGCTGTTTTTGTATTTCAGGTTTTCCCATTACGTAAACTGCCAGAAAAATCCCGAAAAAATTATATAAAAAATCAGCGTTCCAGAAGCTTCCTTGCGGCCAAAGTAGGGCCGGAGGGGGCCACCAGGGCTCCAGGCGCCCTGGTGGCGCGGCCCCCCTCCTGGCCGCGCTGGGGGGGCGCCTGGGCCCCCCAGGTCTCCGCTGATGCCCCCCTTTGGCATATATTTACACCGCGTCCCGAAACCCTCGAGGACGGAACCCTATTTCGCGATCTCATCTCTGTTCCGCCGCCGCCGCGCTTCCAAGATCAGGAGCACCAGGAGAACTCTTCCCGGCACCCTGCCGGAGGGGAGGATCACCACCGGGAGCCTCTCCACCATCATGGACGCCTCCCGGATGAGTTGTGAGTAGTCTCCCTTGGACCATGGGTCCATGACCAGTAGCTATGTGATGTTCTCCTCCCCTCTTTGTTCTTCACTAATTAGACCTCGTGAGCTGCCCTACATGATCGAGGCACATATGTAATCCTTATGTTGTTGCTATGTTGAGTTTGCTGGGATCCGATGGATTATGAGATTATGTTCAGATTGTGCGTGAGTAATATATTTGATTTACCTCTTTTATATTTATGTTCTTGAGTAATTCTTGCATGTTCTCCGTTGCTGTTTATTGCTTTGGCCAAGTAGTAGGTAGTAACTCCAAGAGGGAACGTTATGCTTGATTGTGGGTTCATGCCCCTCGATGACTAGTTTGAGTGACAGAAACATGAGTCTAGGGGATGTGCTGTTGCCACAAGGGGGAAAACAACGGTGCTTGTACTCGCGGGTGCAAGGATTGTTTACTTTACGCAAAGTTCTTTTAATGCAGTTGTCTGTTGCTTTGAGTTTACACTATGGGTGGGACTCGCAACTTAATACCAGCGAGATGTTCTGGATAGATATCTCAAGGTGGATGATTAGTAGTAGATGCAGATGGATTTCGGTCTACTTACCTTGGCGTACCGCCCATGCTTTTGAGCCTCAACCTTTCTTGCAGCATAGTTAGCATTGGTTTGCGCACATAATTCTGTCAATTGCCCAGTTGTAATTCGTTTACCTCACATAGCTGTTTTATCGGCTTTTGGGAGAGAGACATCACTAGTGAACATCATGGGACCCCAGTCCATATTACCATCATCGATCACATCCGCTATTTACTTTCTGCTTTTACTTACTAGTTGCAATTATACCTATCACTATTATCTCTTGCGTTTGATCCTTTGTAAACGACAAGGCCGGAGGGATTGACAACCTCTCTGTACTCGTTGGGAGCAAAGTTATTTGTATCTGTGTGCAGGTCCAGTTAATTGCTAAGTATCTGGTGCCATTAGCAGTTGACACCTTCTTGTTGAACCTTGGAGTCTCAGGGGAATTCGATCCTTGGTATCTTTGCCAAGGGAAAACTACCGCTACACTGCATCTCAAACCTTCCACTTGGGGTAACCAACGAGGGGCGAGAAGCCATCAAGCAAAGTTTTCTGGCGCCATTGCCGGGGACTCCACTCTTCAAGATAGGGGAGTTGCACGCTATCTTTTACCTTTGCTTTTTAGTCTTGTTAGTTTACCTTTCAGTTTTTGCTTTAGTGTCTTCTATCAAAAATCACAAAAAAAAAATTATTATTTGCTAGTAGTCCTTTCTGTTTAGTCAAGCATGTTAGGATTTGGTGCTTTGAGGGAATCAGAAGTCCTTGATTTCCATCAAAGGGATGGAGAAAATATGAAGAAGGCATGGGACAGAATTTCTGATGCACATAGGAGAATTATGCCTTGGATACCTATAAAAATTGTGCTTAGAAATTTTTACCATGGTCTTTTTAAATGGAGTAAACACTCTCTTGATATTATAGCTGAAGGAGATTTCCTAGAGTGTGATGAAGCTAGAGCTCTTGAAATTATACATGGTCTATCTAGTTACTTTGTTTATGATCATAACTTTGATACTGTCATAGATAGACTTGCTACTATTGAGAAGAGAATGGATGCTCTAGACTTGATGAAGGTAGAGAAACCCAAACCCAATAAGAGAGATATTTTGGAAATAGACAATGATTGGGAGCCTTTTGTTAGGATTAGCATCTCTAATCAAGACTTCCTTGCTTATTGTGATATTGGATCTATGGTTTCTACTATGCCAAAAATTGTTCATGATTCTTTAAAATTTGACATGGATAGATTATCATCTTATCATGAACACACTAATGGAGATATTTCTGAAATCCAGGGAAGAATAAAAGACGTGCCAGTTAAATTCCTTAAAGGGATTGCAATGATTGATTTCTTCATCATGAAGCCAAACCAAGGAAATATAGTGCTTGGAAGGGACTTCCTCCGAGCGGTAAAAGGCTTCATCGATATAGGTAAGGGACAAATCCGCTTACGCGGAAAGGCAAAAGGTGTGTACCCCTTTCCTAGAAGGAACAAGAGTGAACTTGTTGAGGAACCATTTGAAGCAATTTATAACTCCGATTATTATAATGATTATTGATTCCTCTTTGCATTATGCCTAGCTTAAAGGCATAAAAGAAAGCGCTTTTGGGAGGCAGCCCACAATGAATAAAATTTTATTTTGCTTTTGTTGTGTCTTGATGTTGTTACTACAGTAGCATCATCATTGTATCTTTACTTTTCAGCCTTGTGCCAAGTGTAGCCTCTGATTGCAAGAAAGTTCAAAAGTTGTGACGTGCTGTCCAGGAAACAGATTCTGTCCTTGGATAGAAAAATTCGTATAAAATCACCAGATCATCTTTTTGGTCTGAATTTTTTCGACAGCGTGCTCTATACAATTGTCTTTCGGGCGTCTGTTCTGAGTTTTTTGATTTGAGTTGCAGAAGTGCCCTGAAAAAATCATTTACTACCTGCTGGTCTGTTTTTCACAGATTCTGTCCTGTTTTGCCTTTCCTTCATTTTGCAAACCTTGAGCTTGCTTTTTCTTTGCAAAAACCTTTTGGCAATCTTGAGAAACAGTAGACCTTCAAGAATATCCTTATTTCCAGCAAGGAACAATTATTTTATTATGGGTACTAACCTCGCTAATCAGATTATGATGAGTTATGTATGAAGGGAGTTTTCAAGTGTGCGAGGGAAGATGATAAAAAGATTCGGGAGTGTCAAACGCTCAAGCTTGGGGTAGCCCCCATGCACCCCCAAGAAATATTCAAGAAGACTCAAGCGTCTAAGCTTGGGGATGCCCCCGTGCTTGCCCTTCTCCATCAACAATTATCAGTTCGTCTTTCGTTCCACTATATTTTTATCACTTCATGTGTTATGTGCTATGCTTGGAGCGTCTTGCTTTTAGTTTCCTTTTTAGTTTTCTTTAGCTTTGCTTGCTGTTCATAACGAGTTGGAACTCAGCTTTCTTTGTGTGGGAGAGAAACACGCTCCACTTCAACCTAGAACATAACATAGAATTTTCATGTCTATCTTTGTTGTGTGTGTTCTTGGTCTTTCAATAGCTACTATCATGTTCAGCTCTTAGTTTTCATGCTTATCTTTTTAAAAGAGCTTTTGTTTAGTTGGTCGCTGGAACTCTCTTTAGTTATCATGCTTATCTTATTAAGAGAGTTGGCTTCTGTTGCATTGGTTGATATGTCTATGATAAAATGCTATGTGCATAATGATGCTTAGTAGTTCATGTTTTCTTATGGTTAGTCTCAAATAGCTGGGGGGTTCTCAATGTGTTAATGGAGTACCAACATGATTTGTTTGCCTATGATGTGGTATGGTCTAGTGATATCTTCCTTCAAGAATTTATTTTGATTGACTTGGCGTATGCTCACACATATTTAAGACTGTAAAGAAAGTCTATCAAGCCTTGATGATCTTTAATTTGTGAGTAGCGATATAACTTCCATGCCTGATTCAATGTTGCTTTGTCGCTCTGCATGATTATGACCGTCATTGCTCTTTTAGTTGGTCGCTCCCAGTATTTTGCTAACCTTCGCCTGTACTAAGCGGACTGACTACTTGTGCATCCAAAATCTTTTAAACCAGTTATGCCATATGAGTCCACCATACCTTCCTATACATGGTATTTACCTGCCATTCCTAACGAAGACTTTCATGTACCATCTCGAAATTATTCAAAAAAGCATTTCTCTTTTGTGCCTCTGTTTTAGTTCATGAGGAAGTAGTAGTTAATTCATGATCTTTTTAAGTTGGACAACCTTCACCCCGGGATTGCATGTCTAATGTGCAAACCCATAATACGAGAAGGAACTGGCATAGAGTGCGCCCGGCTCATTAAAAAATTATACAACAAACAAACCCTCCTTCACGCTTTGTTCATGAGAAATCAGAAAACTTTGGCAGTGATAAACAAAGAAGATTAAGAGGATGTGATCGTCCTCATTCGGGAGCCGTTCCTCGAAACTTGTCCAGCTCAAGAAGTGATTGAGTTATCTGCTAGCATTCGTTGACGAAATATGCATAATCTAAAAAAATAATTATTACCTCTGTTTTTAAAACCAAGAGCTCTGGTACATGTTTAGTTTTTGTTTCCGACCACGGGTTTTCAACCTTGCCATCAAAAGCCACAGTTCGAGAGTCTCCACCTTCTTTAAAGCACCAACTACTGAGAGCATGATTGTCATTCTGAGTGTAATGTGCATTGTCCCAAAGTAGCATTGTCTTTTGCATTATTGTGATATCGTTTATTCTGAAATCATTGTATCTAGTCGTCACTTAAACCTTGGAGGTGCCCCTGCATTTATGTTTTGCTTCACTAAAGGGGGCAAGCGAGGTACCACTTTATCATATTTGCACACCATGCTCATTGCAAATCTTTTGAGTATTTCAGTATCATATTGTAAAACTTTCAGTTCTTTGTGATTTTCTCATAAGGCAACTTAATTACTACAGATTCATTGTCTCAGTAAGCACTTGTCATGTGACTGTGAAAAGTTCTTATATGGTTAATAGCATGTCACCACAGAAATTATGCTTGTTATCATTTACCTACTCGAGGACGAGCAGGAATTAAGCTTGGGGATGTTGATACGTCCAAAACGTATCTATAATTTCTTCTTGCTCCATGCCTCTTTTGTGTGATATTGCTATGATATTTATACACTTCCATACACTTTTGATCATATTTGGACTAACCTATTAACTCAGTGCACCCCAGTGCCAGCTTCTGTTTTCTGCTGTTTTTGTATTTCAGGTTTTCCCATTACGTAAACTGCCAGAAAATTCCCGGAAAAATTATATAAAAAATCAGCATTCCGGAAGCTTCCTTGCGGCCAAAGTAGGGTCGGAGGAGGGCCACCAGGGCTCCTGGCGCCCTGGTGGCGCGGCCCCCCTCCTGGCCGCGCCGGGGGGGCGCCTGGGTCCCCCAGGTCTCTGCTGATGCCCCCCCTTGGCATATATTTACACCGCGTCCCGAAACCCTCGAGGACGGAACCCTATTTCGCGATCTCATCTATGTTCCGCCGCCGCCGTGCTTCCAAGATCGGGAGCACCAGGAGAACTCTTCCCGGCACCCTGCCGGAGGGGAGGATCACCACCGGGAGCCTCTCCACCACCATGGATGCCTCCCGGATGAGTTGTGAGTAGTCTCCCTTGGACCATGGGTCCATGACCAGTAGCTATGTGATGTTCTCCTCCCCTCTTTGTTCTTCACTAATTAGACCTCGTGAGCTGCCCTACATGATCGAGGCACATATGTAATCCTTATGCTGTTGCTATGTTGAGTTTGCTGGGATCCGATGGATTATGAGATTATGTTCAGATTGTGCGTGAGTAATATATTTTATTTACCTCTTTTATATTTATGTTCTTGAGTAATTCTTGCATGTTCTCCGTTGCTGTTTATTGCTTTGGCCAAGTAGTAGGTAGTAACTCCAAGAGGGAACGTTATGCTTGATTGTGGGTTCATGCCCCTCGATGACTAGTTTGAGTGACAGAAACATGAGTCTAGGGGATGTGCTGTTGCCACAAGGGGGAAAACAACGGTGCTTGTACTCGCGGGTGCAAGGATTGTTTACTTTACGCAAAGTTCTTTTAATGCAGTTGTCTGTTGCTTTGAGTTTACACTATGGGTGGGACTCGCAACTTAATACGAGCGAGATGTTCTGGATAGATATCTCAAGGTGGATGATTAGTAGTAGATGCAGATGGATTTCGGTCTACTTACCTTGGCGTACCGCCCATGCTTTTGAGCCTCAACCTTTCTTGCAGCATAGTTAGCATTGGTTTGCGCACATAATTCTGTCAATTGCCCAGCTGTAATTCGTTTACCTCACATAGCTGTTTTATCGTCTTTTGGGAGAGAGACATCACTAGTGAACATCATGGGACCCCGGTCCATATTACCATCATCGATCACATCCGCTATTTACTTTCTGCTTTTACTTACTAGTTGCAATTATACCTATCACTATTATCTCTTGCGTTTGATCCTTTGTAAACGACAAGGCCGGAGGGATTGACAACCTCTCTGTACTTGTTGGGAGCAAAGTTATTTGTATATGTGTGCAGGTCCAGTTAATTGCTAAGTATATGGCACCATTAGCAGTTGACACCTTCTTGTTGAACCTTGGAGTCTGAGGGGAATTCGATCCTTGGTATCTTTGCCAAGGGAAAACTACCGCTACACTACATCTCAAGCCTTCCACTTGGGGTAACCAACGAGGGGCGAGAAGCCATCAGTGGCGCCTGTGTGGTGTCCACTGGGACCTCCGCCGGTGCCTCTTGACCGTCGACGTCGATGCCTCGAGGGATACTTGCGAGTATCGACCATATAGACGTCGTAAGTGGACGTTGCGACCCATTTGCCCATGTGAGTTGTGAGGGCGGCTACTTCACGCATGGCGCCGATGTCTTCATCCATGTCAGTGGCCTCCTCGAATGTGTAGTCCAGCACGCCGGGTAAGTCATCGACCATGGCGATTAGGTGGGTGGTGGGTGGGACATAAATTTCCCTATCATCGACTTTACATCCGATCTTGTCATAAATTGAGGTCTGGTCGTACGAGATAGATAATCTCTGGATGCGATCCAGCATCTCATTTAGGTGGGACAGATCCTCGGTATCCACGGCCTGACTATAAGCCATGCTAATCTGAAGTGTTCCCCATAGGCCGCTCAATGCAATCTCGGTTCTTTGGTTGGCTAGGGTTGATTCTTGACTAGCGATAAGGGGGGTTGGCTCCGAGCTTGACGTTGGGTCTAAGTTAGGACCTGAATCGAGGTTCAGATCAGATGAGAGGGTGGTGTCCGCGCTCGAGTCAAGGCTCGAAATGGCGGTGATCAGACCCATGCTCGAGGTTGGGTCCATTGCGAGGTCCGATCCTAGGCTAGCATCGAGGGTCAGCTCTAAGGTCAAACCTGCGATGGCGAACGAGTTCGCAAGATGATCTGGCATCCAGCCAGAGAGGACGAGATTGTTGCATGAATCGGCGGTGTAATCCAAACTTCCGAACATGACGACTTGGTTCAAGATGAAATTCTCAACATGGTCAGGGCGACCTGTCGACTTGGCATGCAGAACAATGCTGCCAAACACAAAGAGTTGGCCAGGGACGAAGATATCGCCAGAGTCGGCATTGAGATTGGTATGCAGATGAGCCATCGACCCTTTTTCGATCGCACAACAGAACACTCAATGAAAGCACCAATGTCGGTACTAAAACTGGCAGATCTCGGGTAGGGGGTCTCGAGCCGTGGATCTCGGATCTATGGGTAACAAGAGACAAAAGGGGCAATATTTACCCCGGTTCGGGCCCTCTCGAAGAGGTAATACCATACGACTTGCTTTGATTGTATTGATGATAATGATGTATCGAGTACAAGCTTGATCTACCTCAAGATCAAGAGTTGTGTTCTAACCCTAGGGCCAGATGGTTGTAATCGTGAATGTGGCCTCTAAGGACTAAACCCCTTAGTATAGACGTGGGGGTCTACATATGGATGGCGGTCAATCTAGGGATACACTTGATGGTGGTCGATGCAGTTCTGGGAGTACACATCAAGACTTCGGAAGAGTCCACCTTGATTACGCTGAAGTCTGAGTCTTCCGGTGTTCTTCCTTATAAGGACGGTGGGCCATGGGCTTGGTCCGTGGACTGTGGGGCAACTAGGTTGGTACACCCAGTCCGGGACATCGTCAAGATGGTTCCCAAAGGGACCCAGATCTGGGTTGAGCGGGCATCGCCGGCCATCCGCACCACCACTCCGCCCCGTGGCCAACGACCATGTTGACACACCAAGGAACTGAAGGAAATATTCCCTAGAGGCAATAATAAAGTTGTTATTTATATTTCTTTATATCATGATAATTTTTTATTATTCATGCTAGAATTGTATTAACCGGAAACTTAGTACATGTGTGAATACATAGACAAAACAGAGTGTCCCTAGTATGCCTCTACTAGACTAGCTCATTGATCAAAGATGGTTATGTTTCCTAGCCATAGACATGAGTTGTCATTTGATCAATAGGATCACATCATTAGGAGAATGATGTGATGGACAAGACCCATCCGTTAGCTTATCACTATGATCGTTTAGTTTTACTACTATTGCTTTCTTCATGACTTATACATGTTCCTATGACTATGAGATTATGCAACTCCCGAATACCAGAGGAACACCTTGTGTGCTATCAAACGTCACAACATAACTAGGTGATTATAAAGATACTCTACAGGTGTCTCCGAAAGTGTTCGTGGTGTTGGCATAGATCAAGAATAGGATTTGTCACTCCGAGTGTCGGAGAGGTATCTCTGGGCCCTCTCAGTAATGCACATCATAATAAGCCTTGCAAGCAAATGACTAATGAGTTAGTCACGATATGATGTATTACGGAACTAGTAAAGAGACTTGCCGGTAATGAGATTGAACTAGGTATTGAGATACCGACGATCAAATCTCACGCAAGTAACATACCGATGACAAAAGGAACAACGTATGTTGTTATGCGGTTTGACCGATAAAGATCTTCGTAGAATATGTAGGAGCCAATATGAGCATCCAGGTTCCGCTATTGGTTATTGACCGGAGATGAGTCTCGGTCATTTCTACATACTTCTCGAACCCGTAGGGTCCGCACGCTTAACGTTTGATGACGATCGGTATTATGAGTTTATGAGTTTTGATTTACCAAATGTAGTTCGGAGTCCCAGATTAGATCACGGACATGACGAGGAGTCTCGGAATGTCCGAGACGTAAAGATTGATATATTGGACGACTATATTCGGACACCGGAAGTGTTCCGGAAGGTTTCAGATAAAACCGGAGTGCCGGGGGGTTACCGGAACCCCCGGGGAAGTATTGGGCCCTAATGGGCTTTAGGGGAGAGAGAGGGCAGCAGCCCAGGAGGTGGCGCGCCACCTCCCATGAGGAGTCTGAATTGGACTAGGGGAGGGGGGCGCGGCCCCTCTTTCCCTCTCCCTCTCCCTCTCCTTCCTTCCCCCTCTCTCCCTCTTGGTGGACTCCTACTAGGAATAGGATTGGAATCCTATTCCTAGTAGGAGTGGCCCTCTAGGGCGCGCCATAGGGGCTGGCCGCACCTCCCCCCTTGCTCCTTTATATACGGGGGCAGGGGGCACCCAAAGACACAAAAGTTGATCTGTTGATCTCTCCCAACCTTGTGCGGTGCCTGTAGGGGAACGTTGCATGGGAAACAAAAATTTTCCTACCGTTCACCAAGATCAATCTAGGAGATGCATCTACGAGGGGAGAGTTGGATCCACATACCCTTGTAGATCGCTAAGCGGAAGCGTTAAGAACGCGGTTGATGGAGTCGTACTCGCCGCGATTCAGATCGCCGAAGATCCTAGCACCGAAGCAACGGTGCCTCCGCGTTCTTCACACGTACGGCTCGGGGACGTCTCCTCCTTCTTGATCCAGCAAGAGGTGGAGGAGAGGTTGATGGAGAACCGGCAGCACGACGGCGTGGTGGTGGTGGTGGTGGAGGATTCCAGCAGGGCTTCGCCAAGCACCGCGGGAAGACGAAGATGTTATGGGAGAGGGAGGGCAGCACCGAGGCACAAACGTGTGTTGGCTGCCCTCCCTCTGCCTCTCTTTATATAGGGGGGTAGAGAGGGGAGGGGCGCCCTAGGGTTTCCCCTAGGGGCGGCGGCCAGGGCAAAGGGGGAAGGGGGCGGCGCCCCCTGGGGCTAGGGTTTCCCCCCCAGGTGCCTTGCCCCCCAAGGCTAAGGGGGTGCGGCAGCCCTAGGGGGGTCCACCCCTCTTCGCGCATGAGGAGAGGGCCCAGGGGGGGCGCACAGCCCTATGAGGGCTGTTGTGCCCCCCCTTGTGGCCCATTAGGCCCGAAACTCCTTCCGGGACCCCCGAAACCCCTTTCGGTCATCCGCCGATTTCCCGATGCTCCCCGGTACACTTCCGGACTCCGATCACTCTCATCCTATATATCAATCTTCGTCCCCGGACCATTCCGGAGACCCTCGTCACGTCCGGGATCTCATCCGGGACTCCGAACAACCTTCGGTAACCATGCACTGTTCTCACTAACAACCCTAGCGTCACTGAACCTTAAGTGTGTAGACCCTGCGGGTTCGGAAACCATGTAGACATGACCGAGATACTCCCAGGTCAATAACCAATAGCGGGATCTGGATACCCATATTGGATCCCACACGTTTCTCGATGATCTCATCGGATGAACCACGATGTCAAGGATTCAGGCAATCCCGTATACAGTTCCCTTTGTCTCGTCGGTATGTTACTTGCCCGAGATTCGATCGTCGGTATCTCTATACCTAGTTCAATCTCGTTACCGGCAAGTCTCTTTACTCGTTACCGTAATACATAATCCCGTGACTAACTACTTAATCACTTTGAGCTCATTGAGATGATGTATTACCGAGTGGGCCCGGAGATACCTCTCCGTCACACGGAGTGACAAATCCCAGTCTCGATCCATGTCAACTCAACAGACACCCTCGGAGATACCTGTAGAGTACCTTTATAGTCACCCAGTTACGTTGCGACGTTTGGCACACACAAAGCACTCCTACGGTGTCAGTGAATTACATGATCTCATGGTCATAGGAACTTATACTTGACATGCAGAAAACTATAGCGATAACTGATACGATCAAAAGCTATGTTTAACGTTTGGGTCTCGTCCATCACATCATTCTCCTAATGATGTGATCCCGTTATCAAATGACAACTCATGTCTATGACCTGGAAACCACGGTCATCTTTGATCAACGAGCTAGTCCTGTAGAGGCTTACTAGGGACACAAAGTCTGTCTATTCATCCACACATGTATTTGAGTTTCCAATCAATACAGTTATAGCATGGATAATAAACGATTATCATGAACAAGGAAATATAATAATAACTCTTTTATTATTGCCTCTAGGGCATATTTCCAACAGTCTCCCACTTGCACTAGAGTCAATAATCTAGCATTACAAGGTAATGAATCTAACACCCATAGAGTCTTGGTGTTGATCATGCTTAGCCCGTGGAAGAGGCTTAGTCAACGGATCTGCAACATTCAAATCTGTGTGTACTTTGCAAATGCTTATGTCCTCCTCCTTGACCGAATCGCGGATGGAATTGAAGCGTCGCTTTATGTGTCTGGTCCTCTTGTGAAACCTTGGTTCCTTGGCTAGAGCAATGGCACCAGTGTTGTCACAGAACAGAGTCATTGGGTTTAGTGCACTAGGCACTACTCCAAGATCTGTCATGAACTCCTTCATCCAGACACCTTCCTTTGCCGCCTCCGAGGCAGCTATGTACTCCGCTTCGCATGTAGAATCGGCTACCACGCTCTGCTTGGAACTGCACCAGCTTACCGCTCCCCCGTTGAGAATATATACATATCCGGTTTGTGACTTAGAGTCATCCGGATCAGTGTCAAAGCTTGCATCGACGTAACCCTTTACGACGAGCTCTTGATCACCTCCATAAACGAGAAACATTTCCTTAGTCCTTTTCAGGTACTTTAGGATATTCTTGACCGCTGTCCAGTGATCCATACCAGGATTACTTTGAAACCTTCTGGCCATACTTATGGCAAGGCTGACATCTGGTCTTGTGCACAGCATTGCATACATGATAGAGCCTATGGCTGAAGCATAGGGGACGACACTCATCTTTTCTCTATCTTCCGCAGTCACTGGGCATTGAGTCTTACTCAACTTTGTACCTTGCAATACCGGCAAGAACCCCTTCTTGGATTGATCCATTTTGAACTTCTTCAAAACTTTATCAAGGTATGTACTTTGTGAAAGTCCTATCAAGCGTCTTGATCTATCTCTATAGATCTTGATGCCCAATATGAAAGCAGCTTCACCGAGATCCTTCATCGAAAAACTCTTGTTCAAATATCCCTTCACGCTATCCAAAAATTCTATATTGTTTCCAATCAGCAATATGTCATCCACATATAATATTAGAAACGCTATAGAGCTCCCACTCACTTTCTTGTAAATACAAGCTTCTCCGTAAACTTGTACAAACCCAAACGCTTTGATCACCTCATCAAAGCGAAGATTCCAACTCCGAGATGCTTGCACCAGCCCATAAATGGAACGCTGGAGTTTGCAAACTTTGTCAGCATTCTCTAGATCGACAAAACCTTCCGGTTGTATCATATACAACTCTTCCTTAAGAAAACCGTTAAGGAACGCTGTTTTGACATCCATCTGCCAAATTTCATAATCGAAATATGCAGCTATTGCTAACATGATTCGGACGGATTTAAGCATCGCTACGGGTGAGAAAGTCTCATCGTAGTCAATTCCTTGAACTTGTGAAAAACCCTTTGCCACAAGTCGAGCTTTATACACGGTGACATTTCCGTCAGCGTCCGTCTTCCTCTTAAAGATCCATTTATTCTGAATGGCCTTCCGCCCTTCAGGTAATACTTCCAAAGTCCATACTTTGTTTTCATACATGGATCCCATCTCGGATTTCATGGCCTCTAACCATTTGTCGGAATCCGGGCCCACCATCGCTTCTCCATCGCTCGTAGGTTCACTGTTGTCCAACAACATGACCTCTAAGACAGGGTTACCATACCACTCAGGTGCAGTGCGTACCCTTGTCGACCTATGAGGTTCGGTAGTAACTTGATCAGAAGCTTCTTGATCATCATCATCGGCTTCCTCTTCAACCTCTGCAGGCTCCACAAAAACATCTTTCTGCGCTGCTCTGATCTCTGGTTGAAGCAGAGGTTCAATAACCTCATCAAGTTCTACCTTCCTCCCACTCAATTCTTTCGAGAGAAACTCTTTCTCGAGAAAGGACCCATTCTTAGCGACAAACACTTTGCCCTCGGATCTGAGATAGAAGGTGTACCCAACCGTCTCTTTTGGGTATCCTATGAAGACACATTTGTCCGCTTTGGGTTCGAGCTTTTCTGGCTGAAGCCTTTTGACGTAAGCATCGCAACCCCAAACTTTGAGAAAAGACAACTTCGGTTTCTTACCAAACCATAGTTCATACGGTGTTGTCTCAACGGACTTGGATGGAGCCCTATTTAAAGTGAATGCAGCTGTCTCTAACGCATATCCCCAGAACGATAGTGGCAAATCGGCAAGAGACATCATAGAACGTACCATATCTAATAGGGTTCGATTACGACGTTCGGACACACCATTACGCTGTGGTGTTCCAGGTGGCGTCAACTGTGAAACAATTCCACATTTTCTTAAGTGATCGCCAAACTCATAACTCAGATATTCTCCCCCTCGATCAGATCGTAGGAACTTGATCTTCTTGTTACGATGATTTTCAACTTCACTCTGAAATTGTTTGAACTTTTCAAAAGTTTCAGACTTATGCTTCATCAAGTAAATACACCCATATCTACTTAAGTCGTCAGTGAAGGTGAGAAAATAACGATATCCACCGCGCGCCGTTACACTCATCGGACCACACACATCAGTATGTATGATTTCCAATAAGTCACTTGCCCGTTCCATTGTCCCTGAAAACGGGGTCCTTGTCATCTTGCCCATGAGGCACGGCTCGCATGTGTCAAGTGATTCAAAATCAAGAGACTCCAAAAGTCCATCAGCATGGAGCTTCCTCATGCGTTTCACGCCGATATGACCCAGACGGCAGTGCCACAAGAAAGTGGTATTATCATTATCAACTCTACATCTTTTGGCATCAATGTTATGAACATGTGTATCATCACTATCGAGATTCAATAAGAATAAACCCCTCACTTCGGGTGCATGACCATAAAAGATATTACCCATATAAATAGAACAACCTTTATTCTCTGATTTAAATGAGTAACCGTCTCGCAATAAACAAGATCCAGATATAATGTTCATGCTTAACGCAGGCACTAAATAACAATTATTCAGGTTCATAACTAATCCCGATGGTAATCGAAGAGCGAGCGTGCCGACGGCGATCACATCAACCTTGGAACCATTTCCCACGCGCATCGTCACTTCGTCCTTCGCCAGCCTCCGTTTATTCCGCAGTTCCTATTTAGAGTTGCAAATGTGAGCAACCGAACCGGTATCAAATACCCAGGCACTACAACGAGAGTTGGTAAGGTACACATCAATAACATGTATATCACATATACCTTTGTTGTTGTTGTTGGCCCCCTTCTTGTCTGCCAGATACTTGGGGCAGTTCCGCTTCCAGTGGCCGTTCCCCTTGCAATAGAAACACTCAGTCTCTGGCTTAGGCCCAGCCTTGGGTTTCTTCACTGGATGAGCAACTGCCTTGCCACCCTTCTTAGAGTTACCCTTCTTGCCCTTGCCATTCTTCTTGAAACTGGTGGTTTTATTGACCATCAACACTTGATACTCCTTCTGGATGTCTGCCTCAGCGACTTTCAGCATCGAAAACAGCTCGGCGATGGTTTTGTTCATCCCTTGCATGTTATACTGCTGCACGAAGCTCTTGTAGCTAGGCGGCAGTGACTGGAGAATTCTGTCAATGATAGCCTCATCCGGGAACACAAGTCCCAGATCAGCTATGCGGGTATAGTACCCAGACATCTTCAGTAAGTGCTCACTGACAGACGAATTCTCCTCCATCTTGCAGGCAAAGAATTTATCGGTGGTCTCATACCTCTCGATCTTAGCATTCTTTTCAAAGATGAACTTCAACTCCTGGTACATCTCATATGCCCCATGACGTTCAAAACGCCTTTGAAGTCCTCCTTCCAAACCATACAACATGGCACACTGCACTATTGAGTAGTCATCCGAACGCGACTGCCAGACGTTCATAACGTCCGCAGAGGCTGTAGGAGCGGGGGGTTCACCTAGCGGTGCATTTAGGACATAAACCTTTTGGGCAGCTGTGAGGATGATCCTCAGATTGCGGAGCCAGTCCACAAAGTTGCTCCCATCATCTTTCAGTTTAGCTTTCTCTAGGAACGCATTAAAATTCAGGGGAGCTACTGCGCGAGCCATCTACAACAAAAGATTTGCAAAGACATTTTAGACTATTGTTCATGATAAGTGAGTTATTACCTAATCAAATTATTTATAACTCCCACTCAAATTGACATCCCTCTGGTCATTCGAGCGTGACATGATCCAGATCCACCAACTCAAGTCCGATCATCACGTGAGATGAGGTGGTGTCAATGGTGAACATCTACATCTTGATCATATCTACTATATGACTCATGCTCGACCTTTCGGTCCTCCGTGTTCCGAGGCCATGTCTGTACATGCTAGGCTCGTCAAGTCTAACCCGAGTGTTCTGCATGTGCAAAACTGGCTTGCACCCGTTGTATGCGAACGTAGAGTCTATCACACCCGATCATCACGTGGTGCTTCGAAACGACGAACCTTCGCAACGGCGCACACTCGGGGGGAACACAATTTTATCTTGAAATTTTAGTGAAGGATCATCTTATAATGCTACCGTCGTCCTAAGCAAAATAAGATGCATAAAAGGATTAACATCACATGCAAATCATAAGTGACATGATATGGCCATCAACTCGTGCTTTTGATCTCCATCTCCAAAGCACCGGCATGATCTCCATCGTCACCGGCGCCACACCATGATCCCCATCATCATGATCTCCATCATCGTGTCGCCATCGGGGTTGTCGCGCGCCCACCATGCTCTTACTACTATTGCTACCGTTTAGCGATAAAGTAAAGCATTACAAAGCGCTTAATGATTGACACGCAGGTCATACAAAAATTAAAGACAACCCTATGGCTCCTGCCGGTTGCCGTATACATCGACATGCAAGTCGATATTAACTATTACAACATGATCATCTCATACATCAAATATATCTCATCATGTCATTGGCCATATCATATCACACACATACCCTGCAAAAACAAGTTAGACGTCCTCTAATTTGTTGTTGCATGTTTTACGTGGCTGCTATGGGTATCTAGCAAGAACGTTTCTTACCTACGCAAAGCCACAACGGTGATATTCAAGTTGCTATTTAACCTTCTACAAGGACCGCCTTGTTCTATTCCGATTCAACTAAGATAGGAGAGACAGACACCCGCCAGCCATCTTATGCAACAAAAGTCACATGTCTGTCGATGGAACCGGTCTCATGTACGTGGACATGTAAAGTTGGTCCGGGCCGCTTCATCCCATAATACCGCTGAATCAAGAAAGACTAAGGAGGGCAGCAATTTAAACATCAACGCCCACAAACCCTTTTGTGTTCTACTCGTGAAAACATCTACGCAAGATCCTAGCTCATGATGCCACTGTAGGGGAACGTTGCATGGGAAACAAAAATTTTCCTACCGTTCACCAAGATCAATCTAGGAGATGCATCTACGAGGGGAGAGTTGGATCCACATACCCTTGTAGATCGCTAAGCGGAAGCGTTAAGAACGCGGTTGATGGAGTCGTACTCGCCGCGATTCAGATCGCCGAAGATCCTAGCACCGAAGCAACGGTGCCTCCGCGTTCTTCACACGTACGGCTCGGGGACGTCTCCTCCTTCTTGATCCAGCAAGGGGTGGAGGAGAGGTTGATGGAGAACCGGCAGCACGACGGCGTGGTGGTGGTGGTGGTGGAGGATTCCAGCAGGGCTTCGCCAAGCACCGCGGGAAGACGAAGATGTTATGGGAGAGGGAGGGCAGCACCGAGGCACAAACGTGTGTTGGCTGCCCTCCCTCTGCCTCTCTTTATATAGGGGGGTAGAGAGGGGAGGGGCGCCCTAGGGTTTCCCCTAGGGGCGGCGGCCAGGGCAAAGGGGGAAGGGGGCGGCGCCCCCTGGGGCTAGGGTTTCCCCCCCAGGTGCCTTGCCCCCCAAGGCTAAGGGGGTGCGGCAGCCCTAGGGGGGTCCACCCCTCTTGGCGCATGAGGAGAGGGCCCAGGGGGGGCGCACAGCCCTATGAGGGCTGTTGTGCCCCCCCTTGTGGCCCATTAGGCCCGAAACTCCTTCCGGGACCCCCGAAACCCCTTTCGGTCATCCGCCGATTTCCCGATGCTCCCCGGTACACTTCCGGACTCCGATCACTCTCATCCTATATATCAATCTTCGTCCCCGGACCATTCCGGAGACCCTCGTCACGTCCGGGATCTCATCCGGGACTCCGAACAACCTTCGGTAACCATGCACTGTTCTCACTAACAACCCTAGCGTCACTGAACCTTAAGTGTGTAGACCCTGCGGGTTCGGAAACCATGTAGACATGACCGAGACACTCCCAGGTCAATAACCAATAGCGGGATCTGGATACCCATATTGGTTCCCACACGTTTCTCGATGATCTCATCGGATGAACCACGATGTCAAGGATTCAGGCAATCCCGTATACAGTTCCCTTTGTCTCGTCGGTATGTTACTTGCCCGAGATTCGATCGTCGGTATCTCTATACCTAGTTCAATCTCGTTACCGGCAAGTCTCTTTACTCGTTACCGTAATACATAATCCCGTGACTAACTACTTAATCACTTTGAGCTCATTGAGATGATGTATTACCGAGTGGGCCCGGAGATACCTCTCCGTCACACGGAGTGACAAATCCCAGTCTCGATCCATGTCAACTCAACAGACACCCTCGGAGATACCTGTAGAGTACCTTTATAGTCACCCAGTTACGTTGCGACGTTTGGCACACACAAAGCACTCCTACGGTGTCAGTGAATTACATGATCTCATGGTCATAGGAACTTATACTTGACATGCAGAAAACTATAGCGATAACTGATACGATCAAAAGCTATGTTTAACGTTTGGGTCTCGTCCATCACATCATTCTCCTAATGATGTGATCCCGTTATCAAATGACAACTCATGTCTATGACCTGGAAACCACGGTCATCTTTGATCAACGAGCTAGTCCTGTAGAGGCTTACTAGGGACACAAAGTCTGTCTATTCATCCACACATGTATTTGAGTTTCCAATCAATACAGTTATAGCATGGATAATAAACGATTATCATGAACAAGGAAATATAATAATAACTCTTTTATTATTGCCTCTAGGGCATATTTCCAACAGTGCCCCCTCCACAGAAACACACCTCGGTCATATTGTTACAACGCTTAGGCGAAGCCCTGCGACGGTAACTTCATCATCACCGTCACCACGCCGTCGTGCTGACGAAACTCTCCCATGAAGCTCAACTAGATCAAGAGCTCGTGGGACGTCATCAAGCTGAACGTGTGCTGAACGCGGAGGTACCGTACGTTCAGTGCTTGATCGGTTGGATCGCGAAGAGTTCGACTACATCAACCGCGTCACTAGACACTTCTGCTTTCGGTGTACGAGGGTACGTAGACACATGATACGTCCAAAACGTATCTATAATTTCTGCTTGCTCCATGCTTCTTTTGTGTGATATTGCTATGATATTGATGCACTTCCATGCACTTTTGATCATATTTGGACTAACCTATTAAATCAGTGCACCACAGTGCCAGTTCCTGTTTTCTGCTGTTTTTCTATTTCAGGTTTCCCCCATATTAAAAGTGCTCCAAAACTTCCAGGAAAAATCAGCGTACAGGAAGCTTCGCGAAGAACCAAAGATGGGCCAGAGGGAAGCCAGGGGAGGCCCAGGCGGCCACCTGGCACGGCCCCACCCCTGGCCGCGCCAAGGGGGCGCCTGGGGCCCCTGCTCCGCCTCTGGCTGCCCCCCTTCGCATATATATCCCTCTCGTCCTGAAACCCTCGAGGACAGAACCCTTTTTCACGATCTCGCCTCTGTTCCGCCGCCGCAGCGCTTCCAAGATCGGGAGCATCGGGAGAACTCTTCCCGGCACCCTGTCGGAGGGGAGAACCACCACCGGGAGCTTCTCCACCACCATGGACGCTTCCCGGATGAGTCGTGAGTAGTCCACCTTGGACCATGGGTCCATGATCAGTAGCTATGTGATGTTCTCCTCCCCTCTTTGCTCTTCATGGTTTAGACCTCGTGAGCTGCACTACATGATCGAGGCACATATGTAATCTTTCTGCTGTTGCTTTGCTGAGTTTGCTGGGATCTGATGGATTATGAGACTATGTTCAGATTGTGTTTGAGTAATATATTTGATTCACCTGTTTTATATCTTTGTTCTTGAGTAATTCTTGCATGTTCTCCGTTGCTGCTTATTGCTTTGGCCAAGTAGTAGGTAGTAACTCCAAGAGGGAGCGTTATGCTTGATTGTGGGTTCATGCCCCCTGATGACTAGCTTGAGTGATAGAAACATGAGTCTAGGGGATGTGTTGTTGCCACAAGGGAGAAAACAACGGTGCTTGTACTTGCGGGTGCAAGGATTGTTTACTTTACGCAAAGTTCTTTTAATGCAGTTGTGTGTTGCTTTGAGTTTACACTTTGGGTGGGATTCGCAACTTAATACCAGCGAGATGTTCTGGATAGATATTTCAAGGTGGATGATTAGTAGTAGATGCAGATGGATTTCGGTGTACTTGCCTTGGCGTACCGCCCATGCTTTTGAGCCTCTACCTTTCTTTGCAGCATAGTTAGCATTGGTTTGTGGACATAATCCTGTCAATTGCCCAGCTGTAATTTGTTTACCTCGCTTTGCTGTTTTATCGTCTTTTGGGAGAGAGACATCACTAGTGAACATCATGGGACCCCGGTCCATATTACCACCGCTGATCACACCTTCTATTTACTTCCTGTTTTTATTTCCTAGTTGCAGTCATAGCTATCATTACTATCTCTTGTGTTTGATCCTTTGTAAACAACAAGGCCGGAGGGATTGACAACCTCTCTGTACTCGTTGGGAGCAAAGTTATCTGTATCTGTGTGCAGGTCCCGTCAACCGCTAAGTTTCTGGCGCCGTTGACACCTACTTGTCGACCCTCGGAGTCTCACGGGATTCGTTCCTTGGTACCTTTGCCAAGGGAAATTTGCCGCTACGCTACATCTCAACCTTCCACTTGGGGTAACCAACGAGGGGCGAGAAGCCATCAAGCAAGTTTCTGGCGCCGTTGCCGGGGACTCCACTCTTCAAGATAGGGGAGTTGCACGCTATCTTTTATCTTTGCTTTTTAGTCTTGTTAGTTTACCTTTCAGTTTTTGCTTTAGTGTCCCTTACCAAAAATCACAAAAATAGTTATCTTGCTTGCTGCTGCTATGGGTTCCACCGAGAACACCAAGTTGTGTGACTTCACTAGTCATAACAACAATGACTTTATCTGCACGCCTATTGCTACACCTGCCACTTCAGCACCTTCTTATGAGATTAAACCTGCTTTACTGAACCTAGTTATGAAAGATCAATTCTCCGGTGCTGGAGATGATGCTGCTTTGCACTTAAATAATTTTGTTGAGCTCTGTGATATGCAAAAGTACAAAGAAGTAGATGGTGATATTGTTAAGCTTAAGCTTTTTCCTTTCTCCTTGAGAGGAGGAGTTAAAATCTGGTTTCAATCCTTGCCTAGGAATAGTATAGATTCTTGGGACAAGTGCAAGGATGCCTTTATTGGGAAGTACTATCCCCCTGCTAAAATTATCCAATTAAGGAGTAACATAATGAATTTTAAACAATTGGATAATGAACACGTTGCCCAAGCTTGGGAACGCATGAAATCTCTTGTCAAGAACTGCCCTACTCATGGTTTGACTACTTGGATGGTTATCCAAACTTTTTATGCAGGCTTGAACTTTACCTCGCGGAACTTGTTAGATTCGGTCGCGGGAGGAACCTTTATGTCAACTACACTTGGTGCTGCCACGAAACTTCTCGACGAGATGATGACCAATTATTCCCAATGGCACACCGAACGTGCTCCAACAGGTAGGAAGGTAAACTCTGTCGAGGAGATTTCCTCCCTAAATGAAAAAGTTGACTTGATCATGTCTCTACTTTCCAAGCAATCTTCTATTGATCCTCATGATGTCCCTTTAAATTCTTTGATTGCTCAAGATCAAGTAGATGTGAACTTTATCTCTAGAAACAACTTCAATAACAATGCTTATAGGAGTAATTTTGGTAGCAACCCTAGACCGTTCCCCTCTAATTCCTATGGGAACAACAATGCTTATCCTAGCACCAAGAACTCCACTTCTGAACTAGAGATTATGCTTAAAGACTTCATCACTACCCAAAAGGCCTTCAATAAGAGTGTAGAAGAAAAACTAGACAAACTAGATAATCTCTCTTCGAAGGTAGACAATTTAGCCCATGAGGTAGAGTTGCTTAAAATTAGAACTTCTCCTCTTGAGGAGAGGAAGACCACTCCTATGAATGCTATTCAAGTGCAAATTAATGAAAACATTAGGATGATGGCTAAACTTAAAGAGAGATGGGCTAGAGAAAAGGAGGAAGAAGATAGAATTAAGAGCCTTCCTACCCACCACACTATTGCTACTATCCAAGTTGTTGAGGATATCCAAACTCTTAGCACCCAATGCACTCCTAGTCCCATTGGACCTATTAATGGTGATGCTATGACCTCAACCGTAGAAGAAGAAACTCCTATGACCATAGAAGCTACCAAACAAGTGAGCCTAAAGGACACCACTACCACTTTACTTGATAGTAGTGACCTTGATTTTGATAATTGCACCCTTTCTGAAGGTATTGGTTTTCTTCACAAGATGTCAAGAGATCCCCACACTAGCACACTTAATCTTGCCTTCACGGAGCATATCACTAATGCTCTTATCAAAGCTAGGGAGGAGAAGCTTAGGGTAGAAGCCTCCATACCTAGAAAGCTAGAAGATAGTTGGGATCCTATGATTAAAATTAAGTTGAATAACTTCTCTTGCTATGCTTTATGTGATGTTGGAGCTAGTACCTCCGTTATGCCCAAAAGAATGTATGATATGTTTGAATTGAAACCTTTTGATCCTTGTTCTTTTGGTGTTCGTCTTGTTGATTCTTCCGTAAAGAAACCTTTGGGGAAGATCGACGATGTTCTTATCATTGCCAATGACAATTATGTTCCCGTTGATTTTACTATTATGGATATTGAATGTGAACATTCATGTCCAATTATTTTGGGACGTCCTTTTCTTCGCACCGTTGGTTCTATCATTGACATGAAAGAGGGGAATATAAAATTCCAATTCCCTCTCAAGAAAGGGATGGAACACTTCCCTAGAAAGAAGATTAAGTTGCCGTTTGAGTCCATTACACGGGCTAGCTATTCTCTTACTCTTGATAAAACTTGATCTTCTCTTTTTGCATCATGCCTAGCTTAAAGGCATAAAAGAAAGCGCTTTTGGGAGGCAGCCCACAACGAATTAGGTTTTATTTTGCTTTTGTTGTGTCTTGATGTTTGTTACTACAGTAGCATCATCATTGTATCTTTTCTTTTCAGCTTTGTGCCAAGTTTAGCCTCCGATTGCAAGAAAGTTCAAAAGTTGTGACGTGCTGTCCAGAAAACAGATTATGTCCTTGGACAGAAAAAATCGAATAAAATCACCAGATCATCTTTTTTATCTGAATATTTTTGACAGCGTGCTCTATACAATTGGCTTTCGAGCGTCTGTTCTGAGTTTTTTGATTTGAGTTGCAGAAGTGCCCCGAAAAAATTATTTACTACCTGCTGGTCTGTTTTTCACAGATTCTGTCCTGTTTTGCCTTTTCTTCGTTTCGCAAACCTTGAGATTGCTTTTTCTTTGCAAAAACCTTTTGGCAATCTTGAGAAACAGTAGCTCTTCAAGATTATCTTTATTTCCAGTAGGGAAAAAATTATTTTATTGTGGGTACTAACCTCGCTAATCAGATTATGATGAGTTATGTATGAAGGGAGTTTTCAAGTGTGCGAGGGAAGATGATAAAACAAGATTCAGGAGGGTCAAACGCTCAAGCTTGGGGATGCCCCCGTGCACCCCCAAGAAATATTCAAGAAGACTCAAGCGTCTAAGCTTGGGTATGCCCCCATGCATCCCCTTCTCCATCAACAATTATCAGTTCGTCTTTCGTTCCACTATGATTTTATCACTTCATGCGTTATGTGCTATGCTTGGAGCGTCTTGCTCTTAGTTTCTTTTTTTTAGTTTTCTTTAGATTTGCTTGCTGTTCATAACAAGTTAGAACCCAGCTTTCTTTGTGTGGGAGAGAAACACGCTCCGCTTCAACCTAGAACACAACATAGGATTTTCATGCTTATCTTTGTTGTGTGTGTTCTTTGTCTTTCCATAGCTGTTGTCATGTTTAGCTCTTAGTTTTCATGCTTTTCTTTTTAAAGAGCTTTTGTTTAGTTGGTTGCTGAACTCTCTTGAGTTTTCATGTTTATCTTGTTAAGAGAGTTTGCCTGTTGCACTGAGTTGTGTGTCTTAACTTAAAGTAGGTAATTGAGGTTGCTATTTAATTTTAGTAGTAACTTGCAATAGTTTTGAGGTATTGCCATGAGTAATGTCTGAACTTTTGGTGTCAAGAGCTTTAGCCTATTAGTGATAGATGTCGTATTTTGGGCAATCCGTGTTTATTTTCGAAAACCTACAAAATAGTAGAGAACTTTAGCTACTAGATGGATCACTAATCTTTGGAGGGATCGAATATTAGAGTACACTCACGTACCATGAGTCGAGGATGCGCAAGGATAACCAAACCCCCATACACTCCTCCTCGGGGTACTTGTCTCTTTGTGAACCTCCTAATTAGATTGAGAGTTACCGATAATAAGTGCATGAGTTCTTCGGACTAATGTGAGTATTCGAAAGTTGACACTTCCACCTAGCCATATTTTTCTAGCCTCTTCGGTACCGTGCATTGCCCTTTCTCACCTCGAGAGTTGGCGCATACTTCGCCGGTGCATCCAAATCCTTGGCACGATACGCTCTGTCATCATAAGCCTCATTATATCCTTCCTCAAAACAGCCACCATACCTACCTATCAAGCCATTTACATAGCCTTTCCGAGATACATTGCCATGCAACATCCATCTTCTCATGACTTGATCTTCATGTCATACATGCTTTTTGCTTGATCGATGAGCCGCATGCTAGTTGGGCCTTGCCCTAATCATTGCTACATGACGCGCTAGTATCATTGCATATCATGCTACACCGGCAGAGGCATACATTTGCATACATCATGATAGTTTCATTTTCTTTATGTTGAGTACTTTTGTAAAGTGTGAAAGATCTTCTATACTTCTTGTAATACATAGAGTGTTGCCCCTAAAGTGAGGAAACGATCCCAAAGAGGACAAAATCAAAAGATCCCAAAGAGGACAAATGAGAGTTAAATAGAAAGAGCCATTGAGGCCACAAAAAAATAAAAAAAATAGAAATAAGAGAAAAAGAAATAAAAAGAGAGAAGGGGGCACACTACTATTCCTTTTGAGAGATCCACACTCGTACTCCATCTTATACCTTGTACTCCATAGAGATTATCATTCATGCATATAGCTATGTGGGGACCTTCACACTATAGAACTTGGCTTGTATATTCCAATGATGAGCCTCCTCAAAAGAGCTCTAGGTCTTCTTGAGCGAGCAAGTTGGATGCACCCCCACTAGTTCCATTGGAGAGCTTACCTTAGCTCATATGTGCATCCGTTGCATGGCAATCCCTACTCCTCACATCATATCTATCATTTGGCTTTCTCTCGCCTATGATTGTCCTCATTGATGTGAGCCTTTCACACCTTTTTTGTCTTCCCCCTTCATCATTTTTCTCTCTTTGCCATCCTAAGTGTCAACTTTCTTGCTTACGCTCATCCATTGCATGAGTGCTCAAAATATCGAAAGGGAGTGGATCATTTTGACTTGTACCTGGCTAGTGGTCTGGGGATGAGTCAAGATAAGATTCCAAAGAAGACCAAGTGTGAAACTTTAGTAGATTAAGTTCTCAACAATACAAAAACTATGTTTTACTCTCTCGTATATCCATATCCCCTTTCTTGCACGCAAACAACATTTGGAGACGTTCGAGTCACGGACAGCGAGAGCTCTTGCACCTTTATGTTCTTATGTTGCTTGTTACAATGCTAATATAGACTCTTGCTTGTTATGACTTGAATTGAATTACACGCCTTGATTGCTTTACTTAAAAAGTTCTTATATGGTTGGTAGCATGTCACCATAGAAATTATGCTTGTTATCATTTACCTACTCGAGGACGAGCAGGAATTAAGCTTGGGGATGTTGATACGTCCAAAACGTATCTATAATTTCTGCTTGCTCCATGCTTCTTTTGTGTGATATTGCTATGATATTGATGCACTTCAATGCACTTTTGATCATATTTGGACTAACCTATTAACTCAGTGCACCACAGTGCCAGTTCCTGTTTTCTGTTGTTTTTCTATTTCAGGTTTCCCCCATATTAAAAGTGCTCCAAAAATTCCAGGAAAAATCAGCGTACAGGAAGCTTCGCGAAGAACCAAAGATGGGCCAGAGGGGAGCCAGGGGAGGCCCAGGCGGCCACCTGGCGCGGCCCCACCCCTGGCCGCGCCAGGGGGGCGCCTGGGGCCCCTGCTCCGGCTCTGGCTGCCCCCCTTCGCATATATATCCCTCTCGTCCCGAAACCCTCAAGGACAGAACCCTTTTTCGCGATCTCGCCTCTGTTCCGCCGCCGCAGCGCTTCCAAGATCGGGAGCATCAGGAGAACTCTTCCCGGCACCGTGCCGGAGGGGAGAACCACCACCGGGAGCTTCTCCACCACCATGGACGCTTCCCGGATGAGTCGTGAGTAGTCCACCTTGGACCATGGGTCCATGATCAGTAGCTATGTGATGTTCTCCTCCCCTCTTTGCTCTTCATGGTTTAGACCTCGTGAGCTGCCCTACATGATCGAGGCACATATGTAATCTTTCTGCTGTTGCTTTGCTGAGTTTGCTGGGATCTGATGGATTATGAGACTATGTTCAGATTGTGTTTGAGTAATATATTTGATTCACCTCTTTTATATCTTTGTTCTTGAGTAATTCTTGCATGTTCTCCGTTGTTGTTTATTGCTTTGGCCAAGTAGTAGGTAGTAACTCCAAGAGGGAGCGTTATGCTTGATTGTGGGTTCATGCCCCCTGATGACTAGCTTGAGTGACAGAAACATGAGTCTAGGGGATGTGCTGTTGCCACAAGGGATAAAACAACGGTGCTTGTACTTGCGGGTGCAAGGATTGTTTACTTTACGCAAAGTTCTTTTAATGCAGTTGTCTGTTGCTTTGAGTTTACACTTTGGGTGGGATTCGCAACTTAATACCAGCGAGATGTTCTGGATAGATATCTCAAGGTGGATGATTAGTAGTAGATGCAGATGGATTTCGGTCTACTTGCCTTGGCGTACCGCCCATGCTTTTGAGCCTCTACCTTTCTTTGCAGCATAGTTAGCATTGGTTTGCGCACATAATCCTGTCAATTGCCCAGCTGTAATTTGTTTACCTCGCTTTGCTGTTTTATCGTCTTTTGGGAGAGAGACATCACTAGTGAACATCATGGGACCCCGGTTCATATTACCACCGCTGATCACACCTTCTATTTACTTCCTGTTTTTATTTCCTAGTTGCAGTCATAGCTATCATTACTATCTCTTGTGTTTGATCCTTTGTAAACAACAAGGCCGGAGGGATTGACAACCTCTCTGTACTCGTTGGGAGCAAAGTTATCTGTATCTGTGTGCAGGTCCCGTCAACCGCTAAGTTTCTGGCGCCGTTGACACCTACTTGTCGACCCTCGGAGTCTCATGGGATTCGATCCTTGGTACCTTTGCCAAGGGAAATTTGCCGCTACGCTACATGTCAACCTTCCACTTGGGGTAACCAACGAGGGGCGAGAAGCCATCAACACACTCTCCCCTCTCGTTGCTATGCATCTGGTAGATAGATCTTGCGTGATCGTAGGAAAATTTTGAAATACTATGTTCCCCAACAGTGGTATCATGAGCCAGGTCTATGCGTAGATGATATGCACGAGTAGAACACAATGAGTTGTGGGCGGTAATAGTCATACTGCTTACCAGCATGTCATACTTTGGTTCGGCGGTATTGTGAGATGAAGCGGCCCGGACCGATATTACGCGTACGCTTACGCGAGACTGGTTTCGTCGTTATGAGCACTCGTTGCTTAAAGGTGACTGGCGGGTGTCTGTCTCTGTCACTTTAGTTGAATCGAGTGTGGCTACACCCGGTCCTTGTGAAGGTTAAAACAGCACATACTTGACGAAAAATCGTTGTGGTGTATATGTATGTAAGGACGGTTCTTGCTAAGCCCGTAGCAACCACGTAAAAGTAAAACTTGCAACAACAAAGTAGAGGACGTCTAACTTATTTTTGCAGGGCATGTTGTGAATTGTGATGTGATATGGTCAAGACATGATGAGTTATATGTTATTGTATGACATGATCATGTTTTGTAAAGTTATCGGCAACTGGCAGGAGCCATATGGTCGTCGCTTTATTGTATGAAATACAGTCGCCATGTAATTGCTTTACTTTATCACTAAGCGGTAGCGATAGTTGTGGAAGCAATAGTTGGCGAGATGACAACGATGCTACGATGGAGATCAAGGTGTCGCGCCGGTGACGATGGTGATCATGACGGTGCCTTGGAGATGGAGATCAAAAGCACAAGATGAAGATGGCCATATCATGTCACATATTTTGATTGCATGTAATATTTATCTTATTATGCTTCTTATTTTGCTTAGTACGGCGGTAGCATTATAAGATGATCCCTTACAAAATTTCAAGGTATAAGTGTTCTCCCTGAGTATGCACCGTTGCAAAAGTTCGTCGTGCCGAGACACCACGTGATGATCGGGTGTGATAAGCTCTACGTTCACATACAACGGGTGTAAGCCAGTTTTGCACACGCAAAATACACGGGTTAAACTTGACGAGCCTAGCATATGCAGATATGGCCTCGGAACACTGGAGACCAAAAGGTCGAGCGTGAATCATATAGTAGCTATGATCAACATAAGATGTTCACCATTGAAAACTATTCCATCTCACGTGATGATCGGACATGGTTTAGTTGATTTGGATCACGTGATCATTTAGATGACTAGAGGGATGTCTATCTAAGTGGGAGTTCTTAAGTAATATGAATAATTGAACTTTAATTTATCATGAACTTAGTTCTGGTAGTATTAGCATATCTATGTTATAGATCAATAGCTCGCGATGTAGCTCCCCGTTTGTTTTTTATATGTTCCTAGATAAAACTAAGTTGAAAGATGTTAGTAGCAATGATGCGGACTTGTTCCGTGATCTAAGGATTTTCCTCATTGCTGCACAGAAGAATTATGCCCTTGATGCACCGCTAGGTGACAGACCTATTGCAGGAGCAGATGCAGACATTATGAACGTTTTGACAAAAGCTCGGTATGATGACTACTTGATAGTTTAGTGCACCATGCTTTACGGCTTAGAACCGAGGCTTCAAAAATGTTTTGAATGCCACGAAGCATATAAGATGTTCCTAAGAGTTGAAATTGGTATTTCATACTCATGCCCGTATCAAGAGGTATGAGACCTCTGCCAGTACTTTGCCTACAAGATGGAGGAGAATAGCTCAACCAGTGACCATGTGCTCAGATTGTCTAGGTACTACAAATACTTGAATCAAGTGGGAGTTAATCTTCCAGATAAGATAGTAATTGACAAAGTTCTCTAGTCACTATCACCAAGTTAGTATAACTTCGTGATGAACTATAATATGCAAGGGATGACGAAAGTAATTCCCGAGCTCTTCGCGATGCTAAAATCGGCGAAGGTAGAAATCAAGAAAGAGCATCAAGTGTTGATGGTTAACAACACCACTTGTTTCAAGTAAAGGGCAAAGGGATAGAAGGGGAATTCAAGAAGAATGACAAGCAAGTTGTCACTCCTGTGAAGAAACCCAAAGCTAAACTCAAGCCTGAAACTAAGTGCTTCTACTGCAAAGGAAATGGTCACTGGAAGTGGAACTGCCCTAGATACTTGGCGGATAGGAAGGATGGCAAAGTGAACAAAGGTATATTTGATATACAGATTATTGATGTGTACTTTACTAGTGTTCATAGCAACCCCTGGGTATTTGATACCGGTTCAGTTGCTAAAATTAGTAACTCGAAACGAGAGTTGCAAAATGAACAGAGTCTAGTTAAAGGTGAAGTGACAATGTGTGTTGGAAGTGGTTCCAAGATTGATATGATCATCATCGCACACTCCCTGTACTTCCGGGATTGGTGTAGAACCTAAATAAATGTTATTTTGCATTTGCGTTGGGCATGAATATGATTTGATCATGTTTGTTGCAATACGGTTATTCATTTAAAGTCATAGAATAATTGTTATTCTGTTTACATGAATAAAACCTTCGATGGTCATACACCCAATAAAAATAGTTTGTTGGATCTCGATCGTAGTGATACACATATTCATAATATTGAAGACAAAAGATGCAAGGTTAATGATGATAGTGCAACTTATTTGTGGCACTGCTGTTTAGGTCATATTGGTGTAAAGCGCATGAAGAAACTCCATAGTGATGGACTTTTGGAATCACTTGATTATGAATCACTTGGTTCTTGCGAACCATGCCTCATGGGCAAGATGACTAAAGCTCCATTCTCCGGAACAATGGAGTGAGCAACTGATTTATTGGAAATCATACATACTGATGTATGTGGACCGATGAGTGTTGAGGCTCGCGGTGAGTATCGTTATTTTCTGACCTTCACTGATGATTTGAGCAGATATGGGTATATCTACTTGATGAAACACAAGTCTGAAACATTTGAAAAGTTCAAAGAATTTCAGAGTGAAGTAGAGAATCATCGTAACAAAAAAATAAAGTTTCTATGATCTGATCATGGAGGCGAATATTTGAGTTACGAGTTTGGTCTTCATTTGAAACAATATGGAATAGTTTCATAACTCACGCCACCCGGAACACCACAACGTAATGGTGTGTCCGGACGTCGTAACCGTACTTTATTAGATATGGTGCGATCTATGATGTCTCTTACCGATTTACCACTATTGTTTTGGGTTGTGCATTAGAGACAGTTGCATTCACGTTAAATAAGGGCACCATCTAAATCCGTTGAGACGACACCTGATGAACTGTGGTTTGGCAAGAAACCAAAGTTGTTGTTTCTTAAAGTTTGGGGTTGCGATGCTTATGTGAAAAAGCTTCAACCTGATAAGCTCGAACCGAGGTCAGAGAAATGTGTCTTCATAGGATACCCAAAGGAGACTGTTGGCTACACCTTCTATCATAGATCCGAAGGCAAGATATTCGTTGCTAAGAATGGATCCTTTCTAGAGAAGGAGTTTCTCTCGAAAGAAGTGAGTGGGAGGAAAGTGGAACTTGATGAGGTAATTGTACCTTCTCAAACTAGTTCCAGTGATTCCTACACCAATTAGTGAGGAAGCTAATGATGATGATCATGAAACTTCGGATCAAGTTACTGTTGAACTTCGTAGATCAACCAGAGTACGTTCCGCACCAGAGTGGTACGGCAACCCAGTTCTGAAAGTCATGTTACTAGACCATGATGAACCTACAAACTATGAGGAAGTGACGATGAGCCCAAATTCCGCAAAATGGCTTGAGGCCATGAAATCTGAGATGGGATCCATGTATGAGAACAAAGTGTGGCCTTTGGTTGACTTGCCCGATGATCGGCAAGCCATCGAAAATAAATGGATCTTCAAGAGGAAGACCGACGCTGACGGTAATGTTACTATTTACAAAGCTCGGCTTGTTGCAAAAGGTTTTCGACAAGTTCAAAGAGTTGACTATGATGAGACTTTCTCACCCGTAGCGATGCTTAAGTCTGTCCGAATCATGTTAGAAATTGCCGCATTTTATGAAATCTGGCAAATGGGTAACAAAACTGCATTCTTTAATGGATTTATTAAAGAAGATTTGTATATGATGCAGCCAGGAGATTTTGTCAATCCTAAAGGTGCTAACCAAATATGTAAGCTCCAGCAGTCCATCTATGGACTGGTGCAAGCATCTCAGAGTTGGAATATACGCTTTGATAAGTTGATCAAAGCATATAGTTTTATATAGACTTGCGGTGAAGCCTGTATTTACAAAAAAGTGAGTGGGAGCACTACAACATTTCTCATAAGTATATGTGAATGACATATTGTCGATCGGAAATGATGTAGAATTTTCTGGAAAGCATAAAGGAGTGTTTGAAAAGAATTTTCCAAAGAAAGACCTCGGTGAAGCTGCTTACATATTGAGCATCAAGATCTATAGAGATAGATCAAGACGCTTGATAAGTTTTTTCAATGAGTACATACCTTGACAAGTTTTTTGAAGTAATTCAAAATGGAACAGTCAAAGAAAGAGTTCTTGCCTGTGTTGCAAGGTATGAAGTTGAGTAAGACTCAAAACCCGACCACGGCGGAAGATAGAGAAAGAATGAGAGTCATTCCCTATGCCTTAGCCATAGGATCTATAAAGTATGCCATGCTGTATACCAGACCTATTGTATGCCCTGCCCTAATTTTGGCAAGGGAGTACAATTTTTTTTATCTAGGAGTAGATCATTGGACAGCGGTCAAAATTATCCTTAGAGGACTAAGGAAATATTTCTCGGTTATGGAGGTGATAAAGAGTTCGTCGTAAAGAGTTACGTCGATGTAAGCTTTAACACCGATCTGGATGACTCTGAGTCTCGATCCGGATACATATTGAAGGTGGGAGCAATTAGCCAAAGTAGCTCCGTGCAGAGCATTGTAGACATAGAAATTTGCAAAAATACACATGGATCTGAATGTAACAGACCCGCTTACTAAACTTCTCTCACGAAGCAAAACATGATCACACCTTAGTACTCTTCGGATGTTAATCACATGACAATGTGAACTAGATTGTTGACTCTAGTAAACCCTTTGGGTAGTGGTCACATGGCGATGTAAACTATGGGTGTTAATTCACATAACGATGTGAACTGTCGGTATTAAATCGCATGGTGGTGTGAACTAGATTATTGACTCTAGTGCAAGTGGGAGACTGAAGGAAATATGCCCTAGAGGCAATAATAAAGTTGTTATTTATATTTCCTTATATCATGATAAATTTTTATTATTCATGCTAGAATTGTATTAACCGAAAACTTAGTACATGTGTGAATACATAGACAAAACAGAGTGTCCCTAGTATGCCTCTACTAGACTAGCTCATTGATCAAAGATGGTTATGTTTCCTAGCCATAGACATGAGTTGTCATTTGATCAACGGGATCACATCATTAAGAGAATGATGTGATGGACAAGACCCATCCGTTAGCTTAGCACTATGATCGTTTAGTTTTACTGATATTGCTTTCTTCATGACTTATACATGTTCCTATGACTATGAGATTATGCAACTCCCGAATACCGGAGGAACACCTTGTGTGCTATCAAACGTCACAACGTAACTGTGTGATTATAAACATGATCTACAGATGTCTCCGAAAGTGTTCGTGGTGTTGGCATAGATCAAGAATAGGATTTGTCACTCCGAGTGTCGGAGAGGTATCTCTGGGCCCTCTCGGTAATGCACATCATAATAAGCCTTGCAAGCAAATAACTAATGAGTTAGTCACGAGATGATGTATTACAGAACGAGTAAAGAGACTTGCCAGTAACGAGATTCAACTAGGTATTGAGATATCGACGATCAAATCTCAGGTAAGTAACATACCGATGACAAAAGGAACAACGTATGTTGTTATGCGGTTTGACCGATAAAGATCTTTGTAGAATATGTAGGAGCCAATATGAGCATCCAGGTTCCGCTATTGGTTATTGATCGGAGATGAGTCTCGGTCATGTCTACATACTTCTCGAACCCGTAGGGTCCGCACGCTTAACGTTTGATGACGATCGGTATTATGAGTTTATGAATTTTGATGTACCGAAGGTAGTTCGGAGTCCCGGATGAGATCACGGACATGACGAGCAGTCTTGGAATGTCCGAGACGTAAAGATTGATATATTGCACGACTATGTTCGGACACCGGAAGTGTTCCCGAAGATTTCGGATAAAACCGGAGTGCCGGGGGGGTTACCGGAACCCCCCGGGGAAGTATTGGGCCCTACTGGGCTTTAGGGGAGAGAGAGGGCAGCAGCCCAGGAGGTGGCGCGCCCCCTCCCATGAGGAGTCCGAATTGGACTAGGGGAGGGGGGCGCGACCCCTCTTTCCCTCTCCCTCTCCTTCCTCCCCCCTCTCTCCCTCTTGGTGGACTCCTACTAGGAATAGGATTGGAATCCTATTCCTAGTAGGAGTGGCCCTATAGGGCGCGCCATAGGGGCTGGCCGCACCTCCCCCCTTGCTCCTTTATATACGGGGGCAGGGGCACCCAAAGACACACAAGTTGATCAGTTGATCTCTCCCAACCGTGTGCGGTGCCCCCCTCCACAGAAACACACCTCGGTCATATTGTTGTAGCGCTTAGGCGAAGCCCTGCGACGGTAACTTCATCAACTCCGTCACCACGCCGTCGTGCTGACGAAACTCTCCCGTGAAGCTCAACTGGATCAAGATCTCGTGGGACGTCATCAAGCTGAACGTGTGCTGAACACGGAGGTACCGTACGTTCGGTGCTTGATCGGTTGGATCGCGAAGAAGTTCGACTACGTCAACCGCGTCACTAGACGCTTCCACTTTCGGTTACGAGGGTATGTAGACACACTCTCCCCTCTCGTTGTTATGCATCTGGTAGATAGATCTTGCGTGATTGTAGGAAACTTTTGAAAAAATACTACGTTCCCCAACAGGAACCCCCCCCCCTCGAGGCTTGCACTTCATCGAGCTGGACCGCCGCCTTCGAGAGCCCCCGCGCCCCCTCCACGCGCACGAGGAAAGGTCGTCCCACCGCTGCCAGCCCGGCGGTCCATGTCGACGCTGGTGAGGCGGGAGAGGGATGGGAAGGTCCTGGAGAAGGGGGAGAGCTAGGGTTCTCCCGTCGCCCGCGGGGGGGGGGGGGGTGCGAACGTGAAGGAGCAGTCCTAAACAAAAAATATCATTTGCCAGATTTCAGGGCCTAAATATGGGTTTCAAAGTTCATGAGGGTTTTATGCCAACAACCTCATTTGGGGGGGTCTAAACTTTTCTCTTTCAGAAATTCTACATGGGCTAGACCCATTATTCCTTACACATCTGGCCCCGCGAGTGACCGAGGGAGATGCAACGCCTTTTAATTGGGGTTTCGAAAAGCCCCATTTCCTCTCTCGCCCATGCGTCATCCCCTACGGGCGGCTCTAGTGGCACCTCCACCGCTTCCCTATCTTTCCTCTACCTCCGGCTCTCCTCCCACTGCTAGCAAGTGTTGCCAGGGGCTTTGCCCCTGATGGTGGCCGGCAGTGGGGCCTTCTTCCTGCTCTACCGGGGCCGTAGTGCCTAAATATGGTGGCCGGCTATGGGCTTGGCCCGTGGAATGTGGGCCACCTAGGTTGATACCCCCAGTCTAGAACACCATCAACATGGTTCGCAAAGGGACCCAGATCTGGGCCGAGCGGGCATCGTCAGCCATCCGCACCACCACTCCACCCCGTGGCCAACGACCGTGCCGCCGCACCAAGGACCCCCCGAGGCGCGCGCTCAGGGAAAGGTCGTCCTGCCGCTGTTAGCCCCGCTCAGGCAAGGCCCGGCAGTCCATGCAGGCATTGGTGAGGCGGAAGAGGGATGAGGATGGCCTGGAGAAGGGAGGAGAGCTAGGGTTCGCATATCGCTCGCGGGGGAGGGGGAGGGGAGGGGCAGAGAACAAGAGGGAGCGTTCCTAAACAGAGAATATCGTTTGCCAGATTTCAGGGCCTAAAAATGGGTTTC
This sequence comes from Secale cereale, assembly GCA_902687465.1. Lineage (NCBI taxonomy): Eukaryota > Viridiplantae > Streptophyta > Magnoliopsida > Poales > Poaceae > Secale > Secale cereale. The sequence continues at coordinate 815,276,837 of LR738713.1, read as the reverse complement.
AAAGTTCAGGATGGTTTTATGCCAACAACCACATTTTGGGAGGGGGGTGGCTCTAAACTTTTCTCTTTCAGAAATTCTACATGGGTAGACCCATTATTCCTAACACCTCTGGCCCCACGAGTGACCAAGGGAGATGCGGCGCCTTTGAATTGGGGTTTAGAAAAGCCCCCTTTCCCCTCTCGCCCCTGCGTCATCCCACTCGGGTGGCACCTCCACCGCTTGCCTAACTCTCCTCTGCCTTCGGCTCTCCTCCCGTCGCCGGCAGGTGTCGCCAGGGGCTTTGCCCCTCGTGGTGGCCGGGAGGCCTTCTTCTTACTCTACCGAGGCCCGCAGTGCATGATGTCCCGGCCCAGCAAGGACATAGCGTTGGCGCAGGGAGCTATGACAGTGGCGCGTGGGGTCGTGTCGCTTGTCACGGCTGGGCGGCGCGGTCGTTGAGTCTGCATGGTGGAAAAGCGCCTTGCGGATCTAGCCCTGCGGTAGCTCCTTCGTTCGATCTGGCGGGTTGGGATTTACGGACGGCGCGGGGAGGTGGTGGCGGACCGAGATGGGTTGCTGCAATGGGTGGTGGCTCGGCCTTCGGGCTAGTTGTGTGGTGGGCGGCGGGCACGTGTCGGCGGTGCGGATACTACGTGGATCTGGCAGGGCGGCGCGGGTCCGACGAGGTGGAGCTATTTGGGGCCTTTCGGGTGGCTGAGGGGCGGCCTGCTGCTCCCTAACAGTGGTAGCTCGTGCTGCTCGCTCGTGGAGATAGCCCAGCGTGGTCTCACCTGCTGGTCGGGGCGGCGTGAATTTGGTATGTGATGGTGGATGTCGTTCGAGGGCGAACATGTGCAGGGGGCGACCTACTCAGCACTGGTTCTAGCTTTTAAGTTAGTGCCACTGGTTCTAGCTTTTAAGTTAGTGCCATTCTCCCTTGCTGCTCCGTTGTAGCGTCGGTCCAAGTCGGGCCCCTCTCGCTGTTGTACCACCGGTCAGATCGACGCTGATAGCTACGGGTGAGGCGGTATGTGAGCTCGGCTTAGCCAAGGTCATTGGACTAGGGTCGAGGCTTGCTCCACGGTGGCCGTCGGGCAGCCCTAGGTTTTGTTCCCGTCGATCCACCGGGATAGGATGGGGACACATGTGTGGACACCTCCTATAGTGGAGGTGTTGACCTAGACCTGGTGACTGACGTCGGGCTAGGAGTGAAAGGAAGTATCTTCACTCCTCCTACTGCTCGTAGTGCGCTGAGATGAGGATGGGTTGTGGTGGCAGCTCTGAAGGGTGGGCTACACGGTTGGCTATCCGGCAGGCCCCGTAGTGGCGATGGTGACTTCACCTGTTGGTTGTGTGGGCGGCAAGGGGTGTAGTGGCGGGAGGTGCTGGCATGTCCCTCTCCTTTGGGTGTGGCGGTGCCCAGATCTGGTCTGACTGGGATGACCTTCGTCATGGTGTTGGTTGGGGTGCCTACAGGTAGTGTAGACGAATCTTGAGCGAAAGCTTTGCGCTTTGGCGCCGGTGACAGCGACACCCGTGGATGCCGCTTTCTTCCTGAAGAAGTCATCATGAGCTTTGTCCTTGTACCAGGGCTCCAGGTGAAAACCCTTGTCCGCATATTCGGGCTCGACAACGGCGACGTCACCTTCTAGAGGCGTTGCCGTGTGCGTCTTCGGTCGGGCCTCGGCGAGGTGTTAGGCTAGTTCTAGTTCTACACTTATTGTATTTGTCGATCCGTTTTGTAAGAGGACCTCCTCACCATTATGTATCTTTCAGCTGCGTACTCTATGATGTTGCCCTGTCTATAAAAACGGGGCGAAAACCTATTTCAATTAAGGAGAGAGAAAAAAGATGTGACGCCTTTCGCCGTCTGGTGACACCAGTTGCTCCCATCCCATCGGTCCACCGGGAGGAAGGGGGGCGACGTTTGGCATATTATTATCTGTCGAGATGGAGCGAGCGGGGTCGCTGTCGTGCGCGGCATCATCTGCGCTCCAGCTAGGCTGACAGCCGGCGGGCCGCGTGTGTATGTACGCTCGCCGCCTCGCCGTCAAAACCTTCCGGCAATCAGGCCAACGACGGACCAGACTGGCATGGGTTGTCGTCGTCGCCGTTGTCGTAGAATCTAGTGGCCGCGAGCTGGGCACGAATTAAGGCCGGGCCAGGCGCATTCCATGTGGAGCTGCCGCCGTCGGCCGGATGTTCCAGCTGCATGCGCCAACACGGCAGCAGAGACGCACGCGGTCCGTGTCCGAAACAAGAGGCCAACAACACCCGTGCGAAATCGCTCTTCACTCTAGTCCAGGTCCAGCCGGTATTGCGCTGCCATGTTCTGTTTTGTCATATTGTTTCTTCTCCTCCTCCCGATCCAGACAGTGCCAGCGGTCATGTCATCCAAGCCGTTTTCTTGGACGCTTCCGCACCTCACAACACAATAATTTTATACTACCACCACAGCAGTACCACTGCTTGTCCGAGTGAATGAACGAACGTCTGCAGTGCTCGGCAGCTCACACACAGCGCGGCAGCTAGCCGTTGGCGAACCATATGAGGGATGACTTCTCTCCTGCTCCTACCGTTTTCAAGTGGGTGGATGGATATGTACTAGTACCAGTCAGTGTAAACCCAATGGCAAGGCCACGCCCGATCATCACCTGCCACTGCGAGCTTATCAGTTATCACCTCTGTCAGCGATCGATCCTAGTTAAACAAGCGCAAGGTCCAGTGACCGTTCATTCTTCCATGATCTACCCCTACAAAGACAACAAGGTCCCCCTAGCTGTTGACCGGCAGAAAAATAAAACTGCTAACCGAAAACCCCCAGCAACTGGATGAAAAAGGTGAAGAGATCAGGCCTCCAGGACAAGACGAAGCAGACAAAGACTGACGCAGACGCTGTTTTACTGAGTAGCCCAGATGCGGTATAGTGGATGGACAAAAAGAGCATTCAGCCAAGAGCCAACCAATAATGGATGGTGATGATGATAAACAACAATTGCTTGGTCAAATAAATCTTCACGGGAAAAGAATGTGAAAGTAAGTGTGCATTGTGCAGATGGCATGTGACCTCACGTGCATGCACCCGGCAGCTAGCCACAGCATCAACAAGGCGTGCATGCATGATCACTGCCTCATCTTCCAGTGCCAGGAATTATAAGGATCAATCAAGTACTGCTAGATCAGTACTAGTAGAGTGCACAAAAACAAAGCAACACTTGCATTTAGCCAGTGGGTTATCATTAAGACTGACATGAGTGTCAACTGGGGCCAAGGCATGTTAGTCAGAGCAGTGGTCAGAAGAACACCACACCAGCAGCCTACACTTGTGCGGTTCCTACACTTGTGCGGTTCAACAAGTGAGTATATCAACAACTGTCATAGAACGATGCTCGCATATATAATACAATCAAGAGCAAGGAGGGGGGTGGAGTTGGTTATATATATCATAAGTGCTATGAGATCCAATCAGGGGCCAAAAAATAATGCAATCACGACATGCTTGGTTAATGGTACCGTACGTACATATCTAGCAAGCGGCGGTCCGATCCGCACAAACTCAGATCACGGCATCGTCGTCCTTCTTGTGTCCTTCCCATCATCATCTGTACCGTTGGTTCTCGCGCTTGCTCAGGCTCCCGTCCTCCATCGAGCTGGATCTGTCAGTTGTCGCATCCCTTCGGGGCTTCCTGTCCTGCACATTTTTCATTCGTTGTAGCTGACAATGTGAGTAACTGAGCGCTAATGTTGAGCGAACGAAAGATTATAGCAAGGTTGCTGAGTTAGTAGGAAAGGAACATACCTCGCGGGGGTTCAGGTCTTCCATCTCCAGCATGTGGATCACATGGCCCATCTTAGGCCGCTTATGGCCATCGGGGTCGACGCAGCGAAGGGCGACCAGAAGAGCCCGCTTCAGTGTCTTTGGGGAAGGCCTCTCGGGAAGCTTTGGGTCGACCACTTCCTCTGCTTTCCTCTCGGCCACCATGTTCTTCAGCCACTCGATCAAGTTCACCTGGAAAATACAAGAATTTAGCTTCGTTGGGCATCCACATTATTACTGAAAAGGAACTACTGAAAATGGGCACACACACAAAAAAAAAAAACTTACCTCTCCAGCTGACCTAGTATAATCCACTGGAGATCTACCAGTTATGATCTCCATCAAAAGAACGCCAAAGCTATACACATCGCTCCTCTCAGTCAACATTCCGGTGCTGGCGTACTCAGGCGCCACATAGCTGCAACATAAAACAGAAGGTTCGGTCATGACAAGATACAAACAAACTTTTCTGCATCTCTGAGCACTAAAAGACCATCGGCACTAACCCGAAAGTTCCCATAACACGGGTAGTAACGTAGCTTTCCTCCGAGCACAGCAGTTTCGCAAGCCCAAAATCCGATACCTTAGCATTCCACTGCTTGTCGATGAGAATATTGCTAGATTTGACGTCGCGGTGTACAACCTTCGGTTCCAGCCCTTCGTGAAGATAGGCCAGCCTGGGCAAGCAAAATCGGGTGTCAGAGGTGACGAATTTTACTATCACAACCAGCATTGAAGAGAGCTGTTGAGGTTGTTTAAGCAAACCACTGGCAATATTACTTCCAGGCAAAGAATATAACAGCTAGAGTGCTTGCCAGTGCACATGATGCTTCAGTTCAGGCTTTGACCGCTAAACAGAATCTCAATGTTCTATTCTAAAAACATACGCAAACTGAAATATCATTAACAAATATGTACTGTACTACATTAGAGTGCTAGAGGGAGAACCTCAAACTATCTCAAACCGGGTGCTCTGTTTAAAATAAAGCTGGCAGCAGGAAAGCAAAGGGAAGGAGGCATGCAAGATGAGCACATGCCATGTCTCAGAAACTAAAGACCTTTTTCTCCTATTTAAATATAGGTATGAAATACAAATTATGTTCAGAAGTAGAATGAAACGCTAGTACCATAATTTTTACATATCTGCGAAACATAGGTTGCAATCAGTTGTCTCTTTCTCTAAACCCTTAAAAAGGAATATGTGCATGTGAAGAAATAGGTCCTAACAACTTCTGAGTGAAGCATCTGAATTCCGTGGGACAGCGAATCTCACCAGAACTCGGCTCCATCATCCTAACCGAGACGCATGTCTCGTAACAGAACAGGCCTACTAAACATGCCAGCTAGCACCTATGTCTTCTAAGAACTAAAATGCTCATGAGCATATATTTGGTCGCTTTCTTCACTCACAAACTAGCCACATACAGTAACCACTGTATATATAGTTGGTGCTAAACTATAACATGAGGAAGATTATAGTCCAAGAAATAGCCCTTGGCAAAACCACTGAGCAGGGCGAAATGACAGTGAAGAAGCATTACCCTTTAGCAGTTCCGATAATTATGTTCATCCTCATATCCCAGGTCAATGGGCTCTCCTCCCCAATCTCTCCATGAAGCCACTGATCGAGGTTGCCGTTGTCGACATACTCGTAGACTAGCATCCTGTCCAAATCCAACCACATCAGAAGATTAAATTTTGGAAACTGGTTCAGTAATTGAGGAAGAGACTGCAATGCATTGTACCTGTAGGCACCCTCCACGCAGTAGCCGAGCAGCCTGACGAGGTTCTTGTGCCGGACACGGCCGATCGTTTCGACCTCCACCTTGAACTCCTTCTCAGCCTGGCCCCTGATGGAAAAGCAGGGAGGGAGAAACGGATACTTTTATCAGAGAAGGTGTGGACAGAAATGGAACAGTCCTAGAAATGTGTGCGGTATTTAAAATGTGTCATGGGAACCGAGGAGAATCCAAAGCAGATGGGCACATAAAAAGAGAGTGAATGATGGCACAATTTGAAATTTTTATTGAGCCCCACAATCCAACAGTTCATCAGCATAGCACAACAATTTCATGAAAAAACTAGAACAAAATCATGGAAAAAGATGGGTATTTCTTCAGGGGGAAAGGAGGAGTATTTGCTTGCAAGAATTTGTTTTCCCCCAAATCAAACAACTCCGGCCGATGGATTTGTTTTTATGAACGGACCAAAGGCTCACTCGAGTGCTATCAAAACATAGGAGATTTCTGTTCAGTTCAATTCAAATCGAAGAGCTCAAAGGAGATGAAAGAGGCGGAAGCTTTCGAGGTATGAGGTCACGAGGTTACCTATTATTGAGCAGATTCTTGACGGCAATGATGGTGGAATCTTGCAGCGTGCCTCGGTAGACAATCCCGTAGCCCCCCTCGCCGATCACATTCTCCTCGGCGAGCCCGCCGGTGGCCTCCTCGAGCTCCCGGAGCGTGAACCAGTGGCCCCAGCCGAGGTGCGAGACCTCCGGCCCGGCCGCGCCGCTGCCGGCGCTCCTCGGCGTGGCCAGGTCCCGCTCGCTCCCGCCGCTCGTGGTGGCCGACAGGCCGCTGGCCGCCGTCGAGCGCTTGGATCCCGCGGGCATCGCCGGGAGCTGCGCCCTCTGCTGCTGCAGCGTCTGCGTCTGCGTCTGCGGCGGCGACGGCTCCGCCTTGGCCATCTGCACCGCGGCGGGCTGCGGCAGCGGGGTCGGCGCCGGCTGCTGCTGCTGCTGCTGCCGGCGCACGATCTCCTGGATGTCCTTGGCCGGCGTGGGCGCGTGCTGCAAGTGCTGGTGCTGCTTGAGGGGCTTGGCGTCGGCGGGGTGGTAGAGATTCGCGCCGTCGCGGCGGCCGCGGCGGCGGCGCGAGAGGCAGAGGAAGAGCAGCAGCAGCACGAGCACGATGGCGGCGCCGACGGCGATGCCCATGAGCACCCAGAGGCGGAGGCCGAAGACGGGCGTGCGCTGCGACAGCCACGTATTGAGGTACCCGGCGCTCCACGGCGACGGCGACGCCGCCGCCGCCTGCTGCTGGCGCCGCGGCGTCTCCGACTGCAGCAGCAGCCTCCTCCCCGCCGCCGCCGCCGCCATCGCCACCGCTCTAGCTGGTGGTGGGACAGAGTCGCTTGGGAGGTTGGGATTCTTCTCCGGCCGCTTACACGCGCGTCTGACTCCACGGGAGATTGGTTTGGATGGGAGGCAGGCAGGGGAGCGTCCTGCGTGGGTACGCTTTGCCGTGTGGGCTTAGCATTTTGTAGAGACGCAGGGTTCTGCCGTTACTGGTCAGCGTGCTGCCATCGGTCCATGACACGTGGGCCCGGGTGACTGTGGACCCAGGGGCAGTGAGGTCACTGTGGCGCCGCGGTGGGGCCCGAGGCAACCCGGATATGGTTTTGGGATCGGCCTTTAAATGTGGGCGCCATGAGATTTATCTCATCTTTCTTTTGGAAAAGAATGTGTGAAAGCCAAGCCATGGTGCCATTTTGGTGGTTTTTTACTGGTTTTGTTATGTGGTTCCACTTTTGTCAAGGACTATCATGCATTTGTGCTAGTGTTATCATGGATGCAAATCACCTTTTGCAGCATTTCATTTCATTTTTGCCTAGTTGTCTGTGTCTTTTGCTTTGTGAATCAAAGAGTGTGCTTTTATCACCACTTGTATCAATAAGGTTGTGGGATCGTTTGTTTTAAATAGGATTTGTGTTGGTTGGTGGTTGGGTGCCATATGTGCCAAAATAGTTGTCGTCGTTGAATTTTACTGGTAATGAAATGTTTAATTAAGCACTAGGAATATGCTAGGAGTGTCAATTAATGGGACAGTGTGATTTATACAAGTACTAGTAAATGTGTATGTGCATGCACGTTGATATTAGTCGTATATAAATTGCACGTGAATATTAGATAGTAGGATATCATCTTCGTGTTAATTATGTGATTAGTTCTAGCATTTATATTTGACATGATATTAATTGTACACTAACATGTTAAGCGCTCGTCATTGGATCATTCTAGGTCATTGGATTGACCTTATTTGACGGCCGAGATTAGTTAGATCTGCCTCTTTGTTCATTTCATACTGGTATGTAGATATAGATATAGATATGGATAGAAATAGATACAAATATATAGATGTAGATTTAGATTTGTACACATGAGGTGTGTGGATTAAAGCTTTAGTGATATGAGGTTCTTAATTTAGCTCAAACCTTAATCAATTTCATCATATAAACCAAAAGTCATGATGATCAGATGAGACGGTAGTGTTTCTCTGTGACGGTTATAGGTCAATCATGAATGCAAGTCATCCATACATAGAAACTAACAACTCTTGCATCTCCGAAAGACTGGCATATACATAGTTATAAATGGAGAAATAATTATTGATGTTGCAAGACTTATACACGTTTACACACATTCGGTGCAAAACAAGTATATATTCTATTCAGTGAGGTATGTGTGGATATATTTCAACACTTAGCAATGATTCAATAGTCTGGTCAAGATGATTAGAACTTCTCTTGATTCGACTTCCATACGTAGAGCGATTATGAAGACATGCTATGGTTGATATGTAAACTAACTGACTAACTTGTTTACTCCATGCTAGTACTTTATAGATCCAGATCAAAATCGATAGATGTTGATCAGATGAGACGACCGGGTTGATCGCCAAGGCAAGCATTTCTCCGTCTGACGGTTATATGTCAATCATGAATGCAAGTCATCCATACATAGAAACCAACAACTCTTGCATCTATGGAAGACCGACATAGACAAAGTTATAGATGGAGAAATAATTATTTGAGATTGCGAGACTTATACATGTTTACACGCATTCAGTGCAAATACAAGCATATATTTCTATTTAGTGAGGTATGCAGATATAGCTAATGATAATCCATCTGGGGTCAAGCCGCTGGGGTCAATTGACCCCAATGCCTTTCAATATTTGAAGCTAACTAAGCCCATCAAAACTGTGTTTGACCCCAGCCCAAAAACTTAGTTGACCCCAGCCCAGCAGCTAATGGCCAATTATTTATAGTCCCATCCCATAACATCCGTAAATTCTAGTAAAAGAAAATCCTAAGAAGCATCTAAAACTATGTAGAGCACACACGGCCCAATGCATAAGACGTTTAGTATGCAAAATATGTAGATGTACGCGAAGTCGTGAACAGCCCAGCTGCCCAGGTCGCCTCTTCGTCTCTTCCGCCATCGTCAGGTCGCCTCTCCGTCTCATCGCCTTCGCCTAATCTTTTCCCCACCCCAACTCTAAGTACCTAATCCCCAATTAAATATTGGTATACATCAGACATTAATTTGGATGAACTTCCTTTTTATCCGGCCAATCGAAAAAGAATATGGAGAGGGTCAACATCGAGGTTCTTCGTCAACAGGCGGTGGTCGGGGCTATGCTTGGCAGGGCGACGGAGGAGTTGGTCGCGGCAATGGTCAGCAAGGCTTCCATGGACCTCCCGGGGGCTTTGTTGAGGGTGTTTCGGGGCCCAACTACAGATTCAGGGGAAGGTTCCGCGGCGGTAGGGGTGGAGGTAGAAGGTATCCTCCACCCCCACCAAGGCAAGCCATTGATGCGCCGGTCGAGCCTTCTGTGGTGACTTCGGGGGATGCCACACAGACGCTCCCTTCAGCTGCGGTTGAGGTGGTTCGTGCTCTTGCGTCAGTTGAGGTTCCGGAACATGTTGCTGGGTTGGCAGACAAGGTTGTGGACAAGCCGGTTGTTGATCGTCTATCCAAGTGGTTGCGCAAGAAGGAAAAGATGATATGTCGTCGATGTGGAGTGGCAGGGCACTTCGCGGCTGAGTGTACTACGGTGATGTGCGACACGTGTCAGAAACCCATGCATGATTCAGGGGAGTGCCCTGAACTCCAGGGGCCCATGCCGGCGGTGGCAATGTACGGCGTCTGTTCTGCGGACCTCATGTTTTTCGAGTCTCCTTCTGATGCAGCTGAAGCAGTTGGGACGGAGGCCTCGCTGACTGGGATTGTCAAAGTTACGAATGGGAATCTGTCTGAGGCACAGATTGTGCATACGCTTAGTGAGTTGATGCCAGGTAACTTTCAGTGGAAGTTGGTTAGGCTTGAGGGGCAATCATATAAGGTGGAGTTCCCCTCTCTTGATGATCTAAATCACGCGCTTAAGTATGGTATGTGTCGGGCGGCAAGCACTAGCTGTATCATTGAGTTTGCTCCGTGGAAGAACCCGGAGCCTCAGGGGAAGGTCCTTCCACAGATTTGGGTTCGTTTTCTTGGGGTGCCCCCGAAGGCCCTTCTGAGTGCTCGGAATACCTGGAGTCTTGGCTCACTTATTGGTAGAACTGAGAAAGTTGACATGCCTTTCTCGCGAGCTAATGGCATTGCTCGCCTGCTGGTGAGTGTTCTGGATATCGAGCTGGTTCCTTTTTTTGTGAGATGGTACTTTGCTGGTCTGATGTACGAGTTGGAGATCGAGATTGAGCTTGAGAGTTCTGTTCTCGCTCAGGCGTCTGATGGGAATGTGGACACTGATATGACTGATGGGGATGAGGCTCGTCGTGCTAGTGAGTCGGCTGCAGGGGAGCCGGCTATGCCTGGCCAGGCACCTACACCAGGTCAGTCTCAGCAGTCCTCCGGGAGCGCCGGAGGGAAGGGGGAAGCACCCCCAGCTACCTCTCTGTCTACCCTGCGTTTTGGGTCCTTTGGGGCAGCTTCGGCCCCCAGTCGTTTGGGGGGTCACAGAGCCGAGTGGGACGTTGCGGTGGAGATGGTACTTCCCTCGCTGTCACCATCGCTTCTGGATGCGGATATTCCTAGGGAGGAGGGTACCAGGGGGGAGTCCCCTCGGGTCACGCTGTCTCCAGCAGTCCAGCGTCGCGTGGGCACCTTGGAGGAGGGTGCTTATCGGGAGGCGTCTTCTGAGTCTGGAGGTTCGTTTCCGAGTTTTTTGTTACCTGCTTTTGATGCGTTTGCTGGAGCTTCTGTTCCTAGCCCGAGTGTGGTTGTTTCTGCAGATTGTGCGCCTCGAGAGGAGTCCTCTCTGCTGGCGCCAGGGGCTGCACCTGAGATACCTGCGGTAGGAGGCCCAGGGTCTCGTGGCCTGGTCGGTGGGGGTCTACTGGGGTCTTTGGCGGGAGGCCCTGCACTAAGTGGACCGTCCACCGCCGATATCGTCGCCTTTGGAGGGATAGCGGATCCCGTGACCGAAGGCCGACGTCTCAGCAGTCGCTTGCAGGACCAGCCGGATGCGGATGCTCTGCAGATGGGTCGTGCCATGCGGCAGGCCAAGCTGCGGGACATTGAGGACTTGACGGGTATGTCAGTTTGTATTTCCAATTCGATCTTGCATTTTTCTGCTGATGATGTTATTAATAATGCAAATCAATTGGGGGTTTCGTTGGGCGGTAATGGGAAAGAGGTTGCTCAATCTGTTAACGACTTGTTTGATCGTGAGGCAGAACGGGCGATCGAGGTCATTTCAAACTTAGCAGCCGTTAAGCCTTTAAACAATTCTGATTTTAATGCTCTAGGGGTGAGGGCGTTGAATAGTTTTTGTGCGGACCTCGATCCAGCTAGTGCTCAGTCGGAGGATGAGGGGAATGGCGAAAGCCTGGAGGAGTGCCTCCAGGCTGATACAGTGGTTCCTCACGCACCCGAACAGGGTTGTTCGGACAGGGCAGAGGAGCAAACGGTGCACAAGCGGAAATGGAACCGCAAGATTTATCCCGTGTCGGCTGTACGGAGGAGTGTTCGGATTCGGACCGCCAAGAAATTCCATGATGAAAAATGAGAGGCATCTTTTGGAATAGCAGAGGTCTGAAAGACTTGGCTAAACGTAGGTTCTTGGCGGAGGCATCGGTTGAACACAAGCTTGACTTCATAGCACTCTCCGAAACTGGTAGAGATAACTTCACCTCTCAGTTTCTGGGTACTCTATCTGGAGGTGTGGCTTTTGACTGGCATTGCTTACCCCCGAGAGGAAGGTCCGGTGGGATTTTACTAGGGGTAAGAAGAGAGTCTTTAGAAGTCCGAAGCGTGGTCTTGGGTGAGTTCGCTGTAAAGTTTCGTGTGAGATCTAGGGTAGATGGATTTCACTGGGCTCTGGTGGCAGTCTACGGAGCTGCACAACCTGAGCTCAAACCAGACTTTTTGGCTGACCTAGTCAGGATTTGTGGAGAAGAGCAGCTCCCAATTCTGGTGGGTGGTGATTTCAATATTATTAGAAGGCGGGAGGAGAAGAATAACGATAATTTTGACGGCAGATGGTCGTTTATGTTCAATGCTATTATCGAGAGCTTGGATCTCCGGGAGATAGAGCTTTCGGGCAGACAATTCACCTGGGCTAATTCCCTACCAAATCCGACTTATGAGAAGCTAGATCGTGTTCTCTCTAGTGTGGAGTGGGAACAGAAGTTCCCCATGGTTACCGTTCAGGCTTTGACGAGAGCTATTTCGGACCATACTCCACTTTTGGTTGATTCTGGAGAGGCAACATACACGGGAAATAAAAATACGTTCTCCTTCGAGCTAGCGTGGTTTGAACGAGAAGGTTTCTTGGACTTGGTTGCCAGGGAATGGGCGAAGGGTGGAGGAGGTAGGTCGGCTATAGACAGGTGGCAGAATAAGATTAGGCATTTAAGGCAGTTCCTTCGAGGTTGGGCTAAACATCTCAGTGGTGTGTATAAGGTTGAAAAGGAGAGGCTTATCAACCTTATTCAAATTCTAGATGTTAAGGCAGAGTCATCTATCCTAGGGCCTGGTGAACTGGAGGCTAAGGGAATGGCCGAATCTAGGTTGAAAGAACTGCTGCGAGAGGAAGAGTTGAAATGGGCACTTCGAGCTAAAGTGCGTGAAGTCATCCAAGGGGATGATAACACACAATTCTTTCACTTGATAGCCAATGGTAAACATCGAAAGAAGAGAATCTTTCAGCTGGAGCAGGATGAGGGAACGATTGTAGGGCACGAGAACCTCAAACTATACATCACTGACTATTATAAGAGGTTGTTTGGACCCCCGGACGATAGTTTCGTATCTCTGGATGAGAGTCGAATTCAGGATGTCCCTCAATTAGCGTCAGATGAGAATTCCATCTTATCTGCGCCGTTCTCGGAGAAAGAGGTGTTTGATGCGATCTCGCAGATGAAGAATAATAAAGCTCCTGGCCCGGACGGTTTTCCGGCAGAGTTTTATAAAAGGTGTTGGCATATAATTAAGGATGATCTACTTGCGATGTTCCATGATCTGTTCGATGGACATCTGCAACTATTCCACCTTAATTTTGGTACAATTACGCTGCTTCCTAAGAAGGCAGAGGCGAATCGAATAGAGCAATTTCGACCAATCTGTCTTCTTAACGTCAGTTTCAAGGTGTTCACTAAAGTGGGAACAAACAGATTGACGCAGATTGCGCATAGTGTGGTGCAGCCTTCTCAGTCGGCTTTCATGCCGGATAGGAATATCCTGGAAGGGGTTGTTGTCCTGCATGAAACTCTCCATGAAATCCACACGAAAAAACTCGATGGGGTTATTTTCAAGGTGGACTTTGAAAAGGCATATGATAAGGTCAAGTGGCCGTTCCTTCAGCAAGCTTTAAGGATGAAAGGATTCGATCCATCCTGGCGAAAACAGGTGGACTCTTTCACTCAACAAGGCTGTGGCGGAATAAAAGTCAATGACGATATTGGCCATTTCTTCCAGACTCATAAGGGGTTAAGACAGGGGGACCCGATGTCTCCTATCTTGTTTAACATTGTAGCAGACATGTTAACAATCCTTATTGGTAGAGCAAAGGAGAATGAGCAGGTAGGTGGTCTCGTTCCTCATCTAGTGGATGGAGGACTCTCTATTCTACAATATGCGGATGACACGATTCTTTTCATGGAGCATGACTTGGCTAAGGCGAGAAATATGAAACTTGTGCTTTGCCTTTTTGAGCAACTCTCGGGGTTAAAGATTAACTTCCATAAGAGTGAATTGTTTTGCTTTGGAAGAGCCAAAGCTGAACAAGAAGCTTACATGCAGCTTTTTGGATGCGGGGTAGGGTCGTTACCGTTCACATACCTTGGCATTCCGATCCACCATCGGAAACTCTCTAATAAAGAGTGGAAGAGTCTAGAAGACCGTTTCGAGAAGAAACTTAGCTGCTGGAAGGGCAAGCTCTTGTCGTACGGAGGCCGATTGATTTTAATTAATTCGGTACTCACGAGTATGCCCATGTTTCTTCTGTCTTTTCTCTTGATCCCAGTAGGGGTGAGGAAAAGACTCGATTTCTATCGATCGCGGTTCTTTTGGCAGAGTGATGAGGTGAAGCGCAAGTATAGGCTGGCTAGATGGGATGTTTTGTGCAGACCGAAGGATCAAGGAGGTCTCGGAATTGAAAACTTGGAGGTTAAAAATAGGTGCTTACTCAGCAAGTGGCTGTTTAAGTTACTCTCGGAGACTGAGGCCACTTGGGCCCAGATTCTACATAACAAATACCTTACAACTAAGACACTAGCTCAGGTGACAGCTAGACCATCTGATTCACCCTTTTGGAAAGGACTAATGAAAGTAAAGTCGGCCTTTTTCAACAGAGCTCAGTTCTTGGTGGGCAATGGTGGCTCCACAAGATTCTGGGAGGATACTTGGTTGGGAGAGACGCCCCTCGCCACCCAATATCCTTCTCTTTACAACATTGCTCAACGTAAAGAAGATTACGTTGCATCAGTGTTACAGTCAACTCCTCTTAATATTCAATTCCGAAGGGCGCTGGTTGGACACCGTTGGGAAGCCTGGCTCCATTTGGTGAGAAGACTGATGGATGTTCAGTTGACTCAACAGGCAGATCGTATTCATTGGAAACTGACTAAGAACGGGATGTTTACAGTGAAATCGATGTATTTAGATTTGATTAACTCGGTGCCTATCCCTAGGTCTGCTCACATTTGGAAGGTCAAAGTGCCCCTTCGAATTAAAGTGTTTATGTGGTTTGTTCATAAACAAGTAATTCTTACTAAGGATAATCTAGCCAAGCGCAACTGGG
>LR738713.1:815214215-815249377 GCA_902687465.1 Secale cereale | reverse complement strand
GGGAGGCTGCAGGAGGGGCGTACCGGAGGGGTTGACGACGAAGACGAAGTCGCGGCGGCGACCGGAGGAGGCCGTGGCGGCGGCGTGGTCGGACGCGAGGCTGACGGCGCCCAACTGGGAGCGGCTGCGCGAGGCCCGCGGCCGGATCAGCGCCGGCCTCGGCGTCGCCGGCGAGGCCATGACGTCGCCGTTGCTTTATCCCGATTTTACTGTACAGACACACACCAGGGATGCTAGACGAAAAAGGCGCCGCTTAGTGTAGTACGCCTTCCTCGGGACAAAGCAGGTTTTCCTTGGGTTCACTTTTTTTTTTTGACACCAAAGGGCATCTTAGTTCTTACAATTTTTTTTCGAGAATGGAAAAGGTGGAACAAGCCTCCTAGGAGGTGAGAGGTACAGATTTATGCAAGCTATCCGTGGACGTCCCAGGTTGTGGGCAGTACAACACGAAGCCCCTGGGCTCCTGCCATTGCCCAACAACGGGCCTCGTCCTTGATCCGAGCCATTAGTAAATCAATGGACGGCGTGACGCTGTCTAATACACACGCGTTCCTGTGTTTCCATAGCATCCAGGGAACAAGAAGCGCGATGGACTTGAGAGCCTTTCGGTGCGTCGGCGGCGCGAGATCTTTCGCGTGCAGCCACCAATCCATGACCGTGCGCTCCTGGTTGGGAATTCGTACCGGAATATGCAGCCAGTCAAGGGCGATGTGCCAGGCTTGACGTGCAAAGGGGCAGCCTAGTAGTAGGTGCTGGATACTCTCCAAGGCCTGATCGTAGAAGAGGCATCGAGGATGGTGTTGCAAGCCACGTCGTGCAGTTCTTACAATTTCTCTCTGTAAAGAAATACAATATAAGAGTGTAGTGATCTAAATGCTTTTATATTTTCTTTACCGAGGGATTATACAAGAAAACACAAATGAAAAGATAATTGGAGGCACAATGGCTAATAAAATATAAAATTGCATTGAAATTTCACGCTGTCTGTCGTAGATGAAAATTTTCACCGAACTAACATCGAAGAAAAGGGACACCTGCAAATGCCCTCGCCATACCAGGTTTTAAAGACCGCAATAGCCATTCGTCGCTTGAAATGAGATCTAGAAATCATAGAGGAAACATCGATTGAAGCATCACCCGTGCGGCATAGGCTTGCAATCCATCATCACCGGTTCAGAGAGTTAAAGAAACCAAACCATGTCGTCGAACATCACTAAGGAAACATGACGAAGTCGCCACACCAATATATTACCGATTGTTATTCTTAATAGACACACCAACTGCAAAGATTCGAAGAGAGCCAATAGATATTGTACATGAGCTCTCACAGGTACTTCGTCAATGCTAGATCAGACACGTCGAGGTAGGGAGAGGCGGAGGAGACCTTATTCCAACATGACATCGCTTCCACAACCTCGTCGATGGTGCCGGAGAAACCAAAACCTTAAGAAAAAAGGAACGGCTATGGGGAATGACCCCTTCGAGACAGCTCCGTCATATGCATCCATTTGCAGAACTGAAATTGGTGATGGCATGGCACAAGATGATGATGGCAAGTGATGGAGACACAAAGTTGTGGTGATCCTAGTTGGTCCGATTCTTGTATTTCCATCCATTTTCATAAATTTCCAATTACACGAATCGATTGTGGGTGTGCAATAGATTTGGTTTATTTTCCAATTCTCTAATTAACCAGGAATTATCTTGTCCTAAACAAAGAAAATAACAAGTATATATCATTCTGGCGGGCAACAGTAGTGGTTGTTCGGTGGTCTCAGAATCTTCATACAACTTTTATTATGCTTGAGGTGCTTTTACTTCCGATGAACTTTGATAATAGGTTTGGATCATTTCCGTAAAAAAATGTGTAGCTACTACTAATAACCAAATGAGAATCACAATTATTTTTACCGTTTTCCTATAGGTTTCTTTCACGGTCTCCCCAACTAGGTGCAACCTCAGAGCAAACAACAGAGTAACACCCATCAATCAGATGATCGTATTTGTATGTGCAAAAACAAAGACAACAACTGTGGAAACCACATCGCAGTAGTGCATATGCACCAAAGCTTCAACATTACCATTTGCAAAATGTGTAGGAGAGCGGTCTGGCTAAGAAGTCCACATCATAGAGACCCTAAGACTTTCCTTCCTTCCTTTAAGAAAATAAAAGCCATTCAAGGCCAGTAGTGAGTCGTATGGAGGGCAACAGATCAAGCATGATTAGCGCGTCGATGCACCATAGTAAGGCTCTCTTCAAATAAACCGAATCTTGAACTTGGAGTGACGCCTTCAAGTGATGCGTGTGTCTCCTCGATCGAAAGAATGGTCTCTAGAGATTCAGAGCTAAGGTCATAGGTGTGAACCTTCTTCTGGAACTTATCGTACATTATGTGCTCGCTAGTAGCGATGATTACCTTCTTCCCTAACCTGCCATTGCCGCTAGTGGAACCGATAACTCTCATAACCTCCGGCCGACGTAAATCTCTCGCCACACGCCCAAACAAATGAACGCCATGATACAGTGACCAAGCACCGGAGCTACAATCCGACAATTTCCAGATCTCCAAAATGTAACCACCGGTATTACCATCATATCGAAGGTCTCGGACCATACATAGTTGGTTATCCATCTGCACAAGATGCCCTTTTAATTCCACGTTGTGGTAGGGGATGCTCTCTGGATCTGATGCCAATAAGGGTGCGGGTGATGTC
This sequence comes from Secale cereale, assembly GCA_902687465.1. Taxonomy (NCBI): domain Eukaryota; kingdom Viridiplantae; phylum Streptophyta; class Magnoliopsida; order Poales; family Poaceae; genus Secale; species Secale cereale. The sequence continues at coordinate 815,246,662 of LR738713.1, read as the reverse complement.
CAGAACGGTGGTTGTCGGGGATATACCCCGCGGCGTAACCCGACGGGAAGTATAACCCGGCGGGACTTGGCAGTTTATTTGAGACCCGGTTTACACTTGGCGATTCACTGGTAACCCGGCAGGCGGACCACGGATGACAAGGCCCAAGGCCCAGAAGGCCGGTTCATGTTATGGTGGGCCGGTTTATGAAGAAAGCACAAGGAATATTCTCTTACGAAGGAAGCAAGACTAGGACTCTTTGTAATAGAGTAATCCTAATCCTACTAGGACTAGTCATGTAACCCGCCCCTCCAACATATATAAGGAGGGGCAGGGCTCCCCAAAGGGGGACAAGTTCTCACAAGCAAGAAGAAACAATCTCTAGGGCTAGACACAAGATCTGGTTTACCGGCGACACCATGAGGATCATAATGAGATCTAGCCTCAAACAACATGTAGGGCTATTACCGGATGATGTTTCCCGGGGCCCGAAGCTGTCTAAATCCTTGTCTTGCGTTGCGTCTCTCGATTCCGCTCAACCCCTCTCAAGCTACCACATAGATGCGTCTGCCTCGCGACTAAGTCCTTACCCTAGGACATCTACCGTGACAAAACCATGACAGTTGGCGCCCACCGTGGGGCTATCACACGACGGTTTCGAGTTCTTGAAGGGCAGCTTTGAAGGGCTCAAGGGTTACGCAGTGGACCGGATGACCAGGAGTCATCGCGGCCGGATCTACATCGATGATGCAGGCTGGGGCCCCGAGGCTGATTCGATCGAATATGGGTACCGGGTCCCCTTCGGCGGCATCCACGTCTTCATCGGCAAGATCGGCGAGCAGGGACCTGAGTCGGACATCTTCCCCAACATCGTCGAGCCGGCTCAGCGTGCGAGATCGGCCCGGATTCAGCCTGCCGTGAAGCGTGTTTTCGTTGGAGCCGTGCATGGAGTACAAGCCGAGGACGGATCGGATTCTCGTGGCGAGACAGTTGTCGATTCCGATGATAAATCTTCATCCGGAGAGACCGAATCTTTTGTAACCCGGTTCGGCCTTCATGACGAGCCGACAAATAATCAAGGGAGTCATCAGCACTTACACCTTGCATGGTTTCTGCCGGATTAAGGTTTATTGTGATATACTTAGTCACATGTATGATACATACTTATACTTTATGCACGGTTCAAGTTATCAACTTAGATCATGTGCTTGGACATTATGACCCGTCCGGCGGTAAATCGCCAGGACACTTTGAACATTGTTTTATGCAGAAACAGGTGGAATAAACCGTCGAAGGCATTATAAGCAAGAAATAATTATGAGGTTGCCAACTGAAGCAATCTCATACAACTGAGCTATTTACAGATAATGACCGGTGTTTACTAACCCGGCCTGGCTTTTAAGTTATCAGTATGCGATAAGATAATGACTGGTGTTTATTAAACCGGCCTGATTTTGTTTATAAACCGACAATCAATGATAATCACCAATGTTCAAATTTTGGGTCATCATTATTCTTACTACACTGGCTTGGCAAAACCAACAGTGTGATCAAACATCACTGGAACTGGTTTTCAAACCGGGTTATATTATTCAAATCTTTAATAGCCAACATGGCTGGATTTTTATCATGGTTATCAAATACCGATATTATGATTGAGGTTTTCAAAGTCGCTTCAGCGCAATGGATATTATTTCATCAATAGGTATGATTTATTCTACAACTGAAGGAATAGTCCCGAGTTGCTGCAGGCTTACAACCCGACACTTGGGGGTTACATTATTCAAATTGTGATTATATCAAATACGCAAGTCCCATGTCACTGCCAGCATGCACCATGGCACTTGGGGGCTAATGCAAAGTCATTTTTTGCTCACCTTTATTGAAGACCCGACTCATCACATTGTAATGAACCGGCCCTTGGGGGCTACCAATTGCTCCTGTTAACAATTCAAGGTACACAAGTATTAATCCATCATATTGAAGGTTCCACTGCTCAGTTGGTAAAGCACAAAGCTCTTAACCTTGTGGACGTGGGTTCAAGCCCTACGATGGAGTTACATTATATAATGTTATTTTCAATGAAGTATATACAAAGTCCCTGCTCATTATTGCATAATGACCCGGCCCTTGGGGGCTACACTGGTTGAAGTTTTTTGAGTATCAGGCAATTACAAGTACCAGGTTGCTGCAAGCATGACAACCCGGCACTTGGGGGCTACATAATATGGAGTATTCAGTTTTTACTAGTAACTGGGATGAACAATCTGGATTTCTTCAAGGTTGCAACATTTATATTCAAACAAGTCTTAAGCTATCACTATGTTCTCCTCTTAAGACTTGGGGGCTACAGGTAATATGCATATAAAGGAGGAACATCTTCAAATTCTCAGTTTTGGGTAAGTCCGGAAGATTAATTATGTGACCCGGCGTTGGCAACAATCATAACCCGGTGACCATAACAGTCATGACTTGGAATTATCAGTTTTTTTTATAACCCGGCAATAGTGGTAATCATAAACCGGCATCCTCAAGCCGGCCGGATATCAGTTGAATATTTCAAAGGCCAATATTTTTGTCAAGTCAGAACATTGAAGGCCGATTCAAATGGATTCTTTATTTACAAAATGTCTTCTGCAAGCAAATTGATTATGAAGCTGTTCTACTGACCTGGAGTTTTCAGAACAAGTGCCTGGATTTTTGCATTGGTAATGTTTGAACATATCTGCTAAAGAGATTTGCTATGAGATCATGGATACATATCAAGGAGGAAATGACAAGGATATAAGGATGATCAGGTGCCGGTTCAGGAAAATATTTTAACCCGGAGCACAACCTATCAAATTTGTTCTCGTGTTTATGTATGCAGGAAGGATCAAGTTTAACATGGATACATCAAAATTAAACTGGGGGCTAGTGTCGGGGATATACCCCGCGGCGTAACCCGGCCGGAAGTATAACCCGGCGGGACTTGGCGGTTTATTTGAGACCCGGTTTACACTTGGCGATTCACTGGTAACCCGGCAGGCGGATCACGGATGACAAGGCCCAAGGCCCAGAAGGCCGGTTCATGTTATGGTGGGCCGGTTTATGAAGAAAGCACAAGGAATATTCTCTTACGAAGGAAGCAAGACTAGGACTCCTTGTAATAGAGTAATCCTAATCCTACTAGGACTAGTCATGTAACCCGCCCCTCCAACATATATAAGGAGGGGCAGGGCTCCCCAAAGGGGGACAAGTTCTCACAAGCAAGAAGAAACAATCTCTAGGGCTAGACACAAGAGCCGGTTTACCGGCGACACCATGAGGATCATAATGAGATCTAGCCTCAAACAACATGTAGGGCTATTACCGGATGATGTTTCCCGGGGCCCGAAGCTGTCTAAATCCTTGTCTTGCGTTGCGTCTCTCGATTCCGCTCAACCCCTCTCAAGCTACCACATAGATGCGTCTGCCTCGCGACTAAGTCCTTACCCTAGGACATCTGCCGTGACAAAACCACGACAGTGGTGGTCTTATGAAACTGAATGTTTCGTCCGCGAGTGAAAATGATATCACAGCAGCCGTATGCCTTTTGGAGAACCAGAAAGGGTGGACCAACCAATGCAGGAACCTGTCTGCAAACACAGGCGGTAGATTGTGAAATTGTGCATCACTAATAGCAGCGCCTGCGAACCTGCGCAATCCATGGGGCACTCCTCCGCCGGCGGGCGGCCTCCATCTACCCATAGGAGAACCACCACCTGCGTGGCTGCGTCGTGTCCATGCGTGTACACCTCACACCTGATAGACTCAGTGTCGTCGTCATCGTGTGCCCCTCGGATCAACCTGACCACCTTGTACCTTCTTGTGCGGGCATCAAACCCCAGCCCGGCAGATGCATGTCTGAACCCGTGAGGGAAAGGTGGGAGACGCGTGACGGCTCGTGTGGCCGCGTTGCAGATGTAGTAGGCCGGCGCGACGGCATCGAATAGAAGGTTTAGGCCATGGCAGGGTGCCGGCATGAGCAGCTGCATCGAATCGCCGCAGGCAGAGTCGAGGGTGAAGAGCTTCAGGTCATCTTCTGGGCCTGCTGACAGGGAGACTGAGCACACCTCCGTTGAGGAGTCAGATGTTGCGGCCGGGGAGACGAAGAGCAGCTTGGGCGGCGCCGCCTTGGGGGTCGCCATGTGGAGGCTGCGGAACTGCTCCATGGAGAAGAGCGCCGCCCAGGTGTTGGGGAACGTAGTATTTTAAAATTTTCCTACGATCACGCAAGATCTATCTACTAGATGCATAGCAACGAGAGGGAAGAGTGTGTCTACGTACCCTCGTAGACCGGAAGCGGAAGCGTCAAGTGACGCGGTTGATGTAGTCGAACTTCTTCGCGATTCAACCGATCAAGCACCTAACGTACGGCACCTCCGCGTTCAGCACACGTTCAGCTTGATGACGTCCCACGAGCTCTTGATCTAGTTGAGCTTCACGGGAGAGTTTCGTCAGCACGACAGCGTGGTGACGGATATGATGTATCTACCGGCGCAGGGCTTCGCCTAAGCACTGCGACGGTATGACCGAGGTGTGTTTCTGTGGAGGGGGGCACCGCACACGGCTAGAACAATTCAACTTGTGTGTCTTTGGGTGCCCCCTGCCCCCGTATATAAAGGAGCAAGGGGGGAGGCCGGCCGGCCCTCTATGGTGCGGCTAGGGCTGCAATCCTACTAGGAATAGGATTGCAATCCTATTCCTAGTAGGAACTACCAAAGAAGGAAGAAGGGGGAAGGAAAGAGAGGGAGAGGGAGAGGGAAAGAGGGGCCGCGCCCCCTCCCCTTGTCCTATTTGGACTCCTCCTAGGGAGGGGGCGCGCCACCTCCTGGCTGCTGCCCTCTCTCTCCCCTATGGCCCACCAGGGCCCACCATTCCCCCGGGGGGTTCCGGTAACCCCCCCCCCCGGCACTCCGGTAAATTCCGAAACTTTCCAGAACTCTTCCGGTGTCCGAATATAGTCGTCCAATATATCAATCTTTATGTCTCGGACATTCCAAGACTCCTCGTCATGTCCGTGATCTCATCCGGGACTCCGAACTACCTTCAGTACATCAAAACTCATAAACTCATAATACCGATCGTCATCAAACGTTAAGCGTGCGGACCCTACGGGTTCGAGAACTATGTAGACATGACCGAGACTCATCTCCGGTCAATAACCAATAGCGGAACCTGGATGCTCATATTGGCTCCTACATATTCTACAAATATCTTTATCGGTCAAACCGCATAACAACATACGTTGTTCCTTTTGTCATCGGTATGTTACTTTCCCGAGATTCGATCGTCGGTATCTCTATACCTAGTTCAATCTCGTTACCGGCAAGTCTCTTTACTCGTTCCGTAACACATCATCTCATGACTAACTCATTAGTCTTTTGCTTGCAAGGCTTATTATGATGTGTGTTACCGAGAGGGCCCAGAGATACCTCTCCGACACTCGGAGTGACAAATCCTAATCTTGATCTATGCCAACACCACGAATACTTTCGGAGACACCTGTAGAGCATCTTTATGATCACCCAGTTACGTTGTGATGTTTGATAGCACACAAGGTGTTCCTACGGTATTCGGGAGTTGCATAATCTCATAGTCATATGAACATGTATAAGTTATGAAGAAAGCAATAGCAGTAAAACTAAACGATCATAGTGCTATGCTAACGGATGGGTCTAGTCCATCACATCATTCTCCTAATGATGTGACCCCGTTGATCAAATGACAACTCATGTCTATGGCTAGGAAACATAACCATCTTTGATCAATGAGCTAGTCTAGTAGAGGCATACTAGGGACATACTGTTTTGTCTATGTATCCACACATGTACTAAGTTTCCGGTTAATACAATTCTAGCATGAATAAAAGACATTTATCATGATATAAGGAAATACAAATAACATCTTTATTATTGTCTCTAGGGTATATTTCTTTCAGTCTCCCACTTGAACTAGAGTCAATAATCTAGATTACAAAGTGATGATCCTCACACCCATGGAGTCCTGGTGCTGATCATGTTTTTCCCGTGGAAGAGGCTTAGTCAACGGGCCTGTTGGGGAACGTTGCATGGGAAACAAAAATTTTCCTACGCTCACCAAGATCAATCTAGGAGATGCATCTACGAGAGGAGAGTTGGATCCACGTACCCTTGTAGATCGCTAAGCGGAAGCGTTAAGAACGCGGTTGATGGAGTCGTACTCGCCGCGATTCAGATCGCTGAAGATCCAAGCACCGAAGCAACGGTGCCTCCGCGTTCTTCACACGTACGGCTCGGGGACGTCTCCTCCTTCTTGATCCAGCAAGGGGTGGAGGAGAGGTTGATGGAGAGACCGGCAGCACGACGGCGTGGTGGTGATGGTGGTGGAGGATTCCAGCAGGGCTTCGCCAAGCACCGCGGGAAGAAGAAGATGTTATGGGAGAGGGAGGGCAGCACCGAGGCACAAACGTGTGTTGGCTGCCCTCCCTCTGCCCCTCTATATATAGGGGGAATAGATGGGAGGGGGGCGCCCTAGGGTTTCCCCTAGGGGGGCCGGCGGCCAGGGCAGTGGGGGGGCGGCGGCCAAGGGCTGCGCAGGCCCTAGGGTTCCCCCCCCCTAGGTGCCTTGCCCCCCAAGCCAGGGGGTGCGGCTGCCCTAGGAGGGGCCAGCCCCCATGCGCCATAGGAGAGGGCCCAGGGGGGGGGGCGCACAGCCCTATGAGGGCTGTGGTGTTCCCCCTTTGTGGCCCATTAGGCCCAGAACCACTTCCGGGACCCCCGAAACCCTTTTCGGTAATCCGCCGATTTCCCGATGCTCCCCGGAACACTTCCGGACTCCAAAACCTTTCATCCTATATATCAATCTTCGTCCCCGGACCATTCCGGAGACCCTCGTCACATCCGGGATCTCATCCGGGACTCCGAACAACCTTCGGTAACCATGCACTGTTCTCACTAACAACCCTAGCGTCACCGAACCTTAAGTGTGTAGACCCTGCGGGTTCGGAAACTATGCAGACATGACCGAGACACTCCCAGGTCAATAATCAATAGCGGGATCTGGATACCCATATTGGTTCCCACATGTTCCTCGATGATCTCATCGGATGAACCACGATGTCAAGGATTCAGGCAATCCCGTATACAGTTCCCTTTGTCTCGTCGGTATGTTACTTGCCCGAGATTCGATCGTCGGTATCTCTATACCTAGTTCAATCTCGTTACCGGCAAGTCTCTTTACTCGTTACCGTAATACATAATCCCGTGACTAACTACTTAGTCACTTTGAGCTCATTGAGATGACGTATTACCGAGTGGGCCCGGAGATACCTCTCCGTCATACGGAGTGACAAATCCCAGTCTCGATCCATGTCAACTCAACAGACACCTTCGGAGATACCTGTAGAGTACCTTTATAGTCACCCAGTTACGTTGCGACGTTTGGCACACACAAAGTACTCCTACGGTGTTAGTGAGTTACATGATCTCATGGTCATAGGAACTTATACTTGACATGCAGAAAACTATAGCGATAACTGATACGATCAAAAGCTATGTTTAACGTTTGGGTCTCGTCCATCACATCATTCTCCTAATGATGTGATCCCGTTATCAAATGACAACTCATGTCTATGACCTGGAAACCGCGGTCATCTTTGATCAACGAGCTAGTCCTGAAGAGGCTTTACTAGGGACACAAAGTTTGTCTATTTATCCACACATGTATTTGAGTTTCCAATCAATACAATTATAGCATGGATAATAAACGATTATCATGAACAAGGAAATATAATAATAACTCTTTTATTATTGCCTCTAGGGCATATTTCCAACAGTCTCCCACTTGCACTAGAGTCAATAATCTAGCATTACAAGGTAATGAATCTAACACCCATAGAGTCTTGGTGTTGATCATGCTTAGCCCGTGGAAGAGGCTTAGTCAACGGATCTGCAACATTCAAATCCGTGTGTACTTTGCAAATGCTTATGTCCTCCTCCTTGACTGAATCGCGGATGGAATTGAAGCGTCGCTTTATGTGTCTGGTCCTCTTGTGAAACCTTGGTTCCTTGGCTAGAGCAATGGCACCAGTGTTGTCACAAAACAGAGTCATTGGGTTCAATGCACTAGGCACAACTCCAAGATCTGTCATGAACTCCTTCATCCAGACACCTTCCTTTGCCGCCTCCGAGGCAGCTATGTACTTCGCATGTAGAATCGGCTACCACGCTTTGCTTGGAACTGCACCAGCTTACCGCTCCCCCGTTGAGAATATATACGTATCCGGTTTGAGACTTAGAGTCATCCGGATCAGTGTCAAAGCTTGCATCGACGTAACCCTTTACGACGAGCTCTTGATCACCTCCATAAACGAGAAACATCTCCTTAGTCCTTTTCAGGTACTTTAGGATATTCTTGACCGCTGTCCAGTGATCCATACCAGGATTACTTTGAAACCTTCCGGCCATACTTATGGCAAGGCTGACATCTGGTCTTGTGCACAGCATTGCATACATGATAGAGCCTATGGCTGAAGCATAGGGGATGACACTCATCTTTTCTCTATCTTCCGCAGTCACTGGGCATTGAGTCTTACTCAACTTTGTACCTTGCAATACCGGCAAGAACCCCTTCTTGGATTGATCCATTTTGAACTTCTTCAAAACTTTATCAAGGTATGTACTTTGTGAAAGTCCTATCAAGCATCTCGATCTATCTCTATAGATCTTGATGCCCAATATGAAAGCAGCTTCACCGAGGTCCTTCATCGAAAAACTCTTGTTCAAATACCCCTTCACGCTATCCAAAAGTTCTATATTGTTTCCAATTAGCAATATGTCATCCACATATAATATTAGAAACGCTATAGAGCTCCCACTCACTTTCTTGTAAATACAAGCTTCTCCGTAAACTTGTACAAACCCAAACGCTTTGATCACCTCATCAAAGCGAAGATTCCAACTCCGAGATGCTTGCACCAGCCCATAAATGGAACGCTGGAGCTTGCATACTTTGTCAGCATTCTCTGGATCGACAAAACCTTCCGGTTGTATCATATACAACTCTTCCTTAAGAAAACCGTTAAGGAACGCTGTTTTGACATCCATCTGCCAAATTTCATAATCGAAATATGCAGCTATTGCTAACATGATTCGGACGGATTTAAGCATCGCTACGGGTGAGAAAGTCTCATCGTAGTCAATTCCTTGAACTTGTGAAAAACCCTTTGCCACAAGTCGAGCTTTATACACGGTGACATTACCGTCAGCGTCCGTCTTCCTCTTAAAGATCCACTTATTCTGAATGGCCTTCCGCCCTTCAGGTAATACTTCCAAAGTCCATACTTTGTTTTCATACATGGATCCCATCTCGGATTTCATGGCCTCTAACCATTTGTCGGAATCCGGGCCCACCATCGCTTCTCCATAGCTCGTAGGTTCACTGTTGTCCAACAACATGACCTCCAAGACAGGGTTACCATACCACTCAGGTGCAGTGCGTACCCTTGTCGACCTACGAGGTTCGGTAGTAACTTGATCAGAAGCTTCTTGATCATCATCATCGGCTTCCTCTTCAACCTCTGCAGGCTCCACAAAAACATCTTTCTGCGCTGCGCTACTCTCTGGTTGAAGCAGAGGTTCAATAACCTCATCAAGTTCCACCTTCCTCCCACTCAATTCTTTCGAGAGAAACTCTTTCTCGAGAAAGGACCCGTTCTTAGCAACAAACACTTTGCCCTCGGATCTGAGATAGAAGGTGTACCCAACCGTCTCTTTTGGGTATCCTATGAAGACACATTTGTCCGCTTTGGGTTCGAGCTTTTCTGGCTGAAGCCTTTTGACGTAAGCATCGCAACCCCAAACTTTGAGAAAAGACAACTTCGGTTTCTTACCAAACCATAGTTCATACGGTGTTGTCTCAACGGACTTGGATGGAGCCCTATTTAAAGTGAATGCAGCTGTCTCTAACGCATATCCCCAGAACGATAGTGGCAAATCGGCAAGAGACATCATAGAACGTACCATATCTAATAAGGTTCGATTACGACGTTCGGACACACCATTACGCTGTGGTGTTCCAGGTGGCGTCAACTGTGAAACAATTCCACATTTTCTTAAGTGATCACCAAACTCATAACTCAGATATTCTCCCCCTCGATCAGATCGTAGAAACTTGATCTTCTTGTTACGATGATTTTCAACTTCACTCTGAAATTGCTTGAACTTTTCAAAAGTTTCAGACTTATGCTTCATCAAGTAAATATACCCATATCTACTTAAGTCATCAGTGAAGGTGAGAAAATAACGATATCCACCGCGCGCCGTTACACTCATCGGACCGCACACATCAGTATGTATGATTTCCAATAAGTCACTTGCCCGTTCCATTGTCCCTGAAAACGGGGTCCTTGTCATCTTGCCCATGAGGCACGGCTCGCACGTGTCAAGTGATTCAAAATCAAGAGACTCCAAAAGTCCATCAGCATGGAGCTTCCTCATGCGTTTCACGCCGATATGACCCAGACGGCAGTGCCACAAGAAAGTGGTATTATCATTATCAACTCTACATCTTTTGGCATCAATGTTATGAACATGTGTATCATCACTATCGAGATTCAATAAAAATAAACCCCTAACTTCGGGTGCATGACCATAAAAGATATTACTCATATAAATAGAACAACCATTATTCTCTGATTTAAATGAGTAACCGTCTCGCAATAAACAAGATCCAGATATAATGTTCATGCTTAACGCAGGCACTAAATAACAATTATTCAGGTTCATAACTAATCCCGATGGTAATCGAAGAGCGAGCGTGCCGACGGCGATCACATCAACCTTGGAACCATTTCCCACGCGCATCGTCACTTCGTCCTTCGCCAGCCTCCGTTTATTCCGCAGTTCCTGTTTAGAGTTGCAAATGTGAGCAACCGAACCGGTATCAAATACCCAGGCACTACAACGAGAGTTGGTAAGGTACACATCAATAACATGTATATCACATATACCTTTGTTGTTGTTGGCCCCCTTCTTGTCCGCCAGATACTTGGGGCAGTTCCGCTTCCAGTGGCCGTTCCCCTTGCAATAGAAACACTCAGTCTCTGGCTTAGGCCCAGCCTTGGGTTTCTTCACTGGATGAGCAACTGCTTTGCCACCCTTCTTAGAGTTACCCTTCTTGCCCTTGCCATTCTTCTTGAAACTGGTGGTTTTATTGACCATCAACACTTGATACTCCTTCTGGATGTCTGCCTCAGCGACTTTCAGCATTGAAAACAGCTCGGCGATGGTTTTATTCATCCCTTGCATGTTGTACTGCTGCACGAAGCTCTTGTAGCTTGGCGGGAGTGACTGGAGAATTCTGTCAATGATAGCCTCATCCGGGAACACAAGTCCCAGATCGGCTATGCGGGTATAGTACCCAGACATCTTCAGTAAGTGTTCACTGACAGACGAATTCTCCTCCATCTTGCAAGCAAAGAATTTATCGGTGGTCTCATACCTCTCGATCTTAGCATTCTTTTCAAAGATGAACTTCAACTCCTGGTACATCTCATATGCACCATGACGTTCAAAACGCCTTTGAAGTCCTCCTTCCAAGCCGTACAACATGGCACACTGCACTATCGAATAGTCATCCGAACGCGACTGCCAGGCGTTCAAAACGTCTGCAGTGGCTGTAGGAGCGGGGGGTTCACCTAGCGGTGCATTTAGGACATAAACCTTTTTGGCAGCTGTGAGGATGATCCTCAGATTGCGGAGCCAGTCCACAAAGTTGCTCCCATCATCTTTCAGTTTAGCTTTCTCTAGGAACGCATTAAAATTCAGGGGAGCTACTGCGCGAGCCATCTACAACAAAAGATTTGCAAAGACATTTTAGACTATTGTTCATGATAAGTGAGTTATTACCTAATCATATTATTTATAACTCCCACTCAAATTGACATCCCTCTGGTCATTCGAGCGTGACATGATCCAGATCCACCAACCCAAGTCCGATCATCACGTGAGATGAGGTGGTGTCAATGGTGAACATCTACATGTTGATCATATCTACTATATGACTCATGCTCGACCTTTCGGTCTTCCGTGTTCCGAGGCCATGTCTGTACATGCTAGGCTCGTCAAGTCTAACCCGAGTGTTCTGCATGTGCAAAACTGGCTTGCACCCGTTGTATGCGAACGTAGAGTCTATCACACCCGATCATCACGTGGTGCTTCGAAACGACGAACCTTCGCAACGGCGCACACTCGGGGGGAACACAATTTTATCTTGAAATTTTAGTGAAGGATCATCTTATAATGCTACCGTCGTCCTAAGCAAGATAAGATGCATAAAAGGATTAACATCACATGCAAATCATAAGTGACATGATATGGCCATCAACTCGTGCTTTTGATCTCCATCTCCAAAGCACCGGAATGATCTCCATCGTCACCGGCGCCACACCATGATCTCCATCATCATGATCTCCATCATCGTGTCGCCATCGGGGTTGTCGCGCGCCCACCATGCTCTTACTACTATTGCTACCGTTTAGCGGTAAAGTAAAGCATTACAAAGCGCTTAATGATTGACACGCAGGTCATACAAAAATTAAAGACAACCCTATGGCTCCTGCCGGTTGCCGTATGCATCGACATGCAAGTCGATATTAACTATTACAACATGATCATCTCATACATCAAATATATCTCATCATGTCATTGGCCATATCATATCACATACATACCCTGCAAAAACAAGTTAGACGTCCTCTAATTTATTGTTGCATGTTTTACGTGGCTGCTATGGGTATCTAGCAAGAACGCTTCTTACCTACGCAAAGCCACAACGGTGATATTCAAGTTGCTATTTAACCTTCTACAAGGACCGCCTTGTTCTATTCCGATTCAACTAAGATAGGAGAGACAGACACCCGCCAGCCATCTTATGCAACAAAAGTCACATGTCTGTCGATGGAACCGGTCTCATGTACGTGGACATGTAAAGTTGGTCCGGGCCGCTTCATCCCATAATACCGCTGAATCAAGAAAGACTAAGGAGGGCAGCAATTTAAACATCAACGCCCACAAACCCTTTTGTGTTCTACTCGAGAAAGCATCTACGCAAGATCCTAGCTCATGATGCCACTGTTGGGGAACGTTGCATGGGAAACAAAAAATTTTCCTACGTTCACCAAGATCAATCTAGGAGATGCTACTACGAGAGGAGAGTTGGATCCACGTACCCTTGTAGATCGCTAAGCGGAAGCGTTAAGAACGCGGTTGATGGAGTCGTACTCGCCGCGATTCAGATCGCTGAAGATCCAAGCACCGAAGCAACGGTGCCTCCGCGTTCTTCACACGTACGGCTCGGGGACGTCTCCTCCTTCTTGATCCAGCAAGGGGTGGAGGAGAGGTTGATGGAGAGACCGGCAGCACGACGGCGTGGTGGTGATGGTGGTGGAGGATTCCAGCAGGGCTTCGCCAAGCACCGCGGGAAGAAGAAGATGTTATGGGAGAGGGAGGGCAGCACCGAGGCACAAACGTGTGTTGGCTGCCCTCCCTCTGCCCCTCTATATATAGGGGGAATAGATGGGAGGGGGGCGCCCTAGGGTTTCCCCTAGGGGGGCCGGCGGCCAGGGCAGTGGGGGGGCGGCGGCCAAGGGCTGCGCAGGCCCTAGGGTTTCCCCCCCTAGGTGCCTTGCCCCCCAAGCCAGGGGGTGCGGCTGCCCTAGGAGGGGCCAGCCCCCATGCGCCATAGGAGAGGGCCCAGGGGGGGGGCGCACAGCCCTATGAGGGCTGTGGTGTTCCCCCTTTGTGGCCCATTAGGCCCAGAACCACTTCCGGGACCCCCGAAACCCTTTTCGGTAATCCGCCGATTTCCCGATGCTCCCCGGAACACTTCCGGACTCCAAAACCTTTCATCCTATATATCAATCTTCGTCCCCGGACCATTCCGGAGACCCTCGTCACGTCCGGGATCTCATCCGGGACTCCGAACAACCTTCGGTAACCATGCACTGTTCTCACTAACAACCCTAGCGTCACCGAACCTTAAGTGTGTAGACCCTGCGGGTTCGGAAACTATGCAGACATGACCGAGACACTCCCAGGTCAATAATCAATAGCGGGATCTGGATACCCATATTGGTTCCCACATGTTCCTCGATGATCTCATCGGATGAACCACGATGTCAAGGATTCAGGCAATCCCGTATACAGTTCCCTTTGTCTCGTCGGTATGTTACTTGCCCGAGATTCGATCGTCGGTATCTCTATACCTAGTTCAATCTCGTTACCGGCAAGTCTCTTTACTCGTTACCGTAATACATAATCCCGTGACTAACTACTTAATCACTTTGAGCTCATTGAGATGATGTATTACCGAGTGGGCCCGGAGATACCTCTCCGTCACACGGAGTGACAAATCCCAGTCTTGATCCATGTCAACTCAACAGACACCTTCGGAGATACCTGTAGAGTACCTTTATAGTCACCCAGTTACGTTGCGACGTTTGGCACACACAAAGCACTCCTACGGTGTCAGTGAGTTACATGATCTCATGGTCATAGGAACTTATACTTGACATGCAGAAAACTATAGCGATAACTGATACGATCAAAAGCTATGTTTAACGTTTGGGTCTCGTCCATCACATCATTCTCCTAATGATGTGATCCCGTTATCAAATGACAACTCATGTCTATGACCTGGAAACCGCGGTCATCTTTGATCAACGAGCTAGTCCTGTAGAGGCTCACTAGGGACACAAAGTTTGTCTATTCATCCACACATGTATTTGAGTTTCCAATCAATACAGTTATAGCATGGATAATAAACGATTATCATGAACAAGGAAATATAATAATAACTCTTTTATTATTGCCTCTAGGGCATATTTCCAACAGGGCCTGCAACATTCAGATCCATATGTATTTTTCAAATCTCTATGTCTCCCTCCTTGACTAGATCGCAGATGGAATTGAAGCGTCTTTTGATGTGCTTTGTTCTCTTGTGAAACCTGGATTCCTTCGCCAAGGCTATTGCTCCAGTGTTGTCACAAAAGATTTTCATTGGACCCGATGCACTAGGTATTACACCTAGATCGGATATGAACTCCTTCATCCAGACTCCTTCATTTGCTGCTTCCGAAGCAGCTATGTATTCCGCTTCACACGTAGATCCCGCCACGACGCTCTGCTTGGAACTGCACCAACTGACAGCTCCACCGTTCAATAAAAATACATATCCGGTGTGTGACTTAGAGTCATCCGGATCAGTGTCAAAGCTAGAATCGACGTAACCGTTTACGACGAGCTCTTTGTCACCTCCATACACGAGAAACATATCCTTAGTCCTTTTCAGGTATTTCAGGATGTTCTTGACCGCTGTCCAGTGATCCACTCCTAGATTACTTTGGTACCTCCCTGCTAGACTTATAGCAAGGCACACATCAGGTCTGGTACACAGCATTGCATACATGATAGATCCTATGGCTGAGGCATAGGGAATGACTTTCATTTTCTCTCTATCTTCTGCAGTGGTCGGGCATTGAGTCTTACTCAACTTCATACCTTGTAATACATGCAAGAACCCTTTCTTTGACTGATCCATTTTGAACTTCTTCAAAATCTTATCAAGGTATGTGCTTTGTGAAAGTCCAATTAAGCGTCTTGATCTATCTCTATAGATCTTGATGCCTAATATATAAGCAGCTTCACCGAGGTCTTTCATTGAAAAATTCTTATTCAAGTATCCTTTTATGCTATCCAGAAATTCTATATCATTTCCAATCAATAATATGTCATCCACATATAATATTAGAAATGCTTCAGAGCTCCCACTCACTTTCTTGTAAATACAGGCTTCTCCAAAAGTCTGTATAAAACCATATGCTTTGATCACCTCATCAAAGCGTATATTCCAACTCCGAGATGCTTGCACCAGTCCATAGATGGATCGCTGGAGCTTGCACACTTTGTTAGCACCTTTTGGATCGACAAAACCTTCTGGTTGCATCATATACAACTCTTCTTTGAGATATCCATTCAGGAATGCAGTTTTGACATCCATTTGCCAGATTTCATAATCATAAAATGCGGCAATTGCTAACATGATTCGGACAGACTTAAGCATCGCTACAGGTGAGAAAGGCTCATCGTAGTCAACTCCTTGAACTTGTCGAAACCCTTTCGCAACAAGTCGAGCTTTGTAAACAGTAACATTACCGTCTGTGTCAGTCTTCCTCTTGAAGATCCATTTATTTTCGATGGCCTGCTGATCATCGCGCAAGTCAACCAAAGTCCACACTTTGTTCTCATACATGGATCCCATCTCAGATTTCATGGCCTCAAGCCATTTTGCGGAATCTGGGCTCATCATCGCTTCCTCATAGTTCGTAGGTTCATCATGGTCTAGTAACATGATTTCCAGAACTGGGTTGCCGTACCACTCTGGTGCGGAACATACTCTGGTTGATCTACGACGTTCAGCAGAAACTTGATCCGAAGTTTCATGATCATCATCATTAACTTCCTCACTGATTGGTGTAGGAATCACTGGAACAATTTTCTGTGATGTACTACTTTCCAATTCGGGAGAAGGTACAATTACCTCATCAAGTTCTACTTTCCTCCCACTCACTTCTTTCGAGAGAAACTCCTTCTCTAGAAAGGATCCATTCTTAGCAACGAATATCTTGCCTTCGGATCTGTGATAGAAGGTGTACCCAACAGTCTCTTTTGGGTATCCTATGAAGACACATTTCTTCGACTTGGGTTCGAGCTTATCAGGTTGAAGCTTTTTCACATAAGCATCGCAGCCCCAAACTTTAAGAAACGACAACTTTGGTTTCTTGCCAAACCATAGTTCATAAGGTGTCGTATCAACGGATTTAGATGGTGCCCTATTTAACGTGAATGCAGCTGTCTCTAAAGCATAACCCCAAAACGATAGTGGTAAATCGGTAAGAGACATCATAGATCGTACCATATCCAATAAAGTACGGTTACGACGTTCAGACACACCATTACGCTGTGGTGTTCCGGGTGGCGTGAGTTGTGAAACTATTCCACATTGTTTCAAATGAAGACCAAACTCGTAACTCAAATATTCTCCTCCACGATTAGATCGTAGAAACTTTATTTTCTTGTTACGATGATTCTCTACTTCACTCTGAAATTCTTTGAACTTTTCAAATGTTTCAGACTTGTGCTTCATTAAGTAGATATACCCATATCTGCTCAAATCATCAGTGAAGGTCAGAAAATAACGATACCCGCCGCGAGCTTCAACACTCATTGGCCCACATACATCAGTATGTATGATTTCCAACAAATCTGTTGCTCGCTCCATAGTTCCGGAGATCGGAGTTTTAGTCATCTTGCCCATGAGGCATGGTTCGCAAGCACCAAGTGATTCATAATCAAGTGATTCCAAAAGTCCATCACTATGGAGTTTCTTCATGCGCTTTACACCAATATGACCTAAACGGCAGTGCCACAAATAAGTTGCACTATCATTATTAACCTTGCATCTTTTGGTTTCAATATTATGAATATGTGTATCACTACAATCGAGATCCAATAAGAATAGACCACTCTTCAAGGGTGCATGACCATAAAAGATATTATTCATAAAAATAGAACAACCATTATTCTCTGATTTGAATGAATAACCGTCTCGCAACAAACAAGATCCAGATATAATGTTCATGCTCAACGCTGGCACCAAATAACAATTATTTAGGTCTAAAACTAATCCCGAAGGTAGATGTAGAGGTAGCGTGCCGACGGCGATCACATCGACTTTGGAACCATTTCCTACGCGCATCGTCACCTCGTCCTTAGCTAATCTTCGTTTAATCCGTAGTCCCTGTTTCGAGTTACAAATATTAGCAACCGAACCGGTATCAAATACCCAGGTACTACTACGAGCATTAGTAAGGTACACATCAATAACATGTATATCACATATACCTTTGTTCACCTTGCCATCCTTCTTATCCGCCAAATACTTGGGGCAGTTCCGCTTCCAGTGTCCAGTCCCCTTGCAGTAGAAGCACTCAGTTTCAGGCTTGGCTCCAGACTTGGGTTTCTTCGTGGGAGTAGCAACTGTCTTGCTATTCTTTTTGAAGTTCCCCTTCTTTCCCTTGCCCTTTTTCTTGAAACTAGTGGTCTTGTTAACCATCAACACTTGATGCTCCTTTTTGATTTCTACCTCCGCAGCCTTGAGCATAGCGAAGAGCTCGGGAATTGTCTTTTGCATCCCTTGCATATTATAGTTCATCACGAAGCCTTTATAGCTTGGTGGCAGTGATTGAAGAACTCTATCAATAACACTATCCTCGTCAACTTTGCAACCAAGTTGAGTCATATGATTGTAGTACCCAGACATTCTGAGCAAGTGTTCACTGATAGAACTATTCTCCTCCATCTTGCAGCTGTAGAACTTATTGGAAATCTCATATTTCTCAATCCGGGCATTTGCTTGAAATATTAACTTCAACTCCTGGAACATCTCATATGGTCCATGACGTTCAAAACGTCGTTGAAGTCCCGGTTCTAAGCCGTAAAGCATGGCACACTGAACTATCGTGTAGTCATCAGACCGCGACTGCCAGACGTTCAAAGCATCTACATTAGCGGGAGGGGGCTTGTCACCTAGCAGTGCTTCAAGGACATAATTCTTCTGTGCAGCAATGAGGATAATCCTCAAGTTACGGACCCAGTCCGTGTAATTGCTACCATCATCTTTCAACTTAGCTTTCTCTAGGAATGCATTAAAATTCAAAGGAACGGTAGCACGGGCCATTGATCTACAATAGCATAGATATGCAAAAACTATCAGGACTAAGTTCATGATAAATTAAAGTTCAATTTAATCATATTAATTAAAGAACTCCCACTTAGATAGACATCCCTCCGGTCATCTAAATGATTACGTGATCCAAATCAACTAAACCATGTCCGATCATCACGTGAGATGGAATAGTTTCAATGGTGAACATCTTATGTTGATCATATCTACTATATGATTCACGCTCGACCTTTCGGTCTCCAGTGTTCCGAGGCCATATCTGCATATGCTAGGCTTGTCAAGTTTAACCCGAGTATTCTCCGTGTGCAAAACTGGCTTACACCCGTTGTATTTGAACGTAGAGCTTATCACACCCGATCATCATGTGGTGTCTCGGCACGACGAACTTTCGCAACGGTGCATACTCAGGGAGAACACTTATACCTTGAAATTTTAGTAAGGGATCATCTTATAATGCTACCGTCGTTCTAAGCAAAATAAGAAGCATAATAAGATAAACATCACATGCAATCAAAATATGTGACATGATATGGCCATCATCATCTTGTGCTTTTGATCTCCATCTCCAAAGCAACGTCATGATCACCTTCGTCACCGGCGCGACACCTTGATCTCCATCGTAGCATCGTTGTCGTCTCGCCAACTATTGCTTCTACGACTATCGCTACCGCTTAGTGATAAAGTAAAGCAATTACATGGCGATTGCATTTCATACAAAAAAGCGACAACCATATGGCTCCTGCCAGTTGCCGATAACATTACAAAACATGATCATCTCATACAAAACCGTATAACTCATCATGTCTTGACCATATCACATCACAACATGCCCTTCAAAAACAAGTTAGACGTCCTCTACTTTGTTGTTGCAAGTTTTACGTGGCTGCTACGGGCTTAGCAAGAACCGTTCTTACCTACGCATACAAAACCACAACGATGTTTTGTCAAGTATGTGCTGTTTTAACCTTCACAAGGACCGGGCGTAGCCACACTTGATTCAGCTAAAGTGAGAGAGACAGACACCCGCTAGTCACCTTTAAGCAACGAGTGCTCATAACGGTGAAACTAGTCTCGGTAAGCGTACGCGTAATGTCGGTCCGGGCCGCTTCATCTCACAATACCGCCGAAGCAAAGTATGACATGCTGGTAAGCAGTATGACTAGTATCGCCCACAACTCATTGTGTTCTACTCGTGCATATCATCTACGCATAGACCTGGCTCATGATGCCACTGTTGGGGAACGTAGTATTTTAAAATTTTCCTACGATCACGCAAGATCTATCTACCAGATGCATAGCAACGAGAGGGAAGAGTGTGTCTACGTACCCTCGTAGACCGGAAGCGGAAGCGTCAAGTGACGCGGTTGATGTAGTCGAACTTCTTCGCGATTCAACCGATCAAGCACCGAACGTACGGCACCTCCGCGTTCAGCACACGTTCAGCTTGATGACGTCCCACGAGCTCTTGATCCAGTTGAGCTTCACGGGAGAGTTTCGTCAGCACGACGGCGTGGTGACGGATATGATGTATCTACCGGCGCAGGGCTTCGCCTAAGCACTGCGACGGTATGACCGAGGTGTGTTTCTGTGGAGGGGGGCACCGCACACGGCTAGAACAATTCAACTTGTGTGTCTTTGGGTACCCCCTGCCCCCGTATATAAAGGAGCAAGGGGGGAGGCCGACCGGCCCTCTATGGTGCGGCTACGGCTGCAATCCTACTAGGAATAGGATTGCAGTCCTATTCCTAGTAGGAACTACCAAAGAAGGAAGAAGGGGAAGGAAAGAGAGGGAGAGGGAGAGGGAAAGACGGGCCGCGCCCCCTCCCCTTGTCCTATTCGGACTCCTCCTAGGGAGGGGGCGCGCCACCTCCTGGCTGCTGCCCTCTCTCTCTCCCCTATGGCCCACCAGGGCCCACCATTCCCTCGGGGGGTTCCGGTAACCCCCCCGGCACTCCAGTAAATTCTGAAACTTTCCAGAACACTTCCGGTGTCCGAATATAGTCGTCCAATATATCAATCTTTATGTCTCGGACATTCCGAGACTCCTCGCCATGTCCATGATCTCATCTGGGACTCCGAACTACCTTCGGTACATCAAAACTCATAAACTCATAATACCGATCGTCATCAAACGTTAAGCGTGCGGACCCTACGGGTTCGAGAACTATGTAGACATGACCGAGACTCATCTCCGGTCAATAACCAATAGCGGAACCTGGATGCTCATATTGGCTCCTACATATTCTACGAAGATCTTTATCGGTCAACCGCATAACAACATATGTTGTTCCTTTTGTCATCGGTATGTTACTTGCCTGAGATTCGATCGTCGGTATCTCTATACCTAGTTCAATCTCGTTACCGGCAAGTATCTTTACTTGTTCCGTAACACATCATCTCGTGACTAACTCATTAGTCTTTTGCTTGCAAGGCTTATTATGATGTGTGTTACCGAGAGGGCCCAGAGATACCTCTCCGACACTCGGAGTGACAAATCCTAATCTTGATCTATGCCAACACCACGAATACTTTCGGAGACACCTGTAGAGCATCTTTATGATCACCCAGTTACGTTGTGACGTTTGATAGCACACAAGGTGTTCCTACGGTATTCGGGAGTTGCATAATCTCATAGTCATAGGAACATGTATAAGTTATGAAGAAAGCAATAGCAGTAAAACTAAACGATCATAGTGCTATGCTAACGGATGGGTCTAGTCCATAACATCATTCTCCTAATGATGTGATCCCGTTGATCAAATGACAACTCATGTCTATGGCTAGGAAACATAACCATCTTTGATCAATGAGCTAGTCTAGTAGAGGCATACTAGGGACATACTGTTTTGTCTATGTATCCACACATGTACTAAGTTTCCGGTTAATACAATTCTAGCATGAATAAAAGACATTTATCATGATAGAAGGAAATACAAATAACATCTTTATTATTGTCTCTAGGGCATATTTCCTTCACCAGGAGCAGCAGACGGCCCGGAAGCGGAGGAGGGATTTGGCGGGGAGCCGCAGCAGCGCCTCCATGATCATCTCGTCCGGGAGCCAACCACCGGCGGATACGTCGGCCTTCATCCTCTTGCTGCTACTCATCATGTACGTACGTACGTACATACGTATCCCAAAGGGCCGGCTCAACTCGAATCGATCAATTGGTCTGCAATAAAATCAAACACACGGGACGGGAGACCTTAGCCTACTCATAGTCAAACTCCTCGATGCATCATCTTTCTAGGAGACAATCATGAACTTCTATAGGAAAGTACACATCAATCTGGACTAGGGTTTGCTTCCCTATACCGTACCAACAGGAGGAATCGCTTTCGTATCGACCTTCAATTGCGGCCCCTTCACCTAGAGGAGGAGGGCAAAGACTCGATTTTCTTTTATGGTTACTAGATGGAGGAATGGGAAATTCTACCGGGGTTAGCTGGTGCGACACCCCTCCTCCGCGTCAGACAAGAGTCCTAGCGAGACCTCGTCCCAGATAGGGTAAATCCCTTTTCTATTGAGGGGAGGGTAAATGATGGCTTCTCGCCCCTCGTTGGTTACCCCAAGTGGAAGGTTTGAGATGCAGTGTAGCGGAAGTTTTCCCTTGGCAAAGATACCAAGGATCGATTTCCCTGAGACTCCCAGTTTCAACAAGAAGGTGTCAACTGCTAACGACGCCAGATATTAGCAATCAACGTGGACCTGCACACAGATACAAATAACTTTTCTCCCAACGAGTACAGAGAGGTTGTCAATCCCTCCGGCCTTGTCGTTTACAAAGGATCAAACGCAAGTGATAATAGTGATAGGTATTGCTGCAATAGTAAGTGAAAAGCGGAAAGTAAATAGCGGATGTGATCAATGATGGTAATATGGACCGGGGTCCCATGATGTTCACTAGTGATGTCTCTCTCCCAAAAGACGATAAAACAGCTATGTGAGGTAAACGAATTACAGCTGGGCAATTGACAGGACCATGTGCGCAAACCAATGCTGACTAAGTTGCAAGAAAGGTAGAGGTTCAAAGCATGGGCGCTACGCCAAGGCAAGTAGACCGAAATCCATCTGCATCTACTACTAATCATCCACCTTGAGATATCTATCCAGAACATCTCGCTGGTATTAAGTTGCGAGTCCCACCCATAGTGTAAACTCAAAGCAACAGACAACTGCATTAAAAGAACTTTGCGTAAAGTAAACAATCCTTGCACCCGCGGGCACAAGCACCGTTGTTTTCCCCCTTGTGGCAACAGCACATCCCCTAGACTCATGTTTCTGTCACTCAAGCTAGTCATCGAGGGGCATGAACCCACAATCAAGCATAACGTTCCCTCTTGGAGTCACTACCTACTACTTGGCCAAAGCAATACATAACAATGGAGAACATGCAAGAATTACTTACGAACATAAATATAAAAGAGGTGAATCAAATATATTACTCAAACACAATCTGAACATAATCTCACAATCCATCGGATCCCAGCAAACTCATCATAGCAACAGCATAAGGATTACATATGTGCCTCGATCATGTAGGGCAGCTCACGAGGACTAATTAGTGAAGCACAAGAACGGGAGGAGAACATCACATAGCTACTGGTCATGGACCCATGGTCCAAGGGAGACTACTGACAACTCATCCGGGAGGCGTCCATGGTGGTGGAGAAGCTCCCGGTGGTGATCCTCCCCTCCGGCAGGGTGCCGGGAAGAGTTCTCCTGGTGCTCCCGATCTTGGAAGCGCGGCGGCGGCGGAACAGAGATGAGATCGCGAAAAAGGGTTCCCGTCTCGAGGGTTTCGTGACATGATATAAATATATGCCAAAGGGGGGCATCAGACGAGGCCTGGGGGGCCCAGGCGCCCCCCCGGCGCGGCCAGGAGGGGGGCCGCGCCACCAGGGCGCCTGGAGCCCTGGTGGCCCCCCTCCGGCTGTACTTCGGGTGCCGGGAAGCTTCTGGAACGCTGATTTTTTATATAATTTTTCTGGATTTTTGTGGCAGTTCTCGTAATGGGAAAACCTGAAATACAAAAACAGCCGAAAACAGAAACTGGCACTGGGGTGCACTGAGTTAATAGGTTAGTCCAAATATGATCAAAAGTGTATGGAAGTGTATAAATATCATAGCAATATCACCCAAAAGAGGCATGGAGCAAGAAGAAATTATAGATACGTTTTGGACGTATCAACATCCCCAAGCTTAATTCCTGCTCGTCCTCGAGTAGGTAAATGATAACAAGAATAATTTCTGTGGTGACATGCTATTAACCATATAGGACTTTTTCATAGTCACATGACAAAAGCTTACTGAGACAATGAATCTGTAGTAATTAAGTTGCCTCATGAGAAAATCACAAAGAACTGAAAGTTTTACAATATGATACTGAAACATCAAATAGATTTGTAATAAGCATGGTGTGCAAATATGATAAAGTGATATCTCGCTTGCCCCCTTTATTGAAGCAAAACATAAATGCAGGGGCACCTCCAAGGTTTAAGTGATGACTAGATACAATCATTTCAAAATAAACGATATCACAATCATGCAAAATACAATGCTACTTTGGGACAATGCACATTACACTCAGAATGACAATCATGCTCTCAATAGTTGGTGCTTTAAAAGAAGGTGGAGACTCTCAAACCGTGGCTTTTGTTGGCAAGGTTGAAAACCCGTAGTCGGAAACAAAGACAAAACATGTACCAGAGCTCTTGGTTTTAAAAATAGAGGTAATAATATTTTTTTTTAGATTATGCATGTTTCGTCAACGAATGCTAGCAGACAACTCAATCACTTCTTGAGATGGACAAGTTTCGAGGAACGGCTCCCGAATGAGGACGATCACATCCTCTTAATCTCCTTTGTTTATCACTGCCAAAGTTTTCTGATTTCTCATGAACAAAGCGTGAAGGAGGGTTTGTTTGTTATATTATTTTTGAGCCGGGCGCACTCAATGCCAGTTCCTTCTCGTATTATGGGTTTGCACATTATACATGCAATCCCGGGGTGAAGCTTGTCCAACTTAAAAAGATCATGCATTAACTACTACTTCCTCATGAACTTAAAACAGAGGCACAAAATAAGAATGCATTTCTTTTTGAATAATTTCGAGATGGTACATGAAAGTCTCCGTTAGGAATGGCAGGTAAATACCATGTAGGAAGGTATGGTGGACTCATATGGCATAACTGGTTTAAAGGAATTTGGATGCACAAGCAGTCAGTCCGCTTAGTACAGGTGGAGGTTAGCAAAAGACTGGGAGCGACCAACTAAAAGAGCAATGACGGTCATAATCATGCAGAGCGACAAAGCAACATTGAATCAGGCATGGAAGTTATATCTCTACTCAGAAACAAAAGATCATCAAGGCTTGACAGACTTTCTTTACAGTCTAAAATATGCGTGAGCATACGCCAAGTCAATCAAAGTAAATTCTCGAAGGAAGATATTACTAAACCATACCACATCATAGGCAAACAAATCATGTTGGTATTCCAATAACACATTGGGAACCCCCCAGCTATTTGAGACTAACCATAAGAAAACATGAACTACTAAGCGCCATTATGCACGTAGCATCTTTATCATAGACATATCAACCAATGCAACGGAAGCAAACTCTCTTAATAAGATAAGCATGATAACTAAAGAGAGTTCAAGCAACCAACTAAACAAAAGCTCTTTAAAAAGATAAGCATGAAAACTAAAAGCTAAGCATGATAGTAGCTATTGAAAGACAAAGAACACACACAGCAAAGATAGACATGAAAATTCTATGTTATGTTCTAGGTAGAAGTGGAGCGTGTTTCTCTCCCACATAAACAAAGCTGAGTTCCGACTTGTTATGAAAAGCTAAAGAAAACTAAAAAGGAAAACTAAAAGCAAAACGCTCCAAGCATAGCACATAACACATGAAGTGATAAAAATATAGTGGAACGAAAGACGAACTGATAATGTTGATGGAGAAGGGGATGCACGGGGGCATCCCCAAGCTTAGACGCTTGAGTCTCCTTGAATATTTCTTGGGGGTGCATGGGGGCATCCCCAAGCTTGAGCGTTTGACACTCCTGGATCTTTTTATCATCTTCCCTC
The DNA here is from genome assembly GCA_902687465.1 of Secale cereale. Classification (NCBI taxonomy): domain Eukaryota; kingdom Viridiplantae; phylum Streptophyta; class Magnoliopsida; order Poales; family Poaceae; genus Secale; species Secale cereale. The sequence continues at coordinate 815,220,784 of LR738713.1, read as the reverse complement.
GCACACTTGAAAACTCCCTTCATACATAACTTATCATAATCTGATTAGCGAGGTTAGTACCCTTAATAAAATAATTGTTCTTTGCTGGAAATAAAGATATTCTTGAAGGTCTACTGTTTCTCAAGATTGCCAAAAGGTTTTTGCAAAGAAAAAGCAAGCTCTAGGTTTGCAAAATGAAGGAAAGGCAAAACAGGACAGAATCTGTGAAAAACAGAACAGTAGGTAGTAAATGATTTTTTCGGGGCACTTCTGCAACTCTAATAAAAAAACTCAGAACAGATGCACGAAAGACAATTATATAGAGCACGCTGTCGAAAAAATTCAGACCAAAAAGATGATCTGGTGATTTTATACGAATTTTTCTATCCAAGGACAAAATCTGTTTCCTGGACAGCACGTCACAACTTTTGAACTTTCTTGCAATCAGAGGCTACACTTGGCACAAAGTTGAAAAGCAAAGATACAATGATGATGCTACTGTAGTAACAAACATCAAGACCACTAAAACTGAAAGAACAAACTGAAAGCAAAGATAACAAGGGTTGTCTCCCTAGAGCTCTTTCTTTATAGCCATAAAGATAGGCTTAAGACTTTAATGATGCTCTCGTAGGAATAAGAGTTGAAGAACAAAAGAGAGCATCAAGAAGCAAATACCAAACACATTTAAGCCTAACATGCTTCCTATGCATAGGAATATTGCAATACAATAATTCATTGAAGTACAAAGCAATAAGCATAGGAAGACAAAACAAGTGCAGCTTCAAAACCTTCAACATAAAGAGAGGGAACTTGATATTATTGAAATATCTATAAGCATATGTTCCCTTCTCATAATAATTTTCAGTGGGATCACGAATAAACTCAACAATATAAGCATCACATAAAGCATTGTTACCATGATCCACATGCAAAAAGGTATCATTACTCTTCATATAAGCAAAATCTTTCTTATTAGGAATAGTGAGAATAAAACAATCAGAACCATCATGGTAATCATTGTATTTAGGAGGCATATCATAATCATAATAAATTTTATCCTCAATAGTAGGTGGACTGAAAATATCATATTCATCATTGTAATCATATATAGGAAGCAAAGTATCATGAAAGTAAATTTTCTCTTCAAAAGTTGGGGGACTAAAAATATCATGTTCATCAAACGTGTCATCCCCAAGCTTAGAGCTTTCCATGTCATTAGCAATATTGATATTCAAAGAAAGCATACTAATAACATCACCACCATCATGATTGTTATGCAAATAATAAAGTTCCATAGGTTTTTTAATTTTCTCTTCAAACACATCATGTCCCAAAGCAAGGTAGAGCTTATAAAGCTCTCTCATATTTTTGTTGTTTTCCATTAAGCAAAACTAGTGAAAAGACATAAACAAAACTGAAAGGTAAACTAACAAGACTAAAAAGCAAAGGTAAAAGATAGCGTGCAACTCCCCTATCTTGAAGAGTGGAGTCCCCGGCAACGGCGCCAGAAAACTTTGCTTGATGGCTTCTCGCCCCTCGTTGGTTACCCCAAGTGGAAGGTTTGAGATGTAGTGTAGCGGAAGTTTTCCCTTGGCAAAGATACCAAGGATCGATTTCCCTGAGACTCCCAGTTTCAACAAGAAGGTGTCAACTGCTAACGGCGCCAGATATTAGCAATCAACGTGGACCTGCACACAGATACAAATAACTTTGCTCCCAACGAGTACAGAGAGGTTGTCAATCCCTCCGGCCTTGTCGTTTACAAAGGATCAAACGCAAGTGATAATAGTGATAGGTATTGCTGCAATAGTAAGTGAAAAGCGGAAAGTAAATAGCGGATGTGATCAATGATGGTAATATGGACCGGGGTCCCATGATGTTCACTAGTGATGTCTCTCTCCCAAAAGACGATAAAACAGCTATGTGAGGTAAACGAATTACAGCTGGGCAATTGACAGGACCATGTGCGCAAACCAATGCTGACTAAGTTGCAAGAAAGGTAGAGGTTCAAAGCATGGGCGGTACGCCAAGGCAAGTAGACCGAAATCCATCTGCATCTACTACTAATCATCCACCTTGAGATATCTATCCAGAACATCTCGCTGGTATTAAGTTGCGAGTCCCACCCATAGTGTAAACTCAAAGCAACAGACAACTGCATTAAAAGAACTTTGCGTAAAGTAAACAATCCTTGCACCCGCGGGCACAAGCACCGTTGTTTTCCCCCTTGTGGCAACAGCACATCCCCTAGACTCATGTTTCTGTCACTCAAGCTAGTCATCGAGGGCCATGAACCCACAATCAAGCATAACGTTCCCTCTTGGAGTCACTACCTACTACTTGGCCAAAGCAATAAATAGCAACGGAGAACATGCAAGAATTACTTACGAACATAAATATAAAAGAGGTGAATCAAATATATTACTCAAACACAATCTGAACATAATATCACAATCCATCGGATCCCAGCAAACTCATCATAGCAACAGCATAAGGATTACATATGTGCCTCGATCATGTAGGGCAGCTCACAAGGACTAATTAGTGAAGCACAAGAACGGGAGGAGAACATCACATAGCTACTGGTCATGGACCCATGGTCCAAGGGAGACTACTGACAACTCATCCGGGAGGCGTCCATGGTGGTGGAGAAGCTCCCGGTGGTGATCCTCCCCTCCGACAGGGTGCCAGGAAGAGTTCTCCTGGTGCTCCCGATCTTGGAAGCGCGGCGGCGGCGGAACATAGATGAGATCGCGAAAAAGGGTTCCCGTCTCGAGGGTTCCGGTACACGATATAAATATATGCCAAAGGGGGGCATCAGACGAGGCCTGGGGGGCCCAGGCGCCCCCCCGGCGCGGCCAGGAGGGGGGCCGCGCCACCAGGGCGCCTGGAGCCCTGGTGGCCCCCCCTCCGGCTGTACTTCGGGTGCCGGGAAGCTTCTGGAACGCTGATTTTTTATATAATTTTTCCGGGATTTTTCTGGCCGTTCTCGTAATGGGAAAACGTGAAATACAAAAACAGCCGAAAACAGAAATTGGCACTGGGGTGCACTGAGTTAATAGGTTAGTCCAAATATGATCAAAAGTGTATGGAAGTGTATAAATATCATAGCAATATCACCCAAAAGAGGCATGGAGCAAGCAGAAATTATAGATACGTTTTGGACGTATTAGTAAATCCTATTGAACGTCGTTGGCGTCAATTTTCTTTTGATACAACCTCGCGAAGTTTTTATGAATTTGTCACAATGTTTACATGGACGGATGGAAGATCTCCCGGGTGTCGCAACCACACTTGGCGACCGACCCCGAGAGATAAAGCAAACTTCGCTACGTTGTGAGCTTCGACATTCGAGCTCCTAAATTCATGACTAAACTTACAAAAAGCAAAATCTAAAGAGTGATGTATAATCTCATGTATGATAGCGCCATAAACTGATGAGTTCTTCCTCTTCAGGTCCTCGACCATCACTTTGCAATCAGAGGCCACATGCACCGATCTTTGGTAAAGATCATCTGCTAGAGCTAAGGCTTCCCTGATTGCCATTGCCTCGAGCGTCGGTGGATCTGTAATATGTTTAATTACCAGCACCATAGCTCCCAAAAAGGCTCCTTCTGAGCTTCTGCAGACTGCCTCTACTGCCCCATGTCTGGCATGGCTCAAGACTGCATCGTCCACATTTATCTTAACGCTTCCATCCTCCGGTACCTGACATCGGTTGGGTCTTGGGATTGATGGAACTGTCGGCTGTCGACAAGTGGAGTTGATAGCCCGGATTTCTGAGAGGTAGCTCGTGATGAACCCGTCGATATTATGAGGAGATTGATAAATATCTTCATATATCACTTTCCTCCTCGCTCCCCAGATGGCCCAAAGAGTGACGGTCAGCCGCACAAAGGCCTCACTGTCCAGAGTACCATGAAGTGCAAAAAGCCATTCCCTAGATCCATCCTCCTGCCTGTCAACCAATTGCATTACCAGGTCCTCCGGTGCTAGGGCCCATACACCAGCAGCCATCGGGCAAGTTAACAGGGCATGCTTCAAAGGTGACAAGTATCTTCAGTAGACATATTTCTATGTTTCAACAGCTCATCGGTTGACATGGATCGTCTCGCAAGCCGGCACATAAAAGTTTTCAACTTCGAGGGGACCTCGATGTTCCATAGTTTGCTCCAGTGATCTCCTTCATTCTGCAGCGTAGAAGTTCCGCCTTGTTAATTCAACCATGATTCTCGGCTCTGTTTTATACGCAACACCATGCGGTAAGCCAACCGTACTGAGAACAATCCCCGGCTCTCCTCGTTCCATGCCCAGAAGTTGTCTACTTTGCGCGTGCAAATCGGTATCTTCAGAATATCTGTTGCATCAAAATGTGTAAATGTAGCCCGAACCAGCTCCTCGTTCCATGATGAACTAGTTGCATCGATCAGCTGAGAGACCATCTGAGGTGGATTTTCAACAAGTGAAGTAATGGGTCTCTTAAAACTGTCACGGGGAATCCAGTTTTGATCCCATATGTTGGTGGTTTCACCATTCCCAATTCTCCTGATAACACCCTGTGTTAAAATGTCCCGACCATCAAGTATCGCCCTCCATATCTGGGATGGATGCGTCCCCAACTCCGCTTCTAGCAATGTACTGCTCGGATAATAAACAACTTTCAGAATTTTTCCGCTCAAAGACCTTTCATCTGTCAACAGCCTCCAAGCCTGACTAGCAAGTAGAGCTAAGTTGAAAATTTCCATGTCATGAAAACCCAGGCCACCAAGATGTTTTGGCAGGGTCATGATATCCCATGCTACCCAGCTCGGTTTCCTCCTTCCCTGCTTACTGCCCCACCAGGTCTGCCGAATTATGGAAGTTATGCTCTCTCAAAGTCCCCTTGACAATCTGAAACATGCCATAGAGAAAATCGGGATTGCTTGGGCAACTGATTTAATCAAAACCTCTTTACCTACTGCAGATAAAAGCTTTTCCATCCAACCTTTTATTTTCTCCCAGACATGATCTCTCAAGTATTTAAACGTGCCATTCTTCGAGTGACCCACATCCGTAGGCATGCCAAGATACCTTTCACTCAAAGATTCGTTGTGGACATGCAAGGTATTCTTGACCACCTCCCTCAGTGTCTCGGGGCAACCCTTGTTGAAATATATGGACACGGACACTGTGTTTGAATGCTGCTAAGGCTTCGGCGTCTGGACAGTCGACAATTTGGTTCTTTTTAGTTAAGAATCAATTCTAGAGTTTGCGGGCTGACTCCCCGGGTTGCTGGACTATGTGGCTCAGGTCATCAGCATCCGGTGGCCGGACATAAGTGCCCTAAAAGTTGGCCCGGAAAGTATCCTCTAACTCTTCCTGGCTTACAATGGAGTTCTCTAGGAGGCTGTTCAACTAGTGTCGTGCTGGTCCATTCATCTTTAGAGGGAGATATTTGATGGCGTGGAGGTCATCTCAGCGAGCCATGTGAATGTGGAGAATAAAGTCTTCAATCCATAGGGCAGGATCTGTTGTTCCATCGTACTGCTCGATGTTCACGGGTTTAAACCCTTCCGTAAATTGGTGCTGCATTACCTCATCGGTAAAGCACATATGGTGTGCGACACCTCTATACCGTGCGATATCACGACGGAGTTCGGATGACATCTGTGTTCGGTGCTTACTCCGAACCGGATTATGTTTGTCGTGCCAGGCTTGATGGTCGTCATCCCATGTGGGAGCACGTTCTCTTGATCCATAGATTGATCTAGTATGACCGGCTCTATTGGCCAGGTCCTGACGTAGGTCATACTTGTAGCCCGGAGCCGCTGTCTCCTTGCCTCTATGGTGGGGGGCGCGGGCTGGTGTTCAACGTTATTGGCCATTTTGTTCTGTCGATGTTGTGGTGGGTCAGGTTGATCGGCCTGATTGTACCTCGACGGTATTGGCCCAAGGGCCTCGTCGTCGAATTGTGGCAGTAGCTTGCGTTTGGGATAGCTCTTTGTTTGGCGCTCACGGCCATATCTTTCTTCAGCGTCTAGCACTTGATTCCATCTATCGTTGAGCGTATCCCACTACAAAAAAAGACACATCCGTGACATTTTGGTCCGAACGAAACTTTTTTCTGTCATACTTATGACACTTCTATGACAATAATTGTGACAAAACACGGTATCATCATAGATGTGGTGGGGTCCTACTTCTATGACAACAAATCATGACAGAAAATGGGCTTTTCGTCCTGGGCGGGCCGGAGACGCAGCTGCATGACATTCTTTGGGCCGTCCATGACAGAAAAAACCATGGTAGAAGCGAGGGCGAGGAAAATATCGGGGTGTTCTCGGTTACGGTGGGTGGTCAGGGCCGAGCGATGCGCGTTTCTCTCGTACACGCATGCGTGTGGGTGCGAGGCGTTGGGCTCTAACTGAACCCGAGTGAGGCGTTGGGCTCTAACTGAACCCGAGCGATTGCACTGCAGGCTACGCGTTACTGAACCCGAGCGATCAATCGATGGCTGTTAACTGAACCCGATCGAGCGATTCCTTCGCTACTGCTGCTAACTGAAGCCGATCGATGCTGCCTCTGCATGAATAGTGAGTGTTGCTGGGGGG
>LR738713.1:815190849-815214200 GCA_902687465.1 Secale cereale | reverse complement strand
GAATAGTTCTCGGTGGGGTGGCTAAACAGGACCCCGTGGTGTTGCCTCTGCATGAACAGGACCCCGTTCGATCGAGCCGGTTGGGGCTGCATGAACAGGAGCCCGTGGAGGGCTGCATGAACAGGACCACCCCGTGGAGGGCTGCATGAACAGTAGACGGTGGATGGCTGGATGAACAGTAGCCCGTGAAGGGGTGGTTGAACAGGAGCCCGTGGAGAGGGCTGGTTGAACAGTAGCCCGTGGAGTAGCGCACGGTGGAGGCTGAACAGTCGCAGGTGGAGGCTGGAAGAGGTTGACGGTGGATGAACAGTAGCCCGTGGAGGCTGGAGGGGGTCGACGGTGGTGATCAACAGTATCCTGTGGAGTCCCGTTTTGCGGTACGCCACACCCTCCCGATGAACAGGACCCCCGTTTCGACCGTAGCACTCCGACACAAGTCTGTTTCCTCCGTTTTGCGGTACGCCACACCCCTTCCGATGAACAGGACCCCCGTTTCGACCGTAGCGCTCCAACACAAGTCCGTTTTCTCCGTTTTGCGGTACGCCACACCCCTCCCGATCAACAAGACCCCCGTTTCGACCGTAGGAGGTCCGTTTCCTCCGTTTTGCGGTACGTCAGACCCCTCTCGATGAACAGGATTCCGTTTTGAACGGGCCGGTCGAACACAAGGCCGTTTCCTCCGTTCTGCAGTACGCCAGGCCTTGTTTCCATTGGTTGTTCCGTCCAAGCCCTCCCGATGAACACGACGACGCATTCCATTCCGACCCAGCCGGTTGGCTCCCCATGAACACGACGACGACGCTGTTTCTCCGTTCCGACCCAGCCATGTACACGAGCACTGGCCGTACGTATGTGCGAGTAGGCGTTCGAGACCCTGCCCGTATGTACGTACGTGGCCGTATTTTCTTTCTTGCACACTTGCCGCTGTACGTACGTGCACATGCTACGTGCGCGCCTCTACTACGACACGTGCGCGCCTCTACATCGACCACTGTGTACGTACACGTTCGCGACCAGAATGACAACGCTACGTACGCTTCGACCAGGTGGGTCCCGACTGTCAGGCACTTCCTTGCGTGCGAAGATGTAACTGGTGGGTCCCAGCAGTCAGGGGGCGAATCGTTTTTTTTGCCCGGACGCACTTCCTTGCGTGCGAAGATGTAGCTGGTGGTTCCCAGCAGTCAGGGGGGCGAATCGTTTTTTTTTGCCTGGACGCACTTCCTTGCGTGCGAAGATGTAGCTGGTGGGTCCCAGCAGTCAGGGGGAAATGTTTTTTTCGCGAAATACGGTGGCCCGTCCGGTGGGTCCCCGCTGTCAGGTGGAGGAATAATTATTTTGTGCGTAATAAGGAGGCACTTCCTTGCTGTGGCCGTGGACCCAGCTGTCAGCCTCTCCACGTACAGTCCACGTCTGATGAAGCCGTTCCTTGACCACGTTGACCACGCCGCGCCGAGAGCACCAGGGTGGTGGACGACGGCGAGGCCTAGGAAGGGGACGACGTGGAGACGGGGAAGACGCGATAGTGGATGCCCACGCATAGAGGAGTACGAGGGTTCACTGGTTCGCTGCGGTGTGAGGCTATCGCCGTCGCAGAATAACAGGGGGTGTGGGTGAGTAGAGGGATGGCCTGGCCAGCGGTGGGAATAGTAGGGGGGCGGTGAGGCCTTCGCTGCAGCACAGCTGGCCATGGGAGGCAGGAGCATGCGGCACGACCGGCGCTGCTTTGGGTGGCTGGAGGAACAAGACCTGAGGTTGAAGAAGCACTATGGCCGTTGGATGGACATCATACGGTCACTGGAGCTAGAATCGTTCATATTGACTAAGTTGACAAAGCACACCATCCCCATCAACTTAGTAGGCCCGCAAGTCTACCTCCTACCAAGGTGGGTCCCAACCAGCAGGGGGAGTATTCAATTTTTTGTGGGTAATAAGGAGGCACTTCCGGTGGGTCCGAGCTGATAGCGGGGGGAATATTTTTTTCGCGCAATACGGTGGCCCGTCCGGTGGGTCCCAGCAGTCAGGGGGAAACATTTTTTCGCCAAATATGGTGGCCCGTTCGGTGGGTCCCTGCTATCAAGTGGAGGAATAATTATTTTCCGCGTAATGAGGAGGCACTTTCTTGCGGCTGCCGTGGACCCAATTGTCAGCCTCTCCACGTACAGTACTCTTCCGATGAAAGTCGTTCCTTAACCACGTTGACAACGTCGCACCGAGAGCACCAGGGCGGTGGACGACGATGAGGCCTAGGAAGGGGACGACGCAGAGCCAGGGAAGATGTGGCAGTGGAAGCCCGCGTGGAGAGGAGTACGAGGGTTCACTGGTTCGGCTGCGGTGTGAGGCTACCGTCGCCGCAGGGCCTGGCCAGCGGTGGGAATAGTAGGGGGCAACGAGTCCTCCGCGGCATCGCAGCCAGCCACGGGAGGCAGGAGCACGAGGCACGACCGACGCTGGTTTGGGCGGCTGGAGCAAGAAGACCAGAGGTTGAAGAAGCACTACAGCCGTTGGATGGACATCGTACGGTCAATGGAGCTAGAATCGTGCTTATTGACTTAGTAGGACCACAAGTCAGCCTCCCACTATACTGGGTCCCAACTAGTAGGGGGAGTATTCATTTTTTGTGCGTAATAAGGAGGCACTTCCTTGCGTGCGAAGATAGCTGGTGGGTCTGACTTGTCAGTGGGGGGCACATTTTTTTCGTGAAATACAGAGGCCCTTCCGGTGGCTCCCAGATGTCAGGTGGAGGAATCAAAGACTTGAGAAGGCGTACAGAACAAGCTAGTGTACCCGTAAAGAGACGTTGCTGAGTTTTAGAAGAAAGAGAGACATGCTCCTGTAGCTGGTTCGAATCCAAACCTAGACTATGACCATATATGGTGCTATGCTACTCTGAACGTAATGAAACTGACATATCCAACATTCGCTTCTCCTCTTCTCTACTTACTCTGCCTAGCATCAGAAGCTCTGGCTGCAGCAACCGTGTCCGCTGGCTGCTCGTCCACCTGCTCTTTAGCAGGCAACATACAAATATGTGCCAAGTCGCCACCCGTACCATCGCATGTGGGTCTCATCACACCCCCGCCGGCACGCGCACCGCAGCCGGTTGATCATCGCAACCCGCTGCCATTGGTGTGGTGCCACTGCTGCAAATGACGCAAAGTCATACGTCGCGTCTCAACCACAAGCCTCAACACTAGCCGAGTCTTTTACAAATGCCCGAATCATGGGGTAATAATATGTTTAAGTGTTGTTCTGCTGCTTTCAGTTGCTGATTTTTTTAATAGTTTGGTTGATGATCTTCCAATTTGATTCGTGCAGAAAAGGGAAGATTCGTGTGATTTGTATTTCTGGGAAGTTGCTGATGTGGGGGAGTGCAACTACGCTGGTTATTTGGTTAGCCAAGGAATCCCAATACCAGCAGGTTGGGGTGTTGGACAAGTAACTGAAGGAACGGTAGAAGAGGAAGATGCAAAGCAGAAGGTTAAAGATGCAGTTCCTCTGATCATGGCCAAGCAACAACTGCTGAACGGCCTTGACAATAATGAGGAGATGAAAGAGCTTGTGAAGATAATGGGCAAAATCGATGTGCTCTGTAGGATGATTGTCTCTTTATTTGCAGTGTATGTAGCACTCGTGATGTATTCAGTGGCTATGACATGAGCACTTTGCTGAAAGTAGTAATGAATGAAACCTATGTAGCAGGCTGGGCGTAGTGTTGTGAATATCTAATGATTTCTATTAACGGAAATCAGGGGGTATCCCCTTTTGCTCATAAATAAATAAATAGCAGAGGCCCATTTGGTAATAAATAAATAAATTAGAAGAGGCCCTGTCGGGTCAGCTTTGTTCTCATTCGAAGACGTCGAGCAAATTGCAGTCCAACATCAAACTATGTCATCAAATTCAAGTTTCACAGCCAAATATGAGTACAACTGAACAACAATGTCATCATGTTTTAGTCATCATACAATCACCAAACACAAATCAGCATACATAACAAGTGATGTTCTCACAGGAAAAATACTAAACATCATGTTCATCAGGTTTCAGTTGTCATAGCAAACACAATTTCACATAGTAGACAAAAAAATGTCTTCTGACAGGCAAATAGAACAAAAGCAATGTAATCATCATCCGCAGCAGCAGCATCAACATCTTCGCCATGTGTATCAGTCTGAATCGAAATTCCCCACGGTGTCATCTTCTTCTTCGTCCTCAACGTCCTCGAACGTTGGCTTCTTCTTGATCAACTCTTGTATGTCCACAGCACAACATGCAATCTTTTCGCCGGCGTCATTGACGTGATGGTTCTCAAAGATATTAGGAACATGTGTGTTATCTTGTACATCAGGAGCAGTGTAAGCATCATCTTGTTGTGCAACTTCATTAAACGAATTTCTCTGCTCAAACCTTTGCAATACTCTCCAGTCATCGCTACCTGCAAATGTGTCTTCCAAGAAAAATATCTGTGTTGCTTGATTTGCCAAAATAAAAGGCTGGTTGGTCTGGTACGCCGCCTTGACATTGATGGATTTGAAATAATCATTAGCTCTGGGTTTTGCGATCCTGGAAAACAGGTTATACCAACGACAACACAACAGAACCACACACCGATGATCCTCGAAACTGGAGATATACTGCAACTGAACAATGTCTGTTATGTTAGCATACATTTCAGTTATCTCTTTGTCATACGTATCCGTGCTCATGATGGCACTGTTTTGTGTCTTCCTGCCTTCGTCTTGTGCAAGGGTGTTGTAGTGCACATCTCCAACAACGCAAGATTCATAATGTCTTACCTGAGTATCAGGACCCATTGCTAGTGAGTAAAGGGCATCATCAACTGCCTGCCCATCCTCCCGCATCTTCTTAACCTATGGTTAGAAAATAGACAGGCTGATCATCTTATGTACTCAATATATTAAAAAAAAACAGACAGTGCAATTCAAAAGCTTACATGGCTCTTGAACCATTTCGCAAATCCTTCCATAACCAGTTTGTCAATGTTTTTTGGATTTTGCGGCAGTAACTCCTTTTTGTAGATGCTGCACAACATAGTGATCGCCTCAAGCATCTAAATATATAAGAATGTGCTGCAAGTTTAGTTGATGATGATGTATAAGCCGCAGTACTTAGCACTTACTTGATATAAGGTAGTATCACAGGACAGTTATTCAACAAATACCAAACCATTTTGTCCAAATCTTTAGGTTTATCCTCTTGTCGACTCTTCCCTGTAACTCGAACAGAATAATCGAAAACATTGAGCTCGGAATTGTCTTCATCCACCTCTTTGCTAAGCTGATCAACTATTTCAATGTATTTTGAGCAGAATTTTAACGCTTCTATAACAATGTAGGCCTCTGCAATGGAACCCTGGGGTCTAGCTCTGTTCCTAACATAGCCCTTGAAAGTGCCTAGCCGCCTTTCAATAGGGTACATCCAGCCATACTGTACCTCATCAGGTAGATGAACAGCCAAATGCACCATCACATCAAAGAAGGCTGGAGGATATATCTTCTCAAGGTTGCATAGGATATTTGGTATCTTGTCTCTAAGACGCTCCAAAGCATCTATCCTGATATTTCTACTGCAGAGTTCCCTGAAGAATTGTCCCAACTCTGCAACTGCTCTGTATAAGTCAGGGTGGCCCAATCCTCTAAGGATAACAGGTAAAACCCTTTGAAGTAGGACGTGGCAGTCATGTGTTTTCAACCCTTGTACCTTGTTTCCATCTGCACTGACTCTCCTTTCAGGGTTGGAAGCAAATCCATGTGGGAATCTCACACGTGACAGGACCTCGCAAAATTCTTTTCTTTTTACCTTGTCCAAGACGTACACAGCTGGTGCCATATCCCGTGGTTTACCTTCATCTTGCACCTGTAAATCCTCTCTGATACCGAGGTGTGTCAAATCAATCCTAGATTTTAAGGTATCTTTCGTCTTGCCTTCAATATTAAGAAGTGTGCCGGTAATGCTGTCACATATATTTTTCTCGATGTGCAACACATCAAGATTATTCCACAGATCCAAATCTTTCCAATACTCCAAGTCCCACAAAGTGGACCTGCGGGTAAACAATAATCTCTCTTCTGCCCTGCCACGCTTCCTTTTCCCGCTACCATTATCAGGATGGTTTCCTAGTGTAATATGCCTGGCCTTCTCTAATTCCACTTGCAACTCATCGGCGGTGAGCTACTTTGGCGCATCACGGTTTTCATGCTTTGCATTGAGCACATGTCTTCGGTATTTTCTAGGATGCGGCTTGTCCTTGGCAAGGAAACGGCGGTGAACAATGTAACAGATCTTGCTAAGTATTGCGTATGGCAGCGGATTCCTGTCACAGCGAACACATGCATTGTAACCATGTGTCGTTGATACGTCCAAAATGCATCACTATTTTATATCGTAATTCATCCTTATTCATTGATATATTTCACATTACGATGATGTTCTTATGTTGTTTTGGCCTATTTTACACAGTTTGCAACTTTCCGGTGCCGAAGCAGCAGGCGCAGGATTCAGCGGTAAAAAGTGGACGCTGAGTTGCTGAAGAACAATACCTCCAAATTACCTGAAAATCGACGGAGGGTATTTTCCAGAAGGATCACGAAGATACGCAAAAGAGCAACCAGAGGGGGGCCACAGGGTGCCCAGGCGGCCACCTGGCGCGGCCCCCACCCTGGCCGCACCGGGAGGGCGCCTGGAGCCCCTGGCCCACTCCAGGCTGCCCCCTCTGGCCTATATACTCCTCGTCATCCAGAAACCCTAAAAGGGGGAGAGTTTGCGCAGTTCCGCCGCCGCTCCGTGGCGGAAACCTACAGAGAAGAAAAGCCATCTCCGGCGGGCAGATTCCACCGGGGAGATCACCTCTCAGAAGTGGAGATCATCGCCATCGTCATCAACATCGTCACGGGCATCATCGAGATCATCATCAACATCATCCCCAACATCAGCACCATCTCCATCTTCATCCAATCTCATCTCACAATTGCAACTTGTGTTGTAATCCGTACTATCTATCCTCTCTACCCTATCGGTGTTGATTACTACTTTGTGGCGAATGCTATTGAGTTTTGTTGGAGAAATATCATTATGTCCAGATTGTTTATCATCCATCCATCTCCACTGATCATGATCTCTTTTATGTCTTGTGAGTAGTTACTTTAGTTCTTGAGGACATGGGAGAAGTCTTGTTGTTAGTAGTCATATGATGTTGAAGTAATATGTGTTGTTTGATACTTAAGTTGTGTTGTTATTTTCCTAGTGGTGTTGTGTGAGTCGAACACTCAACACTTCGCCTTATTAAGGACCTAGGGGAATACATTGTGTACAAAGAATGCTTACGGTGGGTTGCCGGAGTGACAGAAACCTGAACCCCAGTTCGCACGCTTTTGCACAAGGGAACAATGGATCATCGATCGTATTGCTATGGTTAGGCTTTTGCCTTAAATACTATCTTGTATTTGCGGATGCTTGCAAGGTGTTTAATCATAAGAGTGCACTCATCTTAGTCTAGAGGGTGTACTAGCATAGATCCACCCACTCAACACTTATCAACACATCACATAGTACCGATACGGAATATGGCGAAAGCACATGACTACCTCTCCCGTGTGTCCTCAAGAACACTTTAGCCTTTATAAGTTCAGTTGCTAGGCCTCTCCTTTGCTCAGAAAGGATTGGGCCACTTGTTACTCTCCAGTGCCTTTTACTTTGCTCGCTTTTACTTTCCTGTTGCTTATATCAAGAAAACCCCTAAAAAGTTATCTTTCAGTGCTTGCAGTTATTCCTTGCTCAGAATCACTTATCAATACCTTCTGCTCCTCGTTGGGTTCGACACTCTTACTTATCGAAAACACTGCAATAGATCCCTTACGGTTGTGGGTCATCAAGTACCGTTTTCTGGTGCCGTTGCCGGGGAGTGTAGCGCTATTGGTAAGAGAAGCTGGTAAGGAAGTTTTTATATTTCTGTTTTTATTTTTCTGTTGCTGCTCTTTGCCCTTATGGACAACCTTGCTATTGGATCGTTGCTTGTGGGAAGACGCCCCACATCTGTGGTGGTTGCTCCTCCCCCTACTGAAATTATGCCCTATAAAATACCAGCTGGTATTATCGATTATGTTTTTGGCTAATCGTTATGCAGGAGACAGACATCCCGGTGAACACTTGCTATATCTGTCACAATTATGTTCATTATTTAAGCTTGCAGGTGTATCAATGGAGTTTGTCATGAGGAAATTGTTCTCCGTATCGCTTATAGATAAAGCTTCAGATTGGTATAAGCTTCTCGATAACTCACACTTGCTTGATTGGCAAGAGCTTATGTCTCTCTTTTATACCAAGTTTTATCCTCTTCATGAAATTCATCGAGACAGGAACTATATCTATAACTTTAGGTCTCGTGACGGAGAAAGCATTGCTCAAGCTTGGGGGAGATTGAAGTCCCTAATGCTCAAATGTCCTATTCATGAGCTCCCCAAGAAAATTATACTTACAAATTTTTATGCCAGGCTTTCTCGTCAGGATAAGGAGATGCTGGATGCCTCCTCTAGTGGGGTATTTCAGACAAAGAGCGTTGAAGAAAGGTGGGATCTCATTGAAAGGATCCAGAGGAATACCGAAGATTGGGAAATCGATAAAGGTATTGAACCCGCTATAAATTATGAGCATGATTATATTGAGAGCTATGTGAAAACTGATTACTTCAATACCTTTTGCTCTAAGATTGGTCTTGATTCCCATCTAATGATTGATTTCTGTAAGGATTTTGCCTCTCACGTTGATTCTTTTAAAAAGAAGAGAGATCAGCATAATGAACCTTTCAAAGAGTTACCTGTTGATATTCATGTTGCTGACCCTATTTTGCCTGCAGTTATATATGAAAAGC
This sequence comes from Secale cereale, assembly GCA_902687465.1. NCBI lineage: Eukaryota > Viridiplantae > Streptophyta > Magnoliopsida > Poales > Poaceae > Secale > Secale cereale. The sequence continues at coordinate 815,205,313 of LR738713.1, read as the reverse complement.
CTCCTTTTCCCGAAAGGATAAGGGAGCACTCTCTTGTGACAGGCATAATAAATAAAAGTGAGAGAAGAATTGATGAGCCTGAGGACCAGATCAAGGTCGATCCTCAAGTTGCATTGGTTAAAGACCTTGTTACTAATGATGTTTTGGATTCCAATGTAAATTTTTGTGCTGTTTCCACTAACCTTGTCACAGCCAAGAATAAAGGCCCAATTTCAGGTACTCCAGTAGTATCTGTTAAAATAGGAGATCACAATTATTATGGGCTATGCGATTTGGGATCGAGTGCTAGTGCTATCCCCTATTCACTTTATCAAGAGATCATCGGTAAGATTTCACCTTGTGAACTTGAAGAAGTTGATGTTACCATTCATCTTGCAAATAGAGCAACTATCTCTCCTATCGGAATTGTGAGAGACGTTGAAGTCCTATGTGGAAAGGTAAAATACCCTACCGACTTTCTAGTACTTGGTTCAGTGAGGGACAATTTTTGTCCTATTATTTTCGGTAGACCTTTTCTCAGAACTTGTGGAGCTATAATAGATTGCAAGAAAGGTAAAGTTTCTGTTGAATTCAATGGTGAGCCATATGAATTTAACTTTTCTAAGTTCTCTAAGCAGCCTCGTGGTACCGATTTACCTAGTGATGATAAAATTATTGAAAGTATTGCTTCTATTGCTATTCCCCCTAATGATCCTTTGCAGCAATATATGGAGGACCACGAGAATGATTTGCATATGCAGGAAAGAAATGAACTAGATGAAATATTCTTGAGACAACCTGCTATCCTGAAGCACAACCTTTCGGTTGAACCTTTGGGAATTTTATCAAAACCAAAAGAAGACCCGGTGTTCGATCTTAAACCTCTTCCCGATACGCTTGATGGCTTCTCGCCCCTAGTTGGTTACCCCAAGTGGAAGGTGTGAGATGTAGCATAGCGGTAGTTTTCCCTTGGCAAAGATACCAAGGATCGAATCCCGTGAGACTCCGAGGGTCGACAAGTAGGTGTCAACTGCTAACGGCGCCAGATACTTAGCGATTGACAGGACCTGCACACAGATACAAATAACTTTGCTCCCAACGAGTACAGAGAGGTTGTCAATCCCTCCGGCCTTGTCGTTTACAAAGGATCAAACGCAAGAGATAATAGTGATAGGTATGACTGCAACTAGTAAATAAGAACAGAAAGTAAATAACGGGTGTGATCAGTGATGGTAATATGGACCGGGGTCCCATGATGTTCACTAGTGATGTCTCTCTCCCAAAAGATGATAAAACAGCTAAGCGAGGTAAACGAATTACAGCTGGGCAATTGACAGGATTATGTGCGCAAACCAATGCTAACTATGCTGTAAGAAAGGTAGAGGCTCAAAAGCATGGGCGGTACGCCAAGGCAAGTAGACCGAAATCCATCTGCATCTACTACTAATCATCCACCTTGAGATATCTATCCAGAACATCTCGCTGGTATTAAGTTGCGAGTCCCACCCATAGTGTAAACTCAAAGCAACATACAACTGCATTAAAAGAACTTTGCGTAAAGTAAACAATCCTTGCACCCACAAGTACAAGCACCGTTGTTTTCCCCCTTGTGGCAACAACACATCCCCTAGACTCATGTTTCTGTCACTCAAGCTAGTCATCGAGGGGCATGAACCCACAATCAAGCATAACGTTCCCTCTTGGAGTTACTACCTACTACTCGGCCAAAGCAATAAATAGCAACGAAGAACATGCAAGAATTACTAAAGAACATAAATATAAAAGAGGTGAATCAAATATATTACTCAAACACAATCTGAACATAATCTCATAATCCATCGGATCCCAGCAAACTCAACATAGCAACAACATAAGGATTACATATGTGCCTCGATCATGTAGGGCAGCTCACGAGGTCTAATCGGTGAAGAACAAAGAGGGGAGGAGAACATCACATAGCTACTGGTCATGGACCCATGGTCCAAGGGAGACTACTCACAACTCATCCGGGAGGCGTCCATGGTGGTGGAGAAGCTCCCGGTGGTGGTTCTCCCCTCCGGCATGGTGCCGGGAAGAGTTCTCCTGGTGCTCCCGATCTTGGAAGCGCGGTGGCAGCGGAACAGTGATGAGATTGCGAAAAAGGGTTCTGTCCTCGAGGGTTTCGGGACGCGGTGTAAATATATGCCAAAAGGGGTCACCAGAGGAGGTAAGGGGGGCCCAGGCGCCCCCCCCGGCGCGGCCAGGAGGGGGGCCGCCCCCTCAGGGTGCCTGGAGCCCCTGTGCCCCCCCTCTGGCCCTAATTCTGCCGCATGGAAGCTTCCGGAATGCTGATTTTTTATATATTTTTCCCGGAATTTTTCTGGCAATTTAAATAATGGGAAAACCTGAAATAGAAAAACAGCAGAAAACAGAAACTGGCACTGGGGTGCACTGAGTTAATAGGTTAGTCCAAATATGATCAAAAGTGTATGGAAGTGCATAAATATCATAGCAATATCACCCAAAATAGGCATGGAGCAAGCAGAAATTATAGATACGTTTTGTACGTATCAACATCCCCAAGCTTAATTCCTACTTGTCCTCGAGTAGGTAAATGATAACAAGCATAATTTTTGTGGTGACATGCTATTAACCATATAAGAACTTTTCACAGTCACATGACAAATGCTTACTGAGATAATGAATCTTTAGTAATTAAGTTGCCTCATGAGAATATCACAAAGAACTGAAAGTTTTACAATATGATACTGAAACACTCAATAGATTTGTAGTGAGCATGGTGTGTAAACATGACAAAGTAATACCTCGCTTGCTCCCTTTAGTGAAACAAAACATAAATGCAGGAACACCTCCGAAGTTTAAGTGACAACTAGATACAATGATTTCAGAATAAACGATATCATAATCATGCAGAAGACAATGGTACTTTGGGACAATGCACATTACACTTAGAATGACAATCATGCTCTCAATAGTTGGTGCTTTGAAGAAAGAAGGTGGAGTCTCTCGAACCGTGGCTTTTGATGGCAAGGTTGAAAACCCGTGGTCGGAAACAAAGACTAAACATGTACCAGAGCTCTTGGTTTTTAAAAACTGAGGTAAAAATTATTTTTGGGATATGCATATTTCGTCAACGAATGCTAGTAGATAACTCAATTACTTCTCGAGCTGGACAAGTTTCAAGGAACGGCTCCCGCACGGGGACGATCACATCCCCTTAATCTCCTTTGTTTATCACTGCCAAAAGTTTTCTGATTTCTCATGAACAAAGCGTGAAGGAGGGTTTGTTTGTTGTATTATTTTTTATGAGCCGGGCGCACTCATGCCAGTTCCTTCTCGTATTAGGGGTTTGCAGATTAGACATGCAATCCCGGGGTGAAACTTGTCCAACTTAAAAAGATCATGAATTAACTACTACTTCCTCATGAGCTAAAACAGAGGCACAAAAGAGAAATGCTTTTGAATAATTTTGAGATGGTACACGAAAGTCTTCGTTAGGAATGGCAAGTAAATACCATGTATAGGAAGGTATGGTGGACTCATATGGCATAACTGGTTTAAAGGATTTTGGATGCACAAGCAGTCAGTCCGCTTAGTACAGGCGAAGGCTAGCAAAAGACTGGGAGCGACCAACTAAGAGAGCAATGACGGTCATAATCATGCAGAGCGACAAAGCAACATTGAATCGGGCATGGAAGTTATATCGCTACTCAGAAATTAAAGATCATCAAGGCTTGATAGACTTTCTTTACAGTCTTAAATATGCGTGAGCATATGCCAAGTCAATCAAAATAAATTCTTGGAGGAAGATATCACTAAACCATACCACATCATAGGCAAACAAATCATGCTGGTACTTCAATAACACATTAAGGACCCCCAGCTATTTGAGACTAACCATAAGAAAACATGAACTACTAAGCACCATTATGCACATAACATTTTTATCATAGACATATCAACCAGTGCCACAGAAGCCAACTCTCTTAACAAGATAAGCATGATAACTCAAGAGAGTTCCAGAAGCAACCAACTAAACAAAAGCTCTTTAAAAAGAAAAGCATGAAAACTAAGAGCTAAACATGACAGTAGCTATTGAAAGACAAAGAACATACACATCAAAGATAATCATGAAAAGCCTATGTTATGTTCTAGGTTGAAGTGGAGTGTGTTTTTCTCCCACACAAAGAAATCTGGGTTCTAACTCGTTATGAACAGCAAGCAAAGCTAAAGAAAACTAAAAAGGAAACTAAAAGCAAGACGCTCCAAGCATAGCACATAACGCATGAAGTGATTAAAATATAGTGGAACGAAAGATGAACTGATAATTGTTGATGGAGAAGGGGATGCACGGGGGCATCCCCAAGCTTAGATGCTTGAGTCTTCTTGAATATTTCTTGGGGGTGCATGGGGGCATCCCCAAGCTTGAGCGTTCGACACTCCTGAATCTTTTTATCATCTTCCCTCGCACACTTGAAAACTCCCTTCATACATAACTCATCATAATCTGATTAGCGAGGTTAGTACCCATAATAAAATATTTTTTCCTTGCTGGAAATAAAGATAATTTTGAAGGTCTACTGTTTCTCAAGATTGCCAAAAGGTTTTTGCAAAGAAAAAGCAAGCTCATGGTTTGCAAAATGAAGAAAAGGCAAAACAGGACAGAATCTGTGAAAAACAGACCAGCAGGTAGTAAATAATTTTTTCGGGGCACTTCTGCAACTCAAATCAAAAAACTCAGAACAGACGCCCGAAAGCCAATTGTATAGAGCACGCTGTCGAAAACATTCAGACCAAAAAGATGATCTGGTGATTTTATACGAATTTTTCTGTCCAAGGACAGAATCTGTTTCCTGGACAGCACGTCACAACTTTTGAACTTTCTTGCAATCAGAGGCTAAACTTGGCACAAAGCTAAAAAGTAAAGATACAATGATGATGCTACTGTAGTAACAAACATCAAGACACAACAAAAGCAAAATAAAACTTTATTCATTGTGGGCTGCCTCCCAAAAGCGCTTTCTTTTATGCCTTTAAGCTAGGCATAATTCAAAGAGATCAAGTTTTATCAAGAGTAAAAGAATAGCTAGCCCGTATAACGGACTCAAAAGGTAACTTAATCTTCTTTATAGGGAAGTGTTCCATCCCTTTCTTGAGAGGAAATTGGAATTTTATATTCCCCTCTTTCATGTCAATGATAGCACCAACGGTGCGAAGAAAAGGACGTCCCAAAATAGTTGGACAAGAAGGTTCACATTCAATATCCATAATAGTAAAATCAACGGGAACATAATTGTCATTGACAATGATAAGAACATCGTCGATCCTCCCCAAAGGTTTCTTTATGGAAGAATCAACAAGACGAACACCAAAAGAACAAGAATCAAGAGGTTTCAATTTAAGCATATCATATATTCTTTTGGGCATAACGGAGGTACTAGCTCCAACATCACATAAAGCATAGCAAGAGAAGTTATTCAACTTAATTTTAATCATAGGATCCCAACCATCTTCTAGCTTTCTAGGTATGGAGGCTTCTACCCTAAGTTTCTCCTCCCTAGCTTTGATGAGAGCATTAGTGATATGCTCTGTGAAGGCAAGATTAATCGTGCTAGTGTGGGGATCTCCAGACATCTTGTGAAGAAAATCAATAACTTCAGAAAGGGTGCAATTATCAAAATCAAGTTCACTACTATCAAGTAAAGTGGTAGTGGTGTCCTTTAAGCTCACTTGTTTGGTAGCTTCTATGGCCATAGGAGTTTCTACGGTTAAGGTCATAGCATCACCATTAATAGGTCCAATGGGACCAGGAGTGCATTGGGTGCTAAGAGTTTGGATATCCTCAACAACTTGGATAGTAGCAACAGTGTGGTGGGTAGGAAGGCTCTTAATTCTATCTTCTTCCTCCTTTTCTCTAGCCCATCTCTCTTTAAGTTTAGCCAACATCCTAATGTTTTCATTAATTTGCACTTGAATAGCATTCATAGGAGTGGTCGTCCTCTCCTCAAGAGGGGAAGTTCTAATTTTAAGCAACTCTACCTCATGGGCTAAATTGTCTACCTTCGAAGAGAGATCATCTAGCTTGGCTTGTTTTTCTTCTACATTTTTATTGAAGGCTTTTTGGGTAGTGATGAAGTCTTTAAGCATAATCTCTAGTTCAGAAGTGGAGTTCTTGGTGCTAGGATAAGCATTGTTGTTCCCATAGGAATTAGAGGGGAACGGTCTAGGGTTGCTACCAAAATTACTCCTATAAGCATTGTTATTGAAATTGTTTCTAGAGATAAAGTTCACATCTACTTGATCTTGAGCAATCAAAGAATTTAAAGGAACATCCCGAGGATCAATAGAAGATTGCTTGGAAAGTAGAGACATGATCAAGTCAACTTTTTCATTTAGGGAGGAAATCTCCTCGACAGAGTTTACCTTCCTACCTGTTGGAGCGCGTTCGGTGTGCCATTGAGAATAATTGGTCATCATCTCATCGAGAAGCTTCGTGGCAGCACCAAGTGTAGTTGACATAAAGGATCCTCCCGCGGCCGAATCTAACAAGTTCCGCGAGGTAAAGTTCAAGCCTGCATAAAAAGTTTGGATAACCATCCAAGTAGTCAAACCATGAGTAGGGCAGTTCTTGACAAGAGATTTCATGCGTTCCCAAGCTTGGGCAACGTGTTCATTATCCAATTGTTTAAAATTAATTATGTTACTCCTTAGTTGGATAATTTTAGCAGGTGGATAGTACTTCCCAATAAAGGCATCCTTGCACTTGTCCCAAGAATCTATGCTATTTCTAGGCAAAGATTGAAACCAAATTTTAGCTCCTCCTCTCAAGGAGAAAGGAAAAAGCTTAAGCTTAACAATATTACCATCTATTTCTTGGTACTTTTGCATATCACAGAGTTCAACAAAATTATTTAAGTGTAAAGCAGCATCATCTCCAGCACCGGAGAATTGATCTTTCATAACTAGGTTCAGTAAAACAGGTTTAATTTCATAAGATGGTGCTGAAGTGGCAGGTGTAGTAATAGGCGTGCAGATAAAGTCATCGTTGTTATGACTAGTGAAGTCACACAACTTGGTGTTCTCGGTGGAACCCATAGCAGCATGCAAGCGAGATAACTATTTTTGTGATTTTTGATAAAGGGAACTAAAGCAAAAACTGAAAGGTAAACTAACAAGACTAAAAAGCAAAGGTAAAAGATAGCGTGCAACTCCCCTATCTTGAAGAGTGGAGTCCCCGGCAACGGCGCCAGAAAACTTTGCTTGATGGCTTCTCGCCCCTCGTTGGTTACCCCAAGTGGAAGGTGTGAGATGTAGCGTAGCGGTAGTTTTCCCTTGGCAAAGATACCAAGGATCGAATCCCGTGAGACTCCGAGGGTCGACAAGTAGGTGTCAACTGCTAACAGCGCCAGATAATTAGCGATTGACAGGACCTGCACACAGATACAAATAACTTTGCTCCCAATGAGTACAGAGAGGTTGTCAATCCCTCCGGCCTTGTCGTTTACAAAGGATCAAACGCAAGAGATAATAGTGATAGGTATGACTGCAACTAGTAAATAAGAACAGAAAGTAAATAACGGGTGTGATCAGTGATGGTAATATGGACCGGGGTCCCATGATGTTCACTAGTGATGTCTCTCTCCCAAAAGATGATAAAACAGCTAAGCGAGGTAAACAAATTACAGCTGGGCAATTGACAGGATTATGTGCGCAAACCAATGCTAACTATGCTGTAAGAAAGGTAGAGGCTCAAAAGCATGGGCGGTACGCCAAGGCAAGTAGACCGAAATCCATCTGCATCTACTACTAATCATCCACCTTGAGATACCTATCCAGAACATCTCGCTGGTATTAAGTTGCGAGTCCCACCCATAGTGTAAACTCAAAGCAACAGACAACTGCATTAAAAGAACTTTGTGTAAAGTAAACAATCCTTGCACCCGCAAGTACAAGCACCGTTGTTTTCCCCCTTGTGGCAACAACACATCCCCTACACTCATGTTTCTGTCACTCAAGCTAGTCATCGAGGGGCATGAACCCACAATCAAGCATAATGTTCCCTCTTGGAGTTACTACCTACTACTCGGCCAATGCAATAAATAGCAACGGAGAACATGCAAGAATTACTCAAGAACATAAATATAAAAGAGGTGAATCAAATATATTACTCAAACACAATCTGAACATAATCTCATAATCCATCGGATCCCAGCAAACTCAGCATAGCAACAGCATAAGGATTACATATGTGCCTCGATCATGTAGGGCAGCTCACGAGGTCTAATCGGTGAAGAACAAAGAGGGGAGGAGAACATCACATAGCTACTGGTCATGGACCCATGGTCCAAGGGAGACTACTCACAACTCATCCGGGAGGCGTCCATGGTGGTGGAGAAGCTCCCGGTGGTGGTTCTCCCCTCCGGCATGGTGCCGGGAAGAGTTCTCCTGGTGCTCCCGATCTTGGTAGCGCGGCGGCGGCAGAACAGAGATGAGATCGCGAAAAAGGGTTCCGTCCTTCGAGGGTTTCGGGACGCGGTGTAAATATATGCCAAAGGGGGTCACCAGAGGAGGTAAGGGGGGCCCAGGCGCCCCCCGGCGCGGCCAGGAGGGGGGCCGCCCCCTCAGGGCACCTGGAGCCCCTGTGGCCCCCATATGGCCCTACTTCTGCCACATGGAAGCTTTCGGAACGCTGATTTTTATATATTTTTCCCGGAATTTTTCTGGCAATTTAAGTAATGGGAAAACCTGAAATAGAAAAACAGCAGAAAACAGAAACTGGCACTGGGGTGCACTGAGTTAATAGGTTAGTCCAAATATGATCAAAAGTGTATGGAAGTGCATAAATATCATAGCAATATCACCCAAAATAGGCATGGAGCAAGCAGAAATTATAGATACGTTTTGGACGTATCAACGCTCAAGTATGCTTATTTAGATGAAAAGAAAGTATATCCTGTTATTATCAACTCTAACCTTTCAGGATATGAAGAAGAGGGACTATTGGAAGTACTTCGTAAACACCGAGGGCCCTCTACTTCACTTGAAGATCAACGTACGCTCTCCACCATCTCCGAGGCTTATCGCATCACCAATCAGCTGTGCGAAGATTTCCGTGTACTAAAGGTACAAGTGGAGATCTTGGAGAAGGAAAACCAAACCCTTCGCCGTGTCATAAGAGATTTGAAGAATCAACGTCAACAAGAATGAGGAGTGAAATCTCCTTGGTTAATGGCATCCCCTTGGCTTGTTCCAAGCTTGGGGGAGTGCCCGGTATCTTTATCTTTATCTTTTGTCTTTTAGAGTCAAGTAGAGTCGTATCATGTCTAGGGAGGTTATTTTATGAAATAGGTGTGTGCATTGAGGTCTATCACTCCTTCTGTGGAGAGATTGTATCCCTGAGTGTGGAGTCGTCTATGATGGAATATTAATGAGAAGTCTATTGGTTCCTTTACTGCACTCGGTATTCTCTTCACGCAATCGACCTTATATGATGATTCTTATGGGGAGTATTGACCTTATATCAGGTATGGCTTTGAAAACTTTATTTAATCTTGGCAAACATAGCTTTGGTCATAACAACAAGCATGATTTTCTTAAAGTAGCGACATAGCCAAAACCTTTATGTTATTATGCTTGAAGTGTTATGCTAACAAGGAAGACAACTTGATGTGTTATGCTTATTTTAATGTTTATGCTTTATATTGCTTTGCATCTTAGTCATCATCAATTGTCTGTTCTCTCAAAGCCTTTGCTAGCCTAAACTCTGTACTAAGCGGAATTCTGCTTGTGCATCCATACCCTTAAACCAATACCTTCCATATGAGTCCACCATACCTTCCTATTCTTGGTATTCCACTACCACCTCCTAAAGTATAGAATTTATGTGTTATCCTTAAATGTTCAAAATCTTCTATTTTGTGCCCCTGTTTTAGCTCATGAGGAAGTAGTAGTTAATTCATGATCTTTTTAAGATGGACAAGTTTTACCCCGGGATTGCATGTCTAATCTGCAAACCCCTAATACGAGGAGGAACTGGCATGAGTGCGCCCGGCTCATAAAAGATAATACAACAAACAAACCCTCCTTCACGCTTTGTTCATGAGAAATCAGAAAACTTTGGCAGTGATAAACAAAGGAGATTAAGGGGATGTGATCGTCCCCGTGCGGGAGCCGTTCCTCGAGACTTGTCCAGTTTGAGAAGTAATTGAGTTATCTATTAGCATTCGTTGACAAATCATGCACCTCTCAAAACTTGTTTTCATTCTGTTTGATTTAAGGATAGCACATGAGTTTTCCCTACTTCCCTAGAGCAGGGCCTATCTCTTAGTTTTAGGTTGAGTCAGTTATTCCTACTTCCTTCTATTCTTAAAGAGAGCAGGCATTTGATGTTGACGAGGATTCATTCATATAAAGTTGCATTAAGATTTTTCATATCATATCCTTGTTGACATTATCATTTGATAAGTAAGTTGTTTGTCAAGCCCAGCTAAAGCAAACATCTTCCTTTGTGTTAACACTTTCACTTCTTGCCTAATAACATGTTCTTTCAAAAGCTAGAGCAAAAGTAAAAGCTATTAGTTGTTCTTTGACCAAAGGACATGTTTGCCATGATTTGATGAGTTTCCTTAGCCCTACTTTCGATTATAAGTGTTACCACTTTTTTATAAGGGCCTTATGAGTTGAAGATTGCTGTTGAGGATATTTGAGTTTGGTGAAGAAACTGTGATGCTTCTTGTCCGTATTCTATTTATCGACACTTCACTCTCTAAACTTGTGGACAGGTTTACCGAGCTCAGTATTCGCTTGGGGACAAGCGAGGTCTAAGCTTGGGGGTGTTGATACGTCCAAAATGCATCACTATTTTAAATCGTAATTCATCCTTATTCATTGATATATTTCACATTACGATGATGTTCTTATGTTGTTTTGGCCTATTTTACACAGTTTGCAACTTTTCGGTGCCGAAGCAGCAGATGCAGGATTCAGCGGTAAAAAGTGGACGCTGAGTTGCTGAAGAACAATACCTCCAAATTACCTGAAAATCGACGGAGGGTATTTTCCAGAAGGATCACGAAGATACGCAAAAGAGCAACCAGAGGGGGGCCACAGGGTGCCCAGGCGGCCACCTGGCGCGGCCCCCACCCTGGCCGCGCCGGGAGGGCGCCTGGAGCCCCTGGCCCACTCCAGGCTCCCCCCTCTGGCCTATATACTCCTTGTCATCCAGAAACCCTAAAAGGGGGAGAGTTTACGCAGTTCCGCCGCTGCTCCGTGGCGGAAACCTACAGAGAAGAAAAGCCATCTCCGGTGGGCAGATTCCGCCGGGGAGATCACCTCCCGGAAGGGGAGATCATCGCCATCGTCATCACCATCATCACGGGAATCATCGAGATCATCATCAACATCATCCCCAACATCAGCACCATCTCCATCTTCATCCAATCTCATCTCACAATTGCAACTTGTGTTGTAATCCGTACTATCTATCCTTTCTACCCTATCGGTGTTGATTACTACTTTGTGGTGAATGCTATTGAGTTTTGTTGGAGAAATATCATTATGTCCAGATTGTTTATCATCCATCTATCTCCACTGATCATGATCTCTTTTATGTCTTGTGAGTAGTTACTTTAGTTCTTGAGGACATGGGAGAAGTCTTGTTGTTAGTAGTCATATGATGTTGAAGTAATATGTGTTGTTTGATACTTAAGTTGTGTTGTTATTTTCCTAGTGGTGTTGTGTGAGTCGAACACTCAACACTTCGCCTTATTAAGGACCTAGGGGAATACATTGTGTACAAAGAATGCTTACGGTGGGTTGCCGGAGTGACAGAAACCTGAACCCCAGTTCGCACGCTTTTGCACAAGGGAACAATAGATCATCGATCGTATTGCTATGGTTAGGCTTTTGCCTTAAATACTATCTTGTATTTGCGGATGCTTGCAAGGTGTTTAATCATAAGAGTGCACTCATCTTAGTCTAGAGGGTGTACTAGCATAGATCCACCCACTCAACACTTATCAACACATCACATAGTACCGATACGGAATATGGCGAAAGCACATGACTACCTCTCCCGTGTGTCCTCAAGAACACTTTAGCCTTTATAAGTTCAGTTGCTAGGCCTCTCCTTTGCTCAGAAAGGATTGGGCCACTTGTTACTCTCCAGTGCCTTTTACTTTGCTCGCTTTTACTTTCCTGTTGCTTATATCAAGAAAACCCCTAAAAAGTTATCTTTCAATGCTTGCAGTTATTCATTGCTCAGAATCACTTATCAATACCTTCTGCTCCTCGTTGGGTTCGACACTCTTACTTATCGAAAACGCTGGAATAGATCCCTTACGGTTGTGGGTCATCAGTCGTTCGCCCTGACATAGTGCCCAAAGCCGGATAATCATGGATGCACCAAATTATAACAGTACGCAGAAAGAAATCAGCTGGTAGGCTGCTATATAGGTATCGAGTGAGAACAGCCCTCCAAAGCTGTTGAAGTTCCTCCACAAGAGGCTCCATGAACAAATCAAAATCCTTTCCAGGACTTTTTGGACCTGGGATGAGCAAGGCCATCATGTAGTTTGATTCTTTGGTGCAGACATTTGGAGGCATATTGTAAGGGATAACAAGCACTGGCCACATGCTATATGTGGCCCTCTGGTGGCCAAATGGGTTAAATCCATCTGAAGCTAAGCCAAGTCTAATGTTTCTCGGGTCAGCAGCAAACTTTTTGTGCTTCTGATTGAAGCTTTTCCACTCACTACCATGTGATGGATGGCTCATAACATTCTGATCTCTGTACTCCTGGTTCCTAGAATGCCACAGTACATCCTCTCTTGTTTCAGCATCATGCAACAATCTCTGCAATGTTGGTGTAATTGGAAAATGTCTCAGAACATTATGAGGAATCCTTTTCACAGCATCGCCATCTTTCCATCTTGATGATTTGCATTTCGAGCATTCACTTAAGTTGGCATAATCCTTCCAGAACAGAACACAATTATTCTTACAAACATGGATCATATCATATCCAATTCCAACTGCACGAAGGAAATTCTTCATTTTACTGTAGGTGTGTGGCAGCTCAGACGCATCTGGGAAAGCTTTACGGAAATCAGCCAACATCGCATTGAATGATTTGTTGGTCATCCGCTCAGATGTCTTCACCTGAAGAAAGGTGACCGTAGGTGAGAATACTGATAGCTTATTTCCTGGGATGACAGCCACGTTGCATTGTTCCAACATGCGGGCCCACCTTTTTTCTTATGCAGGTGAAAGTTCACAGAATGCACGAGCATTTCGTAGCATTGTTTCAATGTTGGTCACACTCACTGGCTCCGCCACCACCTCCTCCTCCTCCTCTTCCACCTGAGCATCAGGCAGATCAAGATGGTGATCTGCTGCTTCCACGTAGTCAATAACATTGACGTTCACAGCTTCACCATGATGAACCCACCTAGTATATGTGACCGACATCCCATACAAGTGTAGATGATTTTGCACAGTTAACTGGGGTCTTGTAGCTGAATTCATACAACTGCTACACGGGCAGAGCACATCTGATTTCGGACCACCGTACTCAGCTCTGATAAAGTTCATGAAGTTTTCAACCCCCTCGACATATGCACCGGAGAATCTTCGAGCAGAAGTTATCCGAGTCCTGTCCATCTATTAGTTATACAAATTAGTTCTTCTACTAGATATTACAGGAAAAACATATATGCTTTTTTATGAAGTCCAGAAGAAAATACCTAGGTCGATGTCTAAAGCTATGGCAAGATATTTGGACGAGTAGATCTAAGTAACGAAATATATGTAAAGCTAATTCAGCAAACAGATTTGAGTGCTAAATTATGGCAGGCTATTTCAGTAGTCAATGAGGCCGAGCATGATGGATTATGTATTTCCAATAGAGCACACAGCCATCGAACTATCGAAGGCCATCGCAGCAACAAAGATCGAGTATAAAACGGTGTAGAGCTATTTCACCTAACAGATTGGCTACTAGACCATGGCAATCTACATCACAATAAATATATGGCAGGATATTTTAGCAACTAATCGGCCTTGGCATGCCATCTCAGCTAAGCAGACTGAGTGCAGAACAGGGCAGGGAAGCTTCCTAAGCATAGCATATTGACTGTAAACTACTTCGGCAAACAGTGAGATTAACATCGTCTATCAGCTAACATTCAGCGCTACACCGACATGCACGAGCCTCAGTCTAGAATGCGCGTACCGTGGGAGAAGCTGACTGCCGTGCGTCTCCACACGAACGTCGCCAGCGGTGGCGGCGCTGACCGCCGTGCGCCTCCACAAGAACGTCGCCAGCGATGGCGGCATGGCTAGAGGACGACAGTCTACAAGAGCGTACTGTGGGAGCAAGAGGATCATAGTGCGTCCCCTCGACGAACCGCGGCGCCGACGTATCGGCGTGGCGGGGAGGGAGGCTTTGGCGGAGCGAATGGAGTGGAGGGGGACGGGGGGTATGGGG